>JAVTVJ010000105.1:1212500-1690000 GCA_034509425.1 Eopsaltria australis
GAAAAGTTTCCTGCAAGGCTTGCTCGTAAAGTATTTAAGTATTCCTCCTGTGATTACTCAGTTTGCCTGCTTGAACTACAGACCTACCAGTCCTGGAGACCCATCTAACTTGTACCTACTTATCCTCCCCAAAAGTGCTTGCCATCTCTGGCTCCCTCTCACCTTAGAGCGTGAGGATGTGCACGCACATATACAAGGTGTGTTAAGAGGTTAAAAGGGTGAATTTGTGCTGGGAGCATCATGTAGATCATTGGAGGCTCAGCTTGGCACAAGAAAAAAGGCCAAGGCATGCCAGAATTTGCAGAGACATATTCCTCAAGCTGCTTGAACTGTAATTGGCTCTCAGACTCCCAGCAAAGACCACAAGACTGAAGGTCACCATGTTCATGCAGAGAATTTTTAAGCATGTGAGTGCACACACCATTGATTCAGTGCACATCTGAGGCCCTGCCATCAAGGGCATTTTGCCATATGCATTCCTCCCTACACAGGGCTTCCCCTGACAAGAAACAGCCATTACATTCAGATCATTCATTTCACTGGCTATAAAACTCCAGAGCAGAGCAGAGCAGCCTAGCCTGCAGTTCTGCGTTTCTCTGCTCTGAGGGAAAACATTCATTGTAGTACCCCAGGTTGCCAAGCACATATTGGAAAACTACTGGGCCTAAAGAGGCATGGGAAAAAGAGTGAAATCCAAGTCTGCAGCCCCAAGGGCAAGAAGGGATTGCACAGCACTGTCTGGACAGCCTGCCCACAACACTTGGCTCTTCCCAGCGGTGCTTACACTCAACTTCCTTATAAATTAACCTGCTTAACCCACCTATGCCAAACCCTGTCAGGAGAGCCAGAAGACACCTGCATCAAAGTCCCACTTGTGTGAAAATTGCCCTGTTGCAAACAATTGGGGAGGATACTCTTGCAGAGACTGGGACTCTGATTCAATTCAATTCACAGCTCAGGAATCTATTTCCATAGTGAGACAGAGAAAGGCAATCTGTGCCTCAACAACCAATGTACAACAGGGAAACAGTGCAGCCTTTCTCCCAAATACACCTTTTACTGGTTTGCAGAGCTTGGCTCTAAGGTTACTGGTACACAGTATAATCTAGAAGGACTTTGAAGAGTCTGAACTGACTCTTGAGATTAAGAGTGGAAGACACATTGATGGCACCTTGGGTTAGTTAGCCCCAGTAAAAAGCAGGGTCTGTCCTATAGGATGCCACCTAGGTCCCTTTCTCTCTCTCTACCACTAATCTGAAGACCCTTGAGAGGAGAAAGAAGCTGGCAAATGCCCCTGGCACAAGGTAACAAGGCAAAGATAATGCTGACACTCCTCAAATCTCTTGGTGAATGATCCCTCTGGCAAACGTAACTCCCTTTCTCTCACTGAAAACACAGAAACTCTGTTCTGGGACTTCTCTAGAGAAAGAGAAAAACATTGCCATATGGAGCTGAGGAGATGGTGAATAAAAAGAGGAGTGTGGCATCCTTGGAGAGCAGAGGTTGTGCAAATAACACAAGTTGTGGTTGAGAAGAGACACATGGCAGGTGAGATAGGGAAAGGAGGAGTACAGCATTTCAAAAGGATCACAATAACAGACAAACATCTTAACGCTGGTATATAATAACACTTAATATAACATGTATTTGGCATTGCAAAACCCCTACACCATCACAAATAGCATCACATCATGTGCACGCAGTAACACGTAGGCATCTCATTCCCATTAGCTTTAACAGGAATTATGCATCTGACTAGGGTTTGGTAACATTTTACCTCCATGCATGCTCCATGAGCCTGCACTGAAGTACAGGTTAATTGGGGCAGTGTCTGTCCAGAGGATGCCAGGTGTTGGAAAAAAAGAGCATCACGGCATCTGGGAGCTGCTAGCTCCGAGTTCATGCTGTGTCTTAAATATAGGATAGCTTTCAAAGTTGGTTTTGTCTTCTCTGCAGGCCTATTCCCTAATGGTATCACCAACTGCATGTTCTAGCTTGCATTAAGCAGCACTCTATTCACAAGAAGTAATTTTGCAAGAAATTGAGGTGATTTCAGCATATTTCTAGGTATTAAAATTGGTTTAGCAAGTATCAGACTCTGAAGTAAAGTAGATAATAGGCATTAATCACCCAAGTAAATCCATTAGTCAGTTGCACAGCATTCATGGCTGTTCCTGCACCCTCAGTATCGATGAAGTCAGAGTGAAACATCAGCCTTCTCCAACTTGCTATAGCAAATCCACGTTATTTGAGCGAAATAAAAATTCCAGCCCCGTGATCACCTCCTTTACTTTTGCTAATTACTTTGGTACAGAGATTTCAAAACCATTTTTATGCCACAATAAAAAAGTAATGGCTCATCTAGCCTGCAGAGACATAATTGCTACAAATATATTTGCAGTGCAGATAATGATTCTGGATAGCTTGTTTCCACAGGCAAAAGCTAAAAGGAGAAAGCAGACTGATGACTGTCACCTGACTGCCAGTCTTCTGAAACAATGCTTCCTCCAAGAAGATCAACACTGCTGCCTAAAAGCTAATGTGCCTAAAAGTATGTGTCTCAGGCATCACTTAATATTTGATCTTTCCTCATATTATCAGTCAAAGAAGTGTATTTTCAGAAGGCTGGGGTTTTTTTCGTATCTTGTCAATTTTGCAGGAAGCAAAGAGCATTAGATAGAGGATCACTAAATAAACATATTTCACTCTGGAAAGTCAAATTTCAGTCAGCTGTTCACCACTATGGAAATAGTTGCTCAATACTTATGCATATTTAATGCATAGGGTATCTGGATTGATACATAGACATCTCTGCAAAACGAGATGCGGATTTATATGTTTGCAATTAATTTACATATACAGTTGGATTTATAAATACCATTGCATGCTACTGCAGGCAATCTCCTTAGTTTCTTAAAATGACAGAGAAAGTTCCATACATGGAAAATAGATCCATGTTCATAAAATTCCCTATTTAAACAATCCCTGTTCATGAAATGTAAGAGGTAAAGTTGAGGAAGAAGGGAAGACCAAATTAAAACAAAAAATATTGGTTTTCCTTTAAGTTATGGGAAGAAAAAAACCTGTGCAAAATATGGAAAATAGATTAATCTTAGTGAATAAAGTCTTCTGGAAGCTTTGCTTATGATTAAAATGTAAAGGATGGAGGGATTCTGAGGAGTCCAGACAGGTATTTCTGTCAAGTCAGTTAATGACTGTTTGCATTTCTCTTAGTCACAATGTCCAGAAAGATTTTACCTTAAAAAGACTGCAGCATCCATATGAAGAGATCTGCTGCACAGTCACCAGCAGCACTGCATGTATTTACCTCAGGGCATGCCGATTCAGAAGGCAAATGTTGCCTCTCCTGCTCCAGATGGTCAGAGGTAAGAACTTCAGAAAAGCAAACTCTCGTGTAATACCTTTGCCCTTGCCAAGCAACTGGAAGTTCAAGCTGATTCCAGAGCTCCCTCCTCCTGTGAGGTGAAATCAGAGCTGAGGAAACAGGACACGCACAGAGTCCGCCACTGTCTGGCAAGCAGACACGAGCCCATTTCCTGGCACTGCTCACGGGCAGCCTGCTGCAAAGCCCCCCAGCAACACACCTCTGCCAACCACCCACCTTGGAGCCATGGCCTCGGGGACACCAGAGCACAGGAATTGGGGAGCAGCAGTTTGCATTTGGTCCACATGGCCCCCGTCTGCTCCCACCTGATCGTGTACCGCCCCTTACCAGCGCTGGCCAGCTGCACCAGGGCTGCACTGGGAGCCACACCGGGGCCTGGCCCAGGTGACACACAACCATCTGCAGCCAGCTTGCTTCTCAGGCAGATCAGTCTTCTGATCCTACCCACGACTCCACCCCACACACTGTTGCAGCAGCACTACTTCTAGGGGCACGTGGCGAGGGTGGAAAAAAGAAGGAACACAGAAGAATGTCTGAAAACAGGAGGTACTTAGGCCATCCCCTTTGCCAAAATAAGTAACGTAGAAAGTAATTAGTTAAAAGTCCATTCTCAAAGATGTAACACATCTGAATTCCTGAGTTCTGAGCCTTACTCCTTCTCCTCCATCAACCCCTGTTTCCAAGAAATCCATAAGTCTAAGCTTACTAACCATATTTTGAAAACCGTTCTCTCACTTGCAGTGAGAGTTAAGTAACCACCCTGGCATCATCTCTCCCTCAAGCACACAAAGCTATCCCCAGTACCATGCCAGGCAGGCTAACTGGTTGGGGGACTAATTCATGTTTGAAATAATTTGTCCTGCTAGATTCTTTTGGTATTTCCTATTCTGTCTCAAGCAAGAGCTCAGGAACTGTTGAAAACACACAGAGATGGACAGCAAGCAAAAAAGTGAACAAAAAGGAAGAAGAAAATGGACAAACAATAAACATGTTTGAGTCTGAAATTAAAATGGGTTAGTTTCCAGGTCTTGTCTAGCTTTAATCCAGGATTATGTGTTTGCCTGAACCAATCTGTCCATTGTAAGCAAACAAATGGCAGTCAACAAACACTTCAATAGTCTTCTCTTGAGTTATTTTGTATGTTCCAGCTTCTTCACTGCCAAGTGCTCAAACCTATTTGCAATGATTTGATTTTCTTTCTAGCTCAAAGGAAGTGATGACAGACAGTGCAAGAAAGCTGTACAATAGTTAATATTGTGCAACCACTAGAATGATGAGAGCACTGTTGTCAATAAACATGGTCATTTCCCTAAAATGTATTTATCTAGTTATTAAACTCGTTTATTCCATGCTTGTGTGGACTACTGGAATTGCAGAATATTAAATCTTCAAAATGTTCATTTAACTCTACTGATAAAATGGAAAAATCGAAGCTGAACACCTCAGGATTAGCAGGGCAGTCTTGTATGAGGAGCACATTCCCTAGAGAGCAAATGGAAGATCTTAGCTATCACATACAGTTTCATAAACCGTTAAGGAAACAGAACATTGTCTGTTCACAATTAAATCAACAGCAAAACCTCACTGGCACAAGAATCAGCACCCACATGAGAGCTGATCTGAAACACATGTCCAGGCCCCAGCAAGTTACCTTGACACAACAGTTCACTCATAACTACATCACTAGCAGCATTTCCCTCCTGAAAAAAAAGTAATAACTTTTAGTAATATACTTGCAAGGAAGGAAAACCAGAAATTCTACCTCGTTAAAGCTCTCTTTCCTTCCCACCCACTTGGAGCGGATCTTTTCCGCTTCTTGTCTCTGTCTCATTTCTAAGTCAAACTCCTAGCAGCTGCTTATTGAAGACCTAAATGGTGATTCTGGCTGGCTGGCGGCAGCTTTTTGCTTTCAAAATAACAGACAAAGAAGGATACACAATAAGAAAGATTTCTTCACAGTTTCCAACACAGTGGATGAGTAATTCCAAAGGTATCAAGAATTTCTTCCATTTGCAGTATTGCTCTCTTCTGCTTTATTTAGAGGATATGACAAAGAGCTAAGTCAAGAGATATCGACAAAGCTATACCACACAGAATGGTCTCCTTTGCAAGGGGGAAGGGTGTAATTAACAGCTGTCACATATAAAAGTTCATTGCACGTTATTCTTTTGCAATGGAGATTTCTGAATCCATTTCAATAGTTTATCAAGATAAAAGAAAGTAAACAAAACAAGATGAAACCCAAACAACTCCCCCTGTAATTTATTCAAATGTTTAAACAATCTTTAAAAGATAACCTAATTTGCTGCTGAGTGACAAGCAGATGGTGTTTAATAACCATACACACAGGCTTTTCTCACTTTAAGGCTTTGATTTAAGACTCAGAGAAGATTCCAGAAGAAACGGCAAACTGCAACTTGCCACAAGTAAACTGCACTCTTGAAGCACACTGCACTTGCCACAGCAATGGTGAGATCAGAGGGTGTTCATGGTGAATCCCTGTGCTACATGAAAATGCACAGTCTATCTAAAGCTTATATCCCAGAGATCTGAATTCGGTTTTGATGTGATGTTGATTTTGCTCACTTTCGCAAACTTTTGATCGAACTCCTGTTATTTACTTAATCACTACCACAGACCCAATACCAGCTGCAGATAAATCAACAAGAACATTCTTGTTATTCTGGCATGCCTTCTGTTAGCTCTTATAAAAGAGATTTCCATTCTTGCATGCCTAGGAATAAAAGTTCCATCAATCAAAATCATTCATCAGTTTTGTAATGCCCCTCTGCCTGACCTTCATTGCCTCACGCAACAAGCGACCTGCTGAGTCTTCTTCTGTAAAGAAGAAGCCTATTCATCTAATCCATCAAACAGGAAAGGAGTAGTTGTGTAGGTCAAATTCATGGAAAAGGCATGCTGTGGTACTAACTGAACCCTGGGATCCACAACACCTTAAAACTCTGACCTTCCAGTACACAACAGGGGCAATATTGCAGTAATCAGACCAGCAGGCAGCTGACAACTACATTTAAACAGATTGGGCCTGATCACCTTTAGGCCAATGCTGTAATGAGAGGACTACAAGCACGAATTATTTTAAAATTTCATTCCTTAAATGCTGCTTATGACACAGCTTTCCAAGAACATTTACAGTAACATTCTCCTTTAGGATAGGCAGCATAGGTTTTATTTTTCATTAGCCTATAGCATCAGAAAACCTGGAGCTGTGTACCATGTAAAAGAAGAATTAAAATTGATTGAGTGATTTCAAGTATGCCTTTGGTGATTTAATCATATTGCAAAATTACTGCTGAGAGAAGGCTGACTCTATATGGCCCTAATACAGAGCCTACTCTGACCTGAGCTTTAACCATACATGAACAGTATCTGAAAGAGATTCTCTGTTGGAACTAATCCTTTTACACCTTGACTCACATTTTTCCTCAACCAACAGGAGACATTTAATAGATTAAACTATTAAATATTACTCTACTCCAGACCTGGATCATAAATCCCTGACACGACATTTTCAATTAAGACAGCCTGAAATTACCTGTTTTTCAATGCTCATTATCTGATACATCTATTTGGATTAACTTATTATTCCAGTTATAGAACTGTTAAAATTAGGTGCCATAGCAGGTCTAAATGATAGATTAGGACAAACCCTGGAATTATACAGCTTTGCCTTTTTTCCAAGCCTCTTGACCTTATATTCCTAAATCGTGACCAAGGATCTCTTTATATTATTAAATTGCTAGCATTTCACAGATTTTTGTATTAGCAGAAATATATCTGAAAAATATACTGAAAATACTGAAAAACATATAATGAGAAAAGCAGAGGCAACGCAGAAGGGGAAGTAGTGGCACAAACTGGAAATAATAACTAGAAAGGAACTTATTTGAGTTTGAACACTGATAAAAAAGATTCTCCCTTTCAGTATTCATTCTGAGGAAGTTCTGATTGCTTTGTATTTGAGAAGGAATATTCATTTCCTCATTTCCCATCCCAAACTAATTTACACCACAGGTCTTTCCCCAAAAACTTGCAATTACAACAAGGATGAATATAGTGACAGCAGATTTTACTTTACTGCATATGACTCTACAGTACACACTAGTGTGTCTTAATAACTTCAAATATTCACTGACATCTATTCAGAGCTGATTATCTAGCACCCAATATAATAAAAACAATCTCGTGTTTCATTCTTCTAAAAACTTTCATGAATGTTGCTTTTCTCTGTTAATTTTTTTTCCACTCTTCTAGATCCTTCAGACACTGATAGGGTACAATATGGCTTAACCTCAGATAGACTCCCAGGCACTGCACCAGGAACCGTTAACTGCAACAAAATATGATCTCATTCTGCTTTTTCCTTAGTGCTTAGCCAGTTCCTCATCTCATGCTCTTTCTCCCAGCTAAATGAAAAATAAGACCCTGTGAGGAGCTTTGTCAAAGGCTTTTTGAAATATGATCTCTCCATAAAAGTTGCTGCAAAGATGCTGACTACACTAAACAGAAAAGGGATCAGAAGACCAACTGCCTGGACATGACTCATTTTCTGCCACACATGTAAGCTGTGCCTTGAGAAAGGCACAGAGACAGAGATCAAGATGTCTGTGATAAAATGGGGTCTGTAGTTCAATGATTGGCTCCAAGTAAGCTCCAAACTTCACCAGTCTGAAAAGGAATTGTTTGTGCAAATCGTTATGCTGGCTCCCAGCAGACCCTCCTTGTCTAAGTCATTAAGGCTCTCCCTCTTGCCACTGTTAGTCATGCTGAATACTAATATTATTCATTATTAGTCATAGTTTACTCTTTGAATAACCTCATTAATTTCAGTGAGAAATTTGCAGTAGGAGGCATTAGATAATCTATGCATTTATATATGCATGCATGTCTAATTAAAAGCTATCAAATGAGACGACTGAGTTTCTATTGCTGACTAAGCTGATCCTTGAAACTCTGGACCCAGAAGTGAAAGTGTTTGTGGCTGCTGCTAAAGACATGCTAAGTCAAGCTTTCAAAAGTACCTGTGGCAAAATCAGTCTTTACAGCAATTTTCATGAGGATACTGCAAAGTTATACCAGCCTTTCTCCTCTGGGCTCTACTGTATAAAAGAGGCTTGGAAAGGGGCAGTTGCCTGTCCCTCAGCACTCCCAAATAGCATATTAGCAACAAAATTGGGAATTAGATTTAGAAGAAAACACACACAGGTTTGTACCTCACAGGTTTATGCCACACACAGGTTTGTACCACTCTTCCTGGTTTTTTTGTGGATACCACAGACATCAAAAACATTTATCTTCTGCAGATCTTCCTGCTTCCAAAGCTAGGGAGAAGAGCAAATCAGCTAACCATTCATTCTAAGACCAAATTGTACTTTATGTCCCTCTGAAGGCATCCTGTGTTAAGATCACCTGGGAGCAAGGGGCAGACTCTACCTGAAGAAGTGAAAAGCTCATGACAGCATTTCAAATCATACAGGTTGTAGATTAAATGAGTGTTGCTGCTTTTTCTTTTTAAAAAGGAAAGTTAATTTTCTCAGTGATTTCAGCACATTGCAAAACTTCATGTATTACAACATTAATTCTTTAATTATGTTTTTTAAAAGGGAAATTCTTGGGATAACTTTTTACAGGAATAAATTGACAGCAGTGCTACAGGCAGGAGGAGACTGGAGGGGGATACTGCCTGAAAACAGGACAGTGAGTCAGAAAAGCATGACTGGTGTCTGCTCCCTGATAATTTCCTTCAAATGTGGAAGGCATTCCTCCTGTGGGTGAGAATTATAACTTTTTGCTCTGTCCCCATGTCCTCCCCTAACTCCCCGCCCCCAAGCAAAGTTTACCAGCACAGCTACACAGTCATCACCCATCCTGTTTTCTCACCACTACCCACCTCATCCCTATGGAAGCCAGCTGGATCAGGCAATGCCTCTGAAGCCAGGCTCCTAATCCCATCAGGGGAGGGTGATAGCAATCTGAAAGCACCAAGGCGGGACACTTTCTAAACACTACCACCCACAGGAAAAATTGTACTCAGCTGCCTACAGACTATGCAAATCTGTCTGCTCTCCTGGCCTGGAACAGGAGCAGGAAAACAAGGACAGGATCACTGTTGTTCAGTCACTAGGCCTTGGAGAAGCACACCTAGTCTTGCCCCAGCTCTGTGGAACATGCCTTGGATGTCAGCCCTGTATATTGATTTTGCTCTGTCTTATGCACTAGACGTGGCTCACATGGGTGGTTCCCACTTCACCTTTGTCTGTAGCCAGGGTTAAACTTCATGTTCAAGGCAGAGCCACGTGCTGGTGTGACAGCTCAAGTGAGGTTAGTGGATCACAAAGAGCTGACAGCTCTTTTGCCACTAGATCCCACTTGCTGTGTTTCCATGTTCAACAAAGTCCTACTATAAGGATGCAGCTGACCTACAAGGGCCCCTCTTCCACCCTCACAACCTTCTGCACCAAAAACCTTCCTCCGTCACAAGCCTGGCTGCAGCATGTTTGAGAAGCAATCAGGACATGGCACCCTGGATGATACAATGCTGCCTGCTTCCTCAGATTGTAAACATGAACCCTCCCTTGCAGCTGGGGACAATTTTAGTCACCACGGAGTCTTGAAAAATAACAGCCTATGCACTTCCCTCAGAACTGGTGTTGTGTTTTTCTCTGATACAGGCACATACTGAGTCTGGGGAAGGAAACATTTATCACCTCGTCCATGGTGGAGCCAGACTACAGGCAGGCACCATGTTATCCAAAGCAATTAATGAAATGATCCTACCACTGACTGAGCTCTCAAATAGTTCCTTTCTGTCAGATAGGCTTCTTCACACATGAGGAGTAGAGTTCTTCTCAGACTTATTACCAGAGGTACATTAAACATATTGATTGCTAAGGTGGGTTTCTAGACAAGGGTCAATGCCAACATGGACCACAGTTGCACACAAACTGTCCACCAACTCCTTTAAGAGCTCAGTCATGATTCATAATCTCATAGGGATGGACCAAGGCTGAAAAAGATCAGCTTCAGGGCTGCCAGCTCCACTAGCATAAAAACCAGAATCTGTCAGACAAAATCAGCAACTTCCACACCTGCAAAATTCTGGAATTCTGCAGAATTATTAGGAATTCTGTAGGTTCAGTTATATCATTCCAGCCATATCACTCAGAAAAGTCTGAATTAATATATTCCTTTGTTTGAGAAATAGAGGAAACAGTCATTTACCTATCACATAAGAATGTAGTGAAGAGATACTGGGTAACATCTCTCTCCCAGGTCATAAATCATCACACAAATACCTAAGAGTATTAGGAATTGAACATTTTTTTATAAAAAACTCATCATATAATCTATCTTCTACATATACAGTCACAGCAATTTCCATGGATATGATAAAATTATCCATTATAATCTGTCAAGAAGCATGTTTCAGCAGGGGTCCAATGAACAAATACTTTTTAATAGAAGAAGAAAATAAAACGCCAAACCCACTTTAAAACTATTTCAGTTTTGATCATGAGGAATGCTGGGTCAGTCCTGTGCCCAGATACTGGTAAGCAAATGGCAAATTGACTTCATTGACTTCAATGAGAGAACAATAGGCCCTCGAGGCAATGTATTTTAAGTTACTGATATTCACAGGAATTTCCCTGCAAGCACAAATGTCATACTGTAACCACTGGGCAAGAATAAAACAGTGACATTATTACTAGTGCAGAATAATGGTTCGTGACCCTTGCATAGTGCCCTATAGTGCAAATATCACTACATTTATTAAGATATTTCTTTTCCTTTGCGTCTGAGGGTATGGATCACAGCAGGCAATATTTTTATTTCTACAATGACCTTTGCAAAGCTCGCACAGCTAGATTATGTTGTGGAAATGGTACAACCCAAAGGTCATGGAACATTATTCTGCCCTAGTAACTATTAGGGATGTGATGGGAGTTAGAAGAGGGATCTGTCCCTAGGGCCAGTTTTCCACCTCTGGAGACCTGGGTTCAATACTGGCCACACCAGTTACACACTGGAGGCTAAGAGTCCTCACTAACATTTCACCAGTTAACTGAAGGCTGTGCTTTCTGACTTGGTGAAGTTCCCTCTCTCTTCAGATACTACTGAATCATCCAGATAATAATGGTAATATTGGACGGAGTGAGAGCCAATTTCCAAATACAGAGGAAAATGCTGCCACCCCCTAAGGAACAGACAATATGAAACTAAAAAACCAGCTTGAAGGTGAGGAGAAGGCATTATCCTGGATAACACCGACCAAAAAAAGCTTCTAACTCAGCAGTGCACAGCTTGTTGGCAGCAGGATACACTTGTGCTGTGATTGTCAAAACATTAGATTATGATGACAACAGTACTGTGTTAGTCCATATTTTCCAAAATGACACAAATCTAGGACAGTAGATGAAAAGCATAGCAAAAGGACAAAAGTTTTAAGAGCATTTAGCATGAATTTGTATAGCAGATAGGAAAGTGAGCAGCAACACTGGCTGATGGGTACAAATGCCTGCAAAATATGTGTATTTTCATCACAATGTCATTTAGGGACACAGCATGCAAAGTGACAACAGAAAAATAAAAGGTAAAATCCAAGACTCAAAATCACATGGAAGACAGAAAAAGCAGCAACGGGACACTAAAGAAGCAGCACTGATGAGTTCAAACAGTCTTGTTGATTCACACACAAGCAACACAAGGTGAAGTAGTTGCAGCAGAAAGAACAGGATTCCTAGGGATGACACATGAATTAGAAAACCATTCACCTCCTTTGTTGCAGAACACCCTGTTCTGGCACTGCCACAACATGTCACTTTGAAACCAAAATGGCATTGAGAAGAATTACACAAACACGGGCATGTGGTTAACCCTGTTGGGGCTTGTTGCCGTGATGTAACTGCCTGATTTTTTTTCCCTTAGTGTTTTGCATGCCAGGATTATATAATTTTTTTTTTTTTTTTACAATTTTTAGCCTCCAGGCCTTAATTATATTTGTGTTTTGCTGGTACAACAGCATTTCATGCTGTATAACTGTAACAGAACACCACCTTGTCAAGCCGGTGCAACAGTAAGTGCATTGCATGGCTCTCCTCACAAGAAGCTGACACTGAAAATATCTTAAATGTTCCTCCTGTGACAGAAACAGGGAAGAACTGCACTGAGAGAAACTGGTGATTTCACAACAGTTTTGGAAAACAAGAGGAATGTGTTTGGGGACTAGATTATTAACAGGGTTACCGGTATGATTCCATCTAGTTTTTTCATTTCGTTCTTAAAAAAAAGCCCAAAAAACCAAACCAACCAACCAACCAAACAAATCCTGGCATAATTTTCAGGGAAAATTACCACAGAGTAAGACTTTTTTTTCTGACAAGGATTGAACATGCCTGGTGGATGTCACATTGGAGTCTCACAAGCCAGCAGAGGTTTTTGTGGCACAAACCTGCCCTCTGCTGGAAGTACAAGAAAATGGTAAATACAAAAGAGACTGCAAATGTATTTCAAAAAGGATGCTTTTCGTATCAAACAGCACTTCTTCATACTTTATGTTATCTTTCTTGGAATGAAAATGAACTGATTTTTCAAATTCTAGGTAATCCACTTTATTCAGTGCTACAGAACAACACCTCATCTACCAAGAGAACATTACTAATCCTGCATAAACCTAAGTCTACGAAGGAAGACAAATGCTGGTACAGCGAAGAGGAAGCACTGACATGATAACAATATCTATGTCTTCCTTTCCTCGTGAAATTCACCACTAAATGGCCCATGTACATTTCACCTATGGGAATATTCAATCTTGATGCTCCAAGGGGGTAGGTGGGACTTGAAATATCTGTGGATCTAAGGTGATCAAACACACTTTTAAGCCACCTTTCCAGTTTCATAGTACTCAGATTCTGCAACTTTCTGGGGACAGATATCCCACTTCCCTGAGCAGTATGTGCTGCTGTGCCATTATTCAGCCATGCTTTCACATCACCTGGCTGGTCTTCTTCACAGGCAAAGGTGTCCACTCACTCCCTGCCGGGGCTGGGCTCTTCCAGAGGTGGCTACAAGCTGTGCTCTCACAGACCTGCATAGTGCTCAGAGAGACAGCTTAGTCCTTGGAATCCCTGGCAGAGAAGTAAAAGTATGGAGGCATTGCCTTGCTGGGACCAACAGATTCTCTGTGGGTTTTTTATTCCTGTGTAGGACAGGAGCTCTAGGATCCTGCTGTGCTCCTTCCTGTTCCAGCTGTAGCCAGCATCCATACTGAGGAACAAAATGGACAGCCTGGCTGATCACTCGGTTTCTGTGAAAGGCAAAGGCTGCTGCACTGAACCGTGCTCTGGTTTCAACCAGAAATCCGTATGTTCATATAGGCACTGATGATCCTGCATTTGAAATCTGAAAATTTCTCAGCAGTATTAAAGTTGACCTGCCAAATGGCAAATACCTCAGACATGCTGAAACTTCTGGAAAACCCTTATAGGTAAGCTTACAGCCACATTCTTGGAAGAAAAGACTGCAGCTGAAAATATGTGAAAACACCTTATTCACTTGCCAAAAAAAGAAAGGGATGTATGTATTGCAGCTAAATCTCCTGGTTAGACACTGTCTAGGAAGGTGTTTCAGTCTAACCAGTATCCCAGGAGAATCAGAGTTCAAGTCACCTCTCACACCTCCACACTGCACAAATAAGTCTGGTGTTCAGGACAACCCTTAGCAGGCAGAGGCTTTGCAAGTGTCTTGTGTCTGTATAGTCAGGGTACTTAAGGTGAAAAATGGAATCCAGTAAGTATGGAACATGACAAATACATTCTTACATTTACATGTTGCTGAGCAGCACTGGCATCTAATTAACAGGATCCCAGGTTGAAGGTAATTTTGTGATATATAAGATAACTATTAACTGAGTTAATGTCTTGCATTTGAGTAGTAAACAAAGCCTATTTTTATTAAACCAAAGTAAAGCAGTGAATTAACTGGTTTTATGGTGCAGTCACTTTCTGTAACAGGGCCCTAACCTACAAGAATTGTCTGCTTTAGTAAGTGAGAAGACATGGCATTTCCAGCCAAATCTCACATTACTCACTTTAATGGCTGGTGGTGGTCCCTGCAGGTCCAAGCAGTGCCCAGGGAGGGCAGACTGGAGAGCAGGATGGGACACAGCAGTGGGACTGGAAGATACAATGATTCCTGCTCCCAGTTGTTTTCATACAGATGCTCTAGCACTCTGCATCTATTTTCTAGTCAGGACAACATCCTTCCCCTCTTTCCCATTTCTCTGTTGCTTTCTGTGCAACTCAGTTCTGTTTGCATTTCAAACTGTGCCAAGTCCTTTTTTTCCTAGATTTGTGCAGTCCAATGGCCTCTGTAGAGGAACTAGATTTGAATTCTTCATTTTTTAATGTTAACATTTACACTTGCTTACCAAGTTCAGCTTTTGGTAGTACAATAACTTTCTTCCTTAGCTGTCACTTACACTCCCTACAGTTTCATCATGAATTATACCCCCTAAAGGGTAGCTATATTTTTAGAATGATCAAAACGCATTTGATCAAATGAGTGGGACACATCCCAAAATTTTCTATGTCACAGTTGAACTTATTTGCATAGGCAGGTATTTTTCTTGCCTTGTAATCTTGAAACACTGCAGTCAGAGCAGATTTTTGCTTTGCCATTTTCAAATGATTATGTGTCAAAACCCTCCTGGGTCTGTCCTGCTCACTTATTTCTGATCACTGTGCCCTTTCTTTCCCTTGAAGTTTTCTTCTTTTTTCCAATCAAGACATCTTTATTCTTTCCCTAATTTCAGAGGCAGATGAAGTGCAGCTGACAAGTTGGAGGTGGAGAAAGGAGGAAACCAAGTTTGGTCACTTATTTTTTTGCTATAAAGTTGAAGTTCCACAGCACTTCAAAGGCCCAGCCTATGAATGTGGAGACAGGATCTAGCATATCTGAGAGCTCGTCTCCATAACAGGTCCCGTGGGCACCACTACAACAGAAATAGTAAATGCTCATTTTCCAATTAATACCAAAATACTAGCAGGATACAAAGCACTTTTTAAGCTGTAAAAGCACAAGGGCTGTCTAATATTTGTATTGTACCACATAAGCAAATAAATTGCTGGTCGAAACACAGCTGCAAAAGGTCAGAGCCAGAAGAGGATTTTGTGTTCAGTTTCCTTCCTTCTCTGGCAGCCAGGTGCTGTGGAAAGACCTCTGGAATCAGCTGCTGCTCACCAGCGCTTGCTCGCACAAGAGGGCACTGTGGCCACACACACCAGGGCACAGCGCCTCAGCCCACCGACCTGTGCATCTGAGCAGAACCGGGCTTTAAGCAACTCTTCCCCGAGTTAAGAGCCCCCCTCTTCTCCCACCCAGGCCGGCAGCAGCCACAGCACCGTGTGCTGAGGTGCTGCACTGGTACTCTTTGCACAGACAGGTAGAATGTACTGCTCCGGAATAAAATAAACACCACGGAATTTATCCCAGTTCCAAATTTGAATAAAATGTTACAGTTATGGTTTACCTGCATCCCCAGGGCTTTAAAGCCAGGGAAGATATCAAAAGCTTCTTTAAAAAAGAAGTTTAAATCCCAGCTTATGCTATTGAAGAAAACAATCTTCTGTGCTTGTTATAATGTGAATATTTAGATTACACTGGCAAACAGAGATCTAGATATTCATTCACGGGACAACCTAAAAAGAGCTCATGGCAGATGGAGGTGAAGAGTACTAAAAACTTAATGTCTCTGCAAATGTTTAAATCCTTAGGCCTGTTTATGCTTCCAAATCAATATTCTGTCTTCAGGATTAGAGCATTCAGAGTTTCTGTTAATTCAGATACAAGAAATAAGCATGATATACCCCAAAATATCAGCCTACCACTAACACAAGATACCTGTCAGAGTTGTCTAACTACAGGCTCCCCATTAAATATTTTCAGTTAGGACATGAGTATTTCACCTTTTTGTTGTTTGTTATTCATTATTATAAATCTATCTCAGTACCTCAAAGTACCTGAGGTCTGCAGCTCTAGAAAAAAAGTAAGAGAAGTTTATCACCTGCAATTGTATTTATGTTCTGATTTGACTCAAGCACTGGGTGGACATGTAGGCTGTTTAAGAAAAAAAGAAATTTAGGATGGGAAAAATTAAGAAGATTAAAATATTAGAAGATTAAAATAGAATCTAAAATCAGCTGCAGAGGGAGCCTTTCTTAGTAAATCAAAGAGTAAGATCATAAGCAAATCCCACTTGTGCTTTTAGAGTGCTTTTCATTTGGCACTGGTGATTAACAGAAGTGGTTTGAAAAGAATAAATCTCAGCAACATGGGTTGAGATTTCCGGTGGGGAAATCTGCAACCAAATTATTGCAATGTAAGGCTGTAGAATTTAAGGGGTTCCTATGGGGAATCAGGATTAAACAACATCAAGGAAGTGTTAAGCATGATATTCCAGAAAGAGCTCAGAAAATTGTATCCTGCTAGTGTTTTGGCATTAATTGGAAAATGAACATTTACTATTTCTGTTGTGGTGATGCCCACAGGACCTGTTATGGAGAGGAGCTCCCAGAAAACAGCTCAGCTCCTTAAAGCTGGTGGCTGGAAGCTCGCAGGAGAGCTATCAATCCTTAATGTGTCTTACTCTTACACTGTATGAGCTGCTCTAGGGACAATGTGCTGCTCAAGGCACACTCTTGGCCTGATGCCACATAACCTCTGTGTTCCTGTGCCCCAGCTTGGCACACAGGAACCCCAAACCACGCTGATCTAGAGAGCGGACCCAGCTAACCACATCAGGCCTTCAGCCTAGGTTGCTATGCCATCGTCTAAACGCTAACACATTCAAAGCACAAAACTTCCAAGTATTTTCCTGCTCTTAACACATTTCTTGTACCTCCTTTTCTTTCTCTGCCCCACTTTTTCCAATCCTACATTCCTGAAAAAGCCCACAGCTCAGCAGCCTGTCTTAGGTAAGGCTCCTTTTTGCCGTCTTCTCCTATCAGACTCAGATTAAAAAGGCAGATAAAAACATAAGACTTCAGCAGCTGATACCAATTAAAATTTTCCAGGTGTCAGAAGATCTAATAAATTCATATGCTGAATTTATTAGAAGATAATTAGAAAGTCACCTAGTCTTTCAAGTCATAGCCTCACTCTTACCCATTCTTTCTTCTATGCTTTGACATTTTTGTCTTCTGCTGCTGTTGGAAGCAGAGCTGGACAACAACAAGCACAGTGAGTGCTCAGCACACTTCATCTAATAGCAGGACACACGATGCCATCTTTATGCCATATTAAAACCAACCAAAAACCTCAGTCACAAAACTGTCTTTGAAAAAGAATTTCAGATTTTTTTCCTTTAAATCTTCTCTGTAGCTAATAAAAGGGAAGTAGGGGATATTGGTGCAAACACTTCGTTCCCTCCATCTCTTCAGAAGATTCAAAGTGCCCATTGTTTGCCAGAGTATTTCATAGAGCAGTATCTCTCTTGCCAAAATGTCAGATAATGGTTACTGCTTTATGATGACAGTGCCACATAAACATCATGAGCTCTCAGAGTCCTTTATTCCAATAACAAAATAGCACAGCAGATGACATGGAATCAGATGAGAACTTTTTAAATTCTCAGCAAAGGCACAGCTGAAACCTGTATCTGGTGATCCACCCCTAGATTTCCTAGAATTTCTCTCCCATCTTTCTTGTTCCCAGACACAGCCATAAATTTCTCCTGCTTGCACGAAGACCAACTTTTGTGAATGGAAAAGTACTTTGCTGCACTCAAGGCTAGTACTAAAGAACAGAAGCCTTCCCTATCTATGAACTGCTGCAAAAAATACCTGTAAGGTTTGAAAAGCTGTTTGTGTATAGCCAGTTCTAACTTTTGCTATTTACAAAGAAAAAACAGTTACAGTAAATTAATTCTACCAAGATCCCTTGCACTAACCACAGGAGCACTACAGGTGCATTTGTAAAGCCAAAGGGCATAGCACTAGAACAGAATAATCCCTTGTGACATACAAAAGCAGTGTCTGATTTGCTTCTGTCATCCAAAGACATTTGCTTGTAGCCGTGCACTACCTAAATCCAAGGTGTTAATGTACTAGCCTGACTTCAGAAATCTCAGGAGTTGCTCACCCCAGGCAAAAGATACCTATCTTTTTGGGGGCTTCTATGCAATATAACACATGAACACTCTATTTCTAAGAGGAATAAGGCAGCACCTTACATAGCATCTAAAGGAACAGATTTTTTTCCTCCTTTTCTAGGCTAATTCTTCTCTTATTAGAAAAAAATAATCATGTTGTTCTTCCACCAGCCATCCCCCACACCTAAAGAAAACCTGCCAGAGCAAAAATCCCAAATCCCCTCAAACCAACAATTCTCGGAGCCAGTGCAGCTGGACCATACCTCTCTGTTCAGATCCATTTTAAAGAGCTACAATTTTGTGCTACTGACCTAGGGCCAAATCCAGCATGTTCTACTCATGTTAACTTCAATAGTGATGCATGAATAAGTAGCATTCAGCAAGACTTCTTATACTGATAAGTACTACTTATCAATGTCAGACTGACATATCTAGGCCTTAGTGAGCCTGTCTCTCTTAGCTAGTCTGAAGGCACCCTACTTTTGGAAAGCCACCCTACCTTTGGAAAGCCTCTGGGTCCAGCCAGCAATTCCAGAAACATTCCTACTTCTACAGGAAAAATTTTCCTACTTGTATCCTACTTTATCTTTCCCCTAACCTCACTCCTTTGCCTTTTCCAAGCTGCATGTGAAGGACTCCATGCTAGATCATCATGCATATACATGCCCTTTGCATGTTTAGGAGTATGCTAGATGGTCGACAACCATAAAAACAAACCCCATTTGCTGTGCCAAGTGTTACATTTGCAATCAGATGTGCTGGAGAGTTGCAAGCCCAGAAAACAGGTCTGTAAACCTTGTATGAGTTACTGCATTGATGCTGGAAATGGAGATTATTATGTTTATGGAAGTCACATTCCTCAAGGCTGACACCTGGAACCTTCCTCCACGCTGGAGAGGTCTTGCTCCTGTAGGAGGACTGTCCCTACAGATGTCCTGCTTTAATTGACATGGTAATTCTTACAATTTAGGAACAGCTACACAAGTTGTAGATTGTTAATACCACTTTACAGATTAGGACTCAAAACAAAGCAAGTTGAAACCTCTGCAGCAGTGAGAAACACCATGCACAGATGGAATGGCTCCTGATGGGTCTGGAAGTGTCCAGCTCAAGTGCTGAAAGAAAGTCAGCTTCAGAGCAGACATGCACAAATGTGATGTAGTGGGGACTAAGACCCTGCATTAGCAAAGAGGACCCATATGCAACTCCTTCCCACTTCTTCATGACGTGACTCTGTGCTGGGCTTCATGCCGCAGAACTGGACTTCATTTTCTGGAAATCAGCAAGAAGCTCCAATTTGGCATTTAAAGGTTACAGCTCAAGGGCCTGTTCCTGGGAAGTGCTGACCACTTTATTTTTGCTGCAGTCAGTTCTTTTCTTCAGTGCCTGGCACCCTACACCTTCTGCAGACCTGACTCTTCCTTAGGGATTTAAGTCCAGCTTTTCCTCAGGAGCTCAGGCAGGGAAGATACCTGACTTACTCAGAAAGAGCTCTGAGAAAAGCATGAACCAACTTCAGTGTTCAGCAGCTCAATGATTTTGTGTGATCCACACAAAAAAGCAATAGACTGCACAGGACTGCACAAGAAACAAACAGGGAATTTCTCATTTGAGATAGAAGTGGTCAAAAGTGTCAGAATATTATATGGAAAGCGGACACAGGAGCCAATGAGCCAGCTCCTACTGATCCATTTCAGTGAAAGTTTTGCTCTCATTCAATGCTGCTCTTAATAACCAGCAGTGAACCCAAAATACTATTTCCTCATGAGTGCTGACAGAAGGCAGAAAGGTGAATATGATTTTACAGTCAGACTCTGCCTCAAAAAAAATCTACAATGGTACAAATAACTTAATGTTATTCGATCTGAAGCATCTCAGACACTTCTGGAAAAAAAATCTGAGTGAAAACCTTCTGTTTAAATTCAGCCAGTCTAATCCCATAAGAAAAGTTACTGTATTCCAACATGATGCCAGAATGTTCCAGTTTGAAAGAAAGCAAGCTCCTGCCTTATTCATTGCATAACATGGGATTTTGGAGCAACTGCTGCAGTAGGCTACTGCATAGAAACTTCAGTGGTATTTTCAGTACAGGTAATACAATAAATACACTTATTTACCTGAAAGATTGGCACCTCATATTAGAATTTTGACTCTTTTCAGCAATTTAAAGCATTGGTTCAAGAAGAGATTGTCTCGATACTAATTTTCTGATACTGTATCATAATACAGCTGATGGTGAGGCTGTAAGAATTTATGGTATTCTATGAGCTTTCTATGCAGTTGCAAAGTAGAAACTGAAGGTGTGTTTGGCTTATCAATAATGATAGTAGCATTCAAAATTCATACTACATCAAACACACCAGGTGACAGTGACAATTCTGTGACTGAGGGTTAAGCATGACTTCCTAGCAGTTACCAATGCTTCTCCTTTAAAATGGAAATACAGTGTTTATAGACATAGTTCCAAAAAATGGTAAGTCTGGCTGTAGGGCACGTAACATCAGATTTAAAAAGGTGAGAGAATCACATGACATAAGTCACTAAGTTTTCATGAAATAATTTTTTTTTGAAAACTCTTCAGCTAAGTCTTGAAAGGTACATAAGAATCCTGGAGGGTGATTGGAAAAAGGTTCTAAGATCATGAAGTCCAAGCATTAACCATGCACTTTCATGTCCACCACTAAATAATATCCCCAAGTGCCATGTCTACACATCTGCTGAGCACCTCCAGGGACAGTGATCCCACCATTTTCCCTGGGCAGCCTGTTCCAATGCCTGACCACTCAGCAAAAATATTTTTCCTAATATCTAATATAAACCTCCTCTGGTGCAACTTGAAGCAGTTCCCTCTCAACCTATTGCCCATTATGTGGGACAAGAGATTGTAGCCAGGTGGGGGGTCAATCTCCTTTCAGGCAGTTGTAGAGAACAATAAGGTCTCCCTGAGCCTCCTTTTCTCGAGGTTAAACAGCCCCACCCACCTCAGCTGCTCCTCATAAGGCTTGTGCTCCAGGCCCTTCACCAGCTTCCTTGCCCTTCTTTGGACATGCCTCAGCTCCATTTCTTCAGCAGGTTTTGTTTGATAATTATCACATCTTCACCCTGGCCCTGCAACTGACCTTCCTCAGCCAGCTCAGATCTTCATCCTGTACCCTCCTCTGCTCTGCTCCCAATGCTCAATAGTGCATGCCTGGTGATCCCTTCAGTGCTGATCCGGGCCTCCAAGTTTCTTCTTTTTCTTGTACACCCACCAGAGTCAGGCCTCCCTTTTTCTGCTACTGAACCACCCTTCCAGCCTGCTGATCCAGGCTCTATCCCTGTGCAGGATGCTGCTGAGCAGACACAACTGGGTCCCTACACCAGTCAGCAGAAGCACCCTAACACCAGCACCCTGAATCAGAGGACATCCATGCAAGACCTACCACTGCCTCCAGAAAAGAAAGTTCCCAGCACAGGAACTTGGGGTGATGCAGTGCTAAGGCTTGGCACCTCAGGCAGGCCTCCCTGAAGGCTCAGAGCAGTAACAAGCTCAAGGGCTGCTGGAGCACCCAGACAAACCAGTGCAATGAGAACTGAAAAGGCATTTAGTCCTCCCATTTACTTGATGAAAGAGACAGGAACAAGGCACTTCTGGAAGAGGGGTGGGCACTCAGGGAGAGACAGAAGGAGTGAGAAAAAAGCAGCTCCAAAAAGCAGCACTCACCCCTGAGGATCTGAAATCCCAGGAAATGTGGCAAAAAATCCCAGAGGAACCTAAAGAAAGTACCTGCAGTCTGAAAACAGATGCAAAAAGGAGATTGCTTGGTGGCATCTCACAGGGATTATAGAATCACAGTAGGGTAGCTTACATGGCTGGATTGTTGCTAAGCATGCATACAGGCTCTTGAGATAAAACACACTGGGAAGGTGAGGAATATGGATGACTTAAGAGTCCATGAAAAGGGCTGGCTGCAAGACACACTGCTTCGCTTTGAACAAGTGACAAGCGAGTCCAGAGATGGGTAAGGATCAGAGAACAGTCTGATCCTGAGGACTTTGTACTAGGGGCCTGCTATAGACCTCCTGATCAAGAGGGGAAGTAGGAGAATCCTTTGTTTGAAAGCTGAAGGAAACTCCATGAGCTGGTATTCAGGGTGAGAACCACCTTGATATCTGCAGATGGGGTAATGCATCTGGGCAGAGACAATCCACATGTCCAGTCTGTGTTGATGGTAATTTCATTGTGCATCTGTCTGATGAGTCTTCTGGACTTCTTACCATGGGATGTAAAGGGCAGCAGAAAGGCTGTGGTTAAAACTGAGAAGTGAGAAAGACCAATAACACAGTTACAGACTGGCACTTCAGGTGAGCAGAATTCAGCTTAGTCCAGGGATGTTTTTGGTAAGGGTCTCATGGGAGACTGCTGAGGAAAGGAAAAGGAAAACCTGTGAGAGCTGGCTGGTATTCAAGAGCAGCCACCTCAAAGCATGAGACAGCCCATTCCTGCATGGAGGAAGTCAGACAAGCATGGTGGAAGGCCAGCAGGGATGAACAGAGAGCACCTTACTCCTGAGTTCAAATACAAGAATAAAGTGTGTGTCATTTCTGAATCAACAGTTCTGCAAGACCAAGTCAAGAACCAAGAACCAAGGATCTTTACTGCTTTTTGGTCTTTTAAGACTGAAGAATTACAGCCCCATGTTCCTGAATGCATTATCTTTTTGAAATTTGGAAAATTTGTGTAAGCCACTTAAAGTAGCTGTGCCTGGACCACCACACAATTCTGCACTCATCTCTTTCTCTCCTCAATTACTGTTGGGTGGAATTTCCCAATCTCCTGTGAGATGACAGCAAACATGGGTGTTTCCTATGCAGCACAATATGGACCATGTCTTAATCAGCCAGACCATAATAATGAACTTCTAGTTTTTCAAATTAGCACAGCCTGCTCTCATATACTGGATTTTAGCTTCCTCACAAAGATAAAGGAAACATTTCCCACTTTCAGAGCCTGATACAAAAGTTGTTAGCTCAGCGTCTATCTCCTTGTACCCAAATTAGCCCCAGGAAACTCATTAATTGCAGTTAAATTTGGGTGATATTGCACGGTCACCAGCCTCCACAAGAAAAATCACACACTCAAGCAACATCTGCATTACTGTGTTCACTGCCAGCTCTTCCTATCTGATGCCCACATTTCCTACAGACATGGCACAGTGAGTGACTTTGCAATTCTCTCCCAAGGACTTTGGCCTTACTGGACACTCAAATGGAATGGAAAGCATGAAACATTTATCCCAACAGCCTGGGAAAACACAGTTTAATCTGAAGGTGAGAATTTTGTCTTTTTGAATGCTAAAGCTGCAATATCACGATTCACAATATCACAAAAAAGTCAACATAAAGTTACACCAAAACTAAATCCTGCCCTCTCCTCTGCACTGCCTCTGCTCTTGCTGGGCCTTAGTTGAGCTGATCCAACTTGAGAACCCGACAGAATGCAATTATCCTTTCCTCCTGGATATGCTTTCTGCCAGGTCTGCTAAAGGAACCAACTTACAGAAATGCTGATGAGCCCCACAGCTGGTGCAAGGTAAGACGTGGACCTGCAAGCCAAACCTAAAAAGGAAAGACTTACAGAGAGATAGGTTCGTATCTCTTTCTCACAATAAGTGAAACCATAAACAAACTGAATCCCCCTCCCATAGATTCACTCTTCCTCTTCAGTAAAGACATACCATAAGAGAACTTTTTGTTTTAATGCCATACTTGAGAGCTTTGGCCTATTAACCTCTGTAGCTGTTATAAGAGAGGACACTGAAAGACAAAAGAGAGTTAATCTATTTATGGTCCATCGGGATTTTTTCTAGGTGTGGTTATGGTCAATCTTTAAATTTATCTGTAGTGTTCTTCATTCTATAAATCAGTGATCTTTAAACACTATGGGCAGCCATTAACACCTCTCAGCAGAACAATATGAAATATCAGCGTGGACAATGATGCAGATCAAGCGTGATGGACGTGGGTGGAGGAACACAATTTGCCTCGTTTCCTGCTGCTGCTTTTCCTCTCCCTGTACCTCCTGGTTTGGAGAACACCCCACTAACAAAAAAAACCTGATCTGTGGTTTGGGTTTTTTTTTTAAATCTCCAGTCCTAGAGTAGGCTCTTTTTTTTAATCTCCAATTCCAGGGTAAGTTGAGAAAACATTAAAAGGGCGTTGTGCCTCATTTTGTATCCCTCATGCTTCCCTACAGAGACTAAGTCAGAGCAGAGGGAGACACCTTAACCACTTACCAAAAACACCCACAATCCAGTCTAGCAAAAGTCAGTCATCACCTCACAGTTCAGAACAATCCTATCAATGGTTGTGGGATTTACTTTTTTAAGTCTGTGGTGAAATACTCCACTATTTTTTGCTTATTCATTTGTTGTGTAGTGTTCCAGAGCCAAACACACCCCTTGTTCCAAGCCAAATGTGAAATGAAAAGCAGCCTCCACAGAGCATCCTTGCTGCAGCTCCAGGAGGCACTGCCCTGAAACTCCTAATATTTCAGGCCTTTTCCAGGGAAATTAATGGCACCTTCTCTAAGGTTTCTCAGTCAATGGTAATGTCAGAAAGAAGAACTAAACCCACATGATAATCAGTTTTTGTGAGCAGAAACCACATTCTGGCTATTACCCATGTTCCATTATACCATGCAATGATTAAGTCTTTTGTGGTACAGCAAAAACAGGGAACTCATGTATGCTGATGCCTATGGAATGGCTTTCTCTTCCCATGGTTGGAATAAGGAAATGGCTAGAAAGACCTAACCACAGGCAAGGGACCACGAAGTAAACAGTGGAACAAGTGCATGCCCATGGACAGCTGTTTTGGGCTACAAGAGGTGCTGTAAATCTGCTTTTCACCATATGCCCACAGCTACCTAAATGCTGATTGTACCACCATGGCATCTCCACCCTATCCAAAAGTCCTCTCACCATTTTCCAGACAAGAATGTTTATATCTGCCTGCTTAAATGCTTTTGAAGATCAATGTCTAAACTGGCCAGGTCACCATCCAGGCATTTGCTGTTGTGTGCTGTAATTTTGTGGTGAGGGGTGGTAGGGAGTTGGGAAAAAAAAACAAGGAGTCACAAGTACTGCTGCTTAAACTGCTGAAAGCAGACACCAGCACTCCTGGCAGGAATATGGAAGTTTCTCATTCTTACATTCTGCTCCATTTCTTCTTTCTGCTCAATGCCAGCATTTCTGCTATCGCACAGTGAAGTAGAGAATTGATGTGACTGAAAAATAACCCCATTGTTCTCTACCCTACCCTGCCAGCAGTCATTTCCAGAGTTTTGTTATGCACGTATAATTTAAGCAGATGAATTAGAGAAACACGTTGCATATTTGAAACAGCTTTACAATGCAGATTTATCTGCTATTCAGGACCATTACTGACACAAACTTTAGGAACTTAATTTTTCTTCTGAGCAAGACCACTCAAATGTGGATTTTGCCAAAATTTTTCTTCTGGATCAAAGATATTTCCCCTCAAAACAAGAAATTTACCTGACAGTTCTTCTCAAATAATGCTGCAAAGGAGCTGCAATGCAAAGGCAGCAGAGCTGAACCATGCCTCCATTGAAAGAAGTAACAGAAGAGCTGGGTTAACCATAATTTTGCAATATACAACACAAAGTTAATGGGAAAAAAGCTAATCAAGGTACCAGGCTCCAAAGGTGAGGCTTTGTCTGTCCTATCTGGAGTAAGAGATGACATAAAATTTATGTGCTGTTGTGAATACCGCCTGAGAAGTCACCTTTGCATTGACATGTCCTCTGCAGTGCCATTTTAAGAGGTCCCCTTGCTCAAATCATACCTTCATTAGGGGCAGGAATGTCATGTTATAATTATTCCTACTTGGAATGGGAAGTCAGGAGAGGAAAGCAATAAAATCTCTGTTATCAAGAACTTACCACTAAAAACAAGCACACTCTAATATATTACCATACCATTTTGTTTCCAATAAAGGTTGTTTTGTACCTCAAATGAAGTTTGCAACTATGCCAAGCAATTTACAAAGACTGCATTGCTTTGTGTTCAAACAGAATTATAACTAGTCCATGAAGTTTGAGGATTGGTGCCCTACCCACACCCCAGAAACCTAACCCTGCTCTAAGAACACCAGGGACTGTAACAGAACAGGTCCCTTTGCCCTCCTACTGCCTACTGCCATTGAAACAGGAATCCTAACCTGAAGTTTCCTTCTCAAACCTGCTAAAATGATACTACTTGATGGGGTACATACGTTAGCAGTGCCCACTTCATCCACAAGAGTCCTTCTATAAACCAGTAAAACTGCAGAGCTCACACTTCAGCAGAAGAGAATACGGACGTACATGGAGCTCCTAATACAGATTTGTTAATGGATGTCCCACTCCACACATCCTTTTCTCCTCTACAGACATCATGCCCCATGGAAAGAGAACTGAACTTTTTTTAGGGGAGCCTTTCTTTCTGTGGAGGCCACTCCAGGAAGAAGGAAATCACTTTGCTTTTTGCCTGAGCTTGATGATAAAAGATAAGTGACTTTGAAAAAGCTCTAAAAACACCTGATCAGATTTGGGTCTTAAACACTCAAAGAAGTCTGACTTTAAACAGTGAGAGGATGAAGACTACATGCTGCTTTTTGACCCTTAAACATCATTATATGAATTCAGATATTCATTACTTTAATTCATTTTAGTGGCATAAACCAAAAGGTGTCACACACTAGGAAACTCACCTGCTCAGTGCCTTCCCCAAAAGCAAGATGGATGAAGAGCAGTCAGCCGGGGTTTAGTGCTGTCACAGGAAGCACATCATCTGAAGCCCTGTCCCAGACATCTTCTCAGATCATCTTTTGAGGGGCACTGGTCAAAACAGGTTGGAAATTAACCCCTTTGCTAGTAAACATCAACAAGGAAACAGTTCCCTGCTGCAGATGGAAACTAAATAGTACACAACAGACAGGAAAATCAGTTTTGCTCTGTAGTCTGGAATGAGCTCAGTCAAAGCCTGGGTGGGAGAGGGACTTTTCCTCCAGAAACAGAAGCTTCCTGCACCTGATTAACACCACTCACAGGTGGTGTTACTGTACTACTTGCCTACTGTAGGCAACTAGTTTCCCCGGTGACTAAAGTTAGGCCTTTATTTTTACTCACCAGGATCAGAACTGCAGGTTTGCCCCCTTTCCACCCAGCACTGCCTGTGTTTACGCAATCTTTCAGGGCAGGCAAACCACAAGCACTCCATCTCTCCTGTATTTCCCCTTCCTCTCCTGCATTTTACCTGACTCTGAAATGAAAACGGGGGAGAGGGCAGCAGGTTAGAGGAAAGCCTGCAGAGGATTCCTCCTCCCCAGATTAGGATTTAATTGTATTCCTAGTGAGTCCCTTCTGGTTGCACTCGGTCTTTCAGATGAATGTTTCATCAATATGATTAGGATCACATCCCTCAGTCTCCTCTATTTACACAATCGGTTGTGACAGCTCTGAGTATAGTACTCCCTAAAGGAAATATTAGAAACCACCCTATCTTTTTATTCAAATCATATTTTGCACTCCGCACTTTCAGGCTAATGTCATTCTCCCCTGGATTACATATTTGTGATATCCAGGAAGCAGTAAAATCCTTCCAATAAGGATTAGATTAATATTTATATTAGCCATACTCATATTATTATGAACACGGATATGGAGATCTGGAGAAAGGGAGGAGTGGGCTACAGAGCTCAGGGGACTGGGGAATTGGGTTTCAATGTGTAAAAAAATGTAGGGCAGTGACAATAATAATAATAATAATAATAATAATAATAATAATAATGCAAGTCACAATTTCGTGTGGTCGACAGGCATGAGAGAACTGCCGAAGGGCCCGTCTCCCTCGCCTCCACTTTGTACCCAGAGCCGAGACCCCACAGCTGTCCACGGCCGACTCCCCCGGCACTCCTGGCCGATATTCCCGTTGGAAAAGGGAATTTCTGAAGCGTAGCGGAACCGCAGGAGCCATCGGGGGCCTATTTCCACTTCGGCGGCCGCGGCCTCAAACGTGACCCTGAGGAGGGGGCTGTAGAAATACCCTTTCCCTGGAAAGCCCCCCCGCATTAACACCGCGCTCCCCTCAGAGAGGAGGAGGTGGGAACAAGCGGGCAGGTGTTAAAAAGGCGGCGTTGAGGAAGGTGGGAGCGGAAATTCAGACCGAAAGTAAAACCCCGTCGCATTACTCGAGGAGAAAACACACCGAAAAAATATCTATGCCTTCCTCCGCGGAGCGCTGGGGTGGCCGACCTGAGGAGGAAGCAGCCCTTTCTTCAGAGAGGGTCGGGGTGATGCCGTCGGAAGAAAGAGTTTCGGGCTCGTTTCGTTTCTCCCCCCGGGTGTGAAGCCACGGCGGTACGCTTTAGGGCGAGCAACGAGGGATGAGGTTTCGTTGGACAAAAAAAACCCAAAAAACAGAGGGTTGTTCCTAGCATGCCAGGTCTGCTTTAACGAGAACAACCCCAAAAACCCAGAATCTTCGGCGAGGAATGGCCTCAATCCTTCGGACGGACCCGTCTCCGCTGCCTCTGGTGCCCCGCCGGACGCTCGTGCTATTTAAAAATCAGGGCTCCGCACCCAGACAGCGAACCGCCCCTCGGTTCAAGTGAGGGAATATCCCAGGGAACGGCCCCAGGGTGCGTGTCCCGGCTCCACGGGACCGCCGCGGAGAAGGAGTCGAGCCCCGAGTTGGGCAGAGCCTTTGCCCGTCCGGCAGCAGCGGAGGTTCGGGTTCTCCCTGACCTGGAACGAAGTTTTCCCTCTTCATCGGGCAGGGCTGACACTCCACCTCCCTCCACACACCACCGCAGTGGTGTAAACAATTATTTATTTCTTTATTTCGCTGTAGACCCGCCGTGCCCGTCCAGCTCACGTTTCAAACTCACGCAATTTTCATGCAAGAGTCTGAAGCGGCGGGGACGGAGCGCGCTCCCTTCCAGCCCCGCTGCCAGGCCGAGGTGGTGCCGCGTTTCCCGGCACACGCCCGCCTCCCACGGGGGCGTGGGGGCTGCGGGGGAAGGGACACTCACCCTCGGGGTGTCCCCCTCCCTCCAAAGCCGCGATAAAAAGCCCGCCGAGGCGAGGCGGGGCTCTCCGCCCGCAGCCCGTTGTTAGTGGCAGTAAATCACATTACGAAGCAAAGTGCAAGGGTAGTTAACTTTATCTTCTGTTAATGTAAACAAATAAAAAGCATTCAGTTCCTTGATCTTTATTTAAATCTGGCGTTGTTTATCAGTGTCATCCTATGAAGATTAATTAGATACCTTTATTCACAATTTGGCGTCTGACACCCCATTTTAGGAATGCATTATAATCACAAGGTGTTAATTGGGGCCAGCCAGGCACTTACGTTTCTATTAAACAGTGTGAGGACTTTTCACAAGTATTAAAGTTCTTTTTTCACCGCGCGGTGCAAAAATATACAGCTTTTAATAGCACAGCGCGGCGGAATCGTGCTGTGTAATCGGTGTTTCCAGGGCGGGTGGGGACGGCCGGCATGTCCCCGCACCCCCGGCTGAGCACGGGGGACAGCCCTGTCCGGGGGCTTTTCTGGGAGGGGATGACCCTACAGGGAAAAAAAAAAAAAAAAATTGAATATGCTTGGTCCCTAGTATCTTAAAAATTACCGCAAGTCGCCCTTCTGCTCCTGATGGGACCCTTATGGAGAGGAAGAGCTGACAGGACACCGACTTGTTTCTCTTGCCAGCGCGCTGAGTCGGAGCTGGAGCCTCGCCCCGAGAGGCGAAGCGCTGATCGAAATCTCCTCGAATCCCCGCCGCGTCCCGCTCCGGAGGAGGGGGAGCCCCTGCCGGTGCCCCCTGATAGTGTCACCTTCACCGGGGACAGCCTCGGCCTGAGCCCTGGGTTTGTTTGCAGCCGGGAATCGTTAACAGCTTAATCCCATTACTACCTGCATATCCTCAGGAAGGGTCCCGCTGCCGCGGGAGCCGGGATGCAATCGCTCTGCCAGGAGGAGCTTTCCCCCCAGATAAAACTGGTAGGGGAATTTCATGCCTTGTTCCGGGAAGAGGTGGGGGTGAGAAGGGGGGCGGCGGGCGGAGGCAGCCCCGGGGCTGCCGGAGGCTGGGAGGGCTCGCAATTCGCTGCCCGGGCAGAGCTCGCACCGCGCCGATCGCAGAGGCGGGGGGTGACAGGGGACAGGACACCGTCGTATTTTGGAGCGAGCCAGGGCCTCCCGGCTTGTGCAGAATATGCACAGGAGAAACGTGGCAAAGCGAAAGCCACGAGACTTTAAAAAAAAAAAAATTAAAGGAAAAAAACCCCCACACAGAGTGCAACAGAAAGTATCACCATTGCAAAGGATGGTTAGATTTAGAGACAACTCAACCCCTACGCGACTGTGATCCCTCCTCCCTTTTTGGGACAGCCAGCAGAGGCAAAAATGAGGCAGAGCCATCCCCTCTTATCCCTGGCACCATCACATTTATTAAAAATTATTACTATGTACATAGAAAAAACAAAACAGAAACAAGTTTCTCAGGAGGGGAAAACGTTTGTGGGCCAGTGCTTTGGGGCTGATCAGTTTAAAATGGCTGAAAGCATAGGCAAAAATGGGTAAAGTTACATCACTTCCAGTTTCATACAGGGCAGCTGAAAAAGTCACTTTACGTACACATAAATAGAAATCTCCTTTTGCAATGCTTCAAATGCTAAGTTTGATTAACCAAAAAAATGCCTTTTGACCTTCAAAACACCACCGGATGTCCTTCCAACTGAAGAGCTATAGGTCAACTATTTATACATTATTCCACAATATTCTACAGTGTACCTAGACAAAACACAACTGTACATTTTGTTTTTGGCCACCTCAATAAAGGTTAGGCTTTTGGGATGGAGGCAGGGTTTTTTTAATGCAAGTTCTAAGCTAAGGAAAGTCAGATTTGGTCATTGTAATCCCGTTGTTGGCAACAAGACCTTCAAGTCAAAATCCTGCCTGGCAAGCAGGCCTTATTTTGGCATTTTCTGCCCAGAAAAAAAAAAAAAACAACTGTAGCTGAGCAATATCCAACACAGCCAACTGTGTTGTGGATGGGTTGAAAAAAAACAGCTCAGTCTAAAGCAGAACATAGCATTTGTGCAGCTCCCTGCAACCCAATTCCCTTTAATCAAGCAGGGAAGAAAGTTAAATTTGGGATCCCACCCCTTGTTTCCTTGCTCAGGAGTGTATAGATTTGATCAGGCCTCTGAGCAAACCCAAACTGCACACTTTAGTGTCTCCAATAAATATGCCACATATTTAGACACTAGTGCCCTCCTTACAGCTTCTGCATATGGTTCCTTCTAAACAAGGGGAAGAATTCTCCCATCATTTGCTCTTTCCCTACTTTATTACCTGCAACAGTCAAAAAGCTTTGGCACCTTCTTTAGAATTGCACACAACAACTCAAGGTGGAAGGCAAGAGTCTTTTTGGTAATTGTAATGCAAAAAAACCCAAGGCCACCCTGGAAAAAATAAAATTAGCCAATTGGAATAAAAAGATGCTTTAAGAACTAGTATAGAACGCATAGTAGCCCATGCCTTTTGAAGTGTCTTTGCTATAGTCCTCAGCATTAATGTCCTCACATTTCATTGTCGGGGAATTTTCGTTGCTGGAAGTGCTAGGGGAAAGCCGTCTTCTCTTACAAGCACCTGTGTAGACTCCGGAATCATTCGAATCTAGAGACTTTATAGAGGGTGGAGTCTCTATCCAGGACGAGCCAATTTCTTCTTTCACCTTATCCTTCGAAAGCTGGTCTTCGGTGAATCCCGGAGGACTCGTTCTTGAGGTCCAAGTTAGTCCTGTTGTCATTTTCCGCTGGTAGGAGCCCCTGCTCCCCCAGCCTGCCATGGAGGGAAATGTCGGGTCGGGGTAGTATCCCAGAGCGTGGGATGTCTGAAGGGGGAGGGATTTAATGCCGTAAGGGAGCAAGGTGCTGTGAGAATACTCCGTCTCATAGGAGTTCATGTCCAGTTTGTTGGCGCTGGGCTGCTGCACAGGCGTCACAAACCAGCGCTGAGGGCTGGCCACCTCCTCGTTCTGCTGCGGGGACAGCAGCCCGTTCGTCTGAGGCACGGTTCTTTCACCGTTGTAAAACCTGGCCGGGGGCAGGTTGTTGACAAACTGCTCCTGGAAGAATGGCTGCATACTGTACCGGGCACCAGGGACGATCTGGTGGGATCTAGGAGAATCCGTGGGAGATGGAGTTAATCTGTCATTTTCAGAAGCTGTGTACATGCTACAACATAAAAGAGAAATACTGAGTTTTTTGGTTTTTTTTTTTTTTTTTTTTTTTTTACAATTCCAGTATAACAGTAACACAACACAAAAACACAAACACGACGAAACCAGTTATTTCTTAATTAGAATCAGAACTACATTTAATTGGATGACTATTTGTTTTAATTGATTTAGTAGGCTGTTTTCCTAGGCCACTGTAAATTTTTTATTACTCCTACAAGCAATAGCACAAGTAAAGCTAGAAAGTGACTGTCAGGCAAGTCTTCTGACAATTTAAAGAAGCTGCCTGTTCTGTGGAGGTACCCAAGACACTGCTGCCAAATCTGCAGGCCAGCTGGGTTCTGCCAGCACAAGTTTTCTACCAAAATTCAGAAGCCTGCAGAAAGACAGGTCATCTAGACATTACACTATTCAGACATTTTAATACAAGCAAAAATGCCAGTAGAAATAGTACTGCTGTTGAACAACTGAATTAGTGTTCAAAAAACACCCTTCCACAGACATACATTTCAGGCCAGAATTATGCCTCCCAGACTGACACAGCTGCAAAAGAAGACAGAGGTGTACTTACGAGTCATAGTTGTCTCTGAAGCCTTTCGCAAAAGGATTATGGTCAATTTTGAGCTGTGTAATCTAAAAGTGAAAGCAGAACATATTAAGATGAGATACCGAACCCACAAGGCAATTTTATTGTTAAGTGCAATTTTATAGATTCATGCTTACATCAGTGTTTTGATATGCTGTAACTGCTATGAACTGCGTTTCAGGGAAAACAAATGTTTGAGTCTTTGAGGAATCATTCAGATCTTCAACACCATCTTCAGTCACTTCCACAATGTGAAGTCGGGGCTGGTACTTGTGTAGGGATTGAAGCACTATCATCTAAAAGAAACCAATGAAAGAGAACATTTTTGGACAATCTAACATTAAAAAAACATTTTCTTCCTGTAAATTGTAATCTTTTGGTTTAGGAAAGGAGCACTTTAAACTGCTATCAGGAGATGATTCACAGCTTGCAACTGTTTTACTAAGAGCCATCAGCTACCCTCCCACTTTTTGAGCAACTCCACGGATCAATATATTGGCTAAAACAAAAGAAACTCGCACATCAGCTTTCAACACTTGCAACTATCATACGGAGAAACAAAGAAAACAAGCTCTATGACCCAGTTCAAGAAGGGAACGAGTCACAAGCACAGTGATCTAGCTGCTCGGTTAAATTCTGTAAAAGCCCCAAAATCCCAGGGCTCCCCCACTGAGCCACCAAGAACCTCTCAAGCCTCCTTCCCCCTCCGTACCTGCGCATTGTTATTGTTAGCACCTTTATTGTTCGTTAGCTTCAGCTTCCCGAAAGAAATCTCCTGCCTCATCCAGTGAGCCCCGGTGTTGGGCGACTCGGGGTGAACGTAGACCTTGTTGCCTGGGGAAGACAAGGCAGTGAGACACCGGCCGGGCACGGGGCTTTGTTCCGCCCCCTCTCAGCCCCTCGGCTCCCCGATGGCCACTCTCCCACACAGCCTCGCACACCGCGGCGCAAAGAGTCCCAAGACGACCTTAAAAGCGTGGCTTGTCCCTTAGCAGGATGCCGGGTGTGGGAAAGACCCTGAAGGGGGGGAGGGGGCGAAGTGGGAACCCTTCCGAGAAACCGATCGGCGGGGAAAGGAGGCGAGGAGACCCCCGGAACCTGCACCCACCTTGCATGTTGTTGTCGGCTTTGCCACAGGTCACCCACTTGCCCCCCTGGAAACGCCAGTGGTTGGGGTCCGCCAGCACCACCTCCACGAAGACATTGTAGTGGGCCGTGGGGTTGAGGCCGGTGATGTTGAAGCTCAGGAAAGGAAACATTCTCCTGGGGAAAGGAGGAAAACCACAAGGCATGCTGACGCGGGTCGGGGAAGGGGCCGCGGGCTCCAGCGGATGCTGTAGGCGGCCGTGGGGTGCCCCGTCCGTCCCGGCCCCAGAGAGACTAAGGAAGCAAGCGGCGAGCCCCAGCCGACCTCCGCCTTATCTCCCGGCCGCGTGTGTGGGGAAACTGGGGAGTCGCTTCTCGGGGGAAGCATCCCGGGTCACCACAGACGGAGAGAACGTGCACCTCTCCTTCCCGGGGGAGCAGACAAGCGCCACCCGACCCGGAGCATCCCCTGGGGGTGCCACCCTCCCCCTTTCCCCCCCATCACCAACTACCACACCACTTCCCTCCGTTTCCACCATCCTCTGCGCCTGCTTACCGGCCCTGCTTGGTGATGATCATCTCCGTCTGGTGCCGGTGGAACTTGAGCCAGAGGGGCCGGTTGCAGAGGAAGACCTGTGCCCGCATCCCTGGGCCGGCGGCCGGCACCCCCAGCGCCCCGAGCCCGCCGCAGGAGCCCGACGCCGGCGGGTAAGGGCCGTACAGGGGTCCGCCGCCAGTCGTCTGCCCGTACTGGTACCCGCCGCCGCCTCCGAACTGCGCTCGGCCTCCGGGCGGGCACACGGCGCCCGCGAAGCCGCCCGGGGACAGCACGGAGCCGTAGGGGTAGCGCGGCCCGCCCGGAGGCTGGTAGACGGAGCCGTGCTGCGCCGCCGGCGGATACGGGAACAGGGCGCAGGGGCCCCCCAGCTCGGCCGCGGGCGGCCCGGGGGACTGCAGGTAGTAGCGCTCGGGGCTCAGGCTGTCCATGGAGTAGCGGGCGGCGGCGGCCGGGGGCAGCTCTTCGTCCCCGCATGGGGTGGCCTTGCGGCCGTCCGGCTTGGGGGCGGCGAAGGGCGGCTCGACCGCCTCTGCCTCACCCAGGATGGCGGGGGCCGTCCCAAACTTCTTGGGCATCTTGTCGAGGTCGAGGCGCGGCGGCGAACCTGAACCGGGAGGCCCTCGGGAGCCGCCAGCAGCGCCTGTCCCGGCTCCTGCTCCGGCGGCGCCGCCGCGTCCGCCGCCCTCCAGCGGGTAGAAGGGGGCGCCCGGCAGTGCCCCCGCCGCCGTCAGCAGAGGCTCCCCCAGCTGCATCCTCTATGGGCGGTGCGTGCGAGCTCCCACTCAATCCTGTGCCGACCCCGACCTGTGGCCGCGCAGGGCTGCGCTCCGGCAGGGCTCTGCCGAGGCGATTTATACCGGCGCGCCGGGCTCCTCGGGCCGCCGGGGAGGGGCTTGAGCCGGGCTGCCTCATCGTCGCCCTACACCCCCGCCGGCCCATTGGCTGGGCCGCGTGACACTAATTTAATTAGACAACTACTAATTGGAACAAGTCACCTGTGACTTTGGTGTGCGCCCCGTCCCCTTCCATGGCCCCCCTTCCCGCAGCCGGTTACCCGAGGGGCTCTGGCCCGCTCCGTGCCCCGACATCGCTCGGACTGAGGGGATCTCCCACATCACCCCACGGTGGCTGCGGTGGAGGGCCCGGCTTCCCCTCTTCCAAAAAAAATGACATTTTGCTGAGGTGGCACCGTCCTCCCGGCTCACCTCTCGGGCGCGTAAGGAAGAATCCCCGGCGCTGAGCGAGAGATGGGGAAGAAACGGAAAGGTTTGGGTGGGAAAGCCGGCACCCTTCAGGTAGGGAGGGCGGCGATCTACGGGGCCTCTGAGACGGGGCGGGTGACACTGCCCCCCGCAACCTTCCCGCCGACCGCCTCGCAGTTCAAACAGCTCGACTCGTGTCTCTGCTGAGCCCAACAGCCTCCTTCCTCTCCGCTCCCTGAGCAGCATCCTTATCATGGGGTTAACACGTTTCACCTTATCTGTGGGAAGCGGCGGGTTCGGTTCTCAATTCCAGTTTTTAGGAACTCGGCAGTCGGTTTCTCACAACCCGCGCTCCCCTTCAGCATCTCCCACCGGGAAGGCAGATTTTTAATTGAGGCGGGTGCCAGATTTGTTTGGCGCTTTCTCTCAGTGCAATCCCTGATCCTTTAGCCCCAAAAGGGAAGGGAACAGCGCTTGGGAAGGGGTAGATGCCCGTGTGATTTTGTGGAGCGGGCAGAACCGGCGTGAACGATTTGCAGCTACAAATCCGCAGCCCCTCGCCCTCTGCCCGCCACCGGCCATCTCGCAGGGAGCTCTGCAAACACCTGCCTCCACTTCACGGCTGAATTTTAAACCAGACCCGCTGAGCGGCCAGGATTTCGTTGCCTGACAGAAGGATCCGGCCGGGCTGGAGCAGCCCAGCTCTGCCTCCCGCCCCACCGCCTCGGCCCGCGCCGCGCCGGGGCAACTGAGATCAATGGCGAGCGGCCGCCGAGAGCCGGGGCCGAGGCGCTGCCGGAGCCCCGCCGGGATGCGCATCCTGCACAAGCCGGGCGCCGGCAGGTGTGGGCGGCGGGGCACGCCCGGGGGTGACGGCCGAGGCCGGGCACGGGCAGCGGCGTCTCAGAGATCGGGCAGGACTCAACTCCCACCCCGGTGGGAGCCGAGAGACGGGGAACTGGCCCGTGCTGTGCCCACCTCCGGCTGCGGCCACACCGGCGGGAGCCTGGGCCAGGCTGCTCACAGCCGGCAATGAAATTCTGGCCCCAGCCCCAACCACACTTTTTCTCCGGGATAACGTTTGCCTCATTTTTTTTTTTTTCTCGTTCGATCGAAGAAGACAACAAAAATGTGTCGGAGAAGTCCGACGCTCCGGCACGAAGCGGACCGGTCGCTGGAGCCGCGAGGTGCGGAGGGGAGCAGAGCTCGGCCGAGCTGCCCTGCTCTGAAAGCAAAACAAGCCGAGGAGCATCCTGCCGGGCGCTGCCGAGGCTGAGCCGCTGCCCCCCTTCCTGCGGCCGGAGAGTCCCGGTGCGGCTCTCGGGGGACCGGCCCCAGCTCGGGACTGCGCTCATGCAGCCCGGTCCCTCGGGCTCTGCCTCTCCCGGGCTAGGGCAGGGACAGAAGCAGATTTTACAAAACTACCATGTAGGTTCTAAGGGAGTTAATTTTACTATCTTATAGACTGAAAGGGTCACATTGTTTCAAACATTCCTTGAAGTGTCTCGTAGTTCAAGGCTATTGCGGATTTTTTCCTCTCAAAACTCAGGTAATCTCGCGTTCATCAGAGCAAGGCAGACAAGCTTTCGATGTTGCTTAGGTTTCCTGCGGATCGCACCGGAGAGGGGGGGCATAAAAACTGTGGCTGCCCCGGGAAAGGGAGACCCTTCCGTTTAGGTTCGAAATACGCTCGGGGTGAAGCTCTCCCTAACGAACGAAGGATTGATGAATCCTCAGATTTGGGATTATTTTCAGCTCAGCCCGGGAGAAAGCAGCCTGGCTTCGATCCCTGCCTCGTACTCCGCGGTTCCCACCGAGCCGGGGCCGGGGTGGCGGGGGAGGCCGGGGTCGGAGTTAACCCCCGGGAGTGCCGTCGGACCAGACTGCCCAGAGGTCTTCAGCAGCACTGCGGAAGGGAACCCCAGTAACTCGGGGGCTTCTTCACTCACTCTGTACGCTGAGGGAAGAGCTGTAATTCGCCCCCTCAGGCATCCTGCAAATTAAAGTTACCACAGTCGCCTACGAATTCTTGGTACCCAATACTTGTCATTCCTATCGCCTGCCAATCTACCGTCCCTGGGAATCAAGAGGGCAACCGGGGGATTGTCCGCCCCGGCCCCCTACAAGCCGTCTCCGTCCTTACTCCCTGCCCCGGAGCCCTACGGGCTCTGGCCGGGAACATCGCCCCGAGAAGTTGCGGGATGTTCCAGTCCTGTGGGACCGGAGACTTCTGAATGGGTCCCGCCGCCCTTTAGATGTTATCTTAAAGATAACACCGCAGAAACACCAGAGTCTGGTGAAGCAGAAAGTTAAGTTTGTAAATCTACCAAAATAACCTCTAAACCACAAAAAAAAGAACACGTTTTTGAAAGAAAACCTAGGTCTTTGAAGGGTTACAGATTATCTTGTTTCGTTGGGTTTTATTCAAATATATTCATAGGGTTTATTCAAATCAGGAGCATCTCTGTCTCTAAAAAGGCTGTTCCAGAAAAACTTTTTTTTCTGCAGCCCAAGTTACAGCAAAGGCACACTGGACTGAAATATTTAATACTTTGCTTTTGTGCTGGGATTGAGACCTTTCCTCTCATCAGAGTATTGCAAAACAGCCCCCACTTCTACATATTGCTTGGACTCTTTGCGACTGAAACTGTACAACTGAAGCACCCTGCTCAGGAGGGCCTAAGAGGAGAAACTGGGAACAATAAAACCTATCAGGCTGTTACACACTTACATATGTGTGTATGTACATATGGAAATCCACACATCACCTTTTATAGCTGAGTATGACCTTTATCCTTATAAATATGGATCTGGATACATACATACACTCCACTATACACTCCACTATATAGACATCTTAAAAATGTTGGTTATTAGAATGACCTGTCACACTATTCCATTGCTGCACTCTTTTCCTGAAGTTCTGCTGCCACCATGGCAGGATTGACAGGTATTTTCCAAATACTACATCTGTATAGTTTCAGTGAGGTAATTTTTTCTTTGATTTTGGTTTAAAACTATCTGTAAGTTTCTGGATATCCTCTTCAATTTACTAGTATCTGGTTTCCAAAGGGCTTTAATACTTTCACCTTTACATCTAGTTCTTTTAATCTAGAGATTTTGAAGGTTTTATTTCTATTTTTCCAGTAATTTATTCTGTTGGGTTATGTTTTTTCCCCTTCAACTTACACACACAGTATCAAGCTGGGCAAATGAAGCAAGACACTTTCAAACAGGACTTTCACTCTTTCATCATGTTTCAGCATCATTTTTAAAATCACTAAAGCTGGGAGTTTTCAGATGTGACCAGTCAAATATTAGTGCTTCCCTTTTAAATTCTTGATACCTTTCTTTTCATGGCCGTTGAATCCTTACAGCACTCAGAAGAATCAAGGAGGTATTAATATGGCTGTGCAAGGCTTGGCATTTCAGCTTGTCACTGAACTTGAGGGGCTGTTTTTATGAAGAAGCCAGCTACACCCTTTCAGTGCCCAGGGAATTTCATCTGTCACATGCAGTCAATGGCCATCTCCTTCATGGGAATGTCTGGAGACTGAATTAACTGAGAATTATCTTTATTTTCTGGTGAAAACGAGTCCTGCTACAGCTGCAAAAAACCCCATCAATCCACTTGAGTTTATGCTGAGTGGGATTTTCAGTGTGCAGACATATACAGTCCCAAAGAAAAAAGTGTTGCTTAAAATCTACTCTGAGGCTGGGAAAACTTGAGCCCAAAAGGGTCAAAAAGTAGAGTCAGCTCTTGTTGAAACATATATATATGCACTTTAAATAGTGGAAATCAATAGCCCTACAAAACCAAAGAACTATAATCTTTAATATTGACCAGGAAAGATGTCACATTAACAGCTATTTTACCCTTTGGTAATGATTCAATTTAGCTGCCACTTTCTTTAAGAAGGCAGCATACAGACATACATATTTTTAAAAAATGGCCATGTGTAGGCATAAACCCCATAACAAGGGCAGGGCTAATTTATAAAAACAAGAAGGTAAAGAATAACCCTTTCCAGCCAAGGTATACAAAACAGAAAGAACAGATAGAAGTCAATGAAACAGGACCTGGAAAAAACAACTCAGTATTTGAAAATAAAGTGGTATTCATAGCAACTTCATTGGTCACTTCCTTTCTCGTCCTTCACAAAAAGTAACACCTAAAAATCTTTAGCTGTAATTTTAAATTAAAGGGAACTGCAATGGTTAGTAAAAAATATTCAAAATTTGATCCTAATTGGTAAAATATGGCAGTGTATGGACAGACAAGGCTTAACATATTCAATGCTTGGAGTGAATTTTTGGCAATGGCTAATTTTGCTAGGGAAGACCACACAACAACTTTCTGTCATTGGGCCTATGGTACCCTACTGGCTAAAGAAGGAAACAGAAAGTGTGTTCAAGAAAGTGTAACTCTTTGTAAAGTGAATGTCTTTGTAATTTTGACAAATATTTGGGAAATCTACAGCAAGGGAGATGGAAAAGGTATTAAATTGTCATTAGCTTCCAAGTGACTTTAGACTTTCCTTGCTCGAAATGGAATTGTAGAAGCTTAGTGAAAGAAATAGACTGAAATTAGGATCACAGCCATAGCCACGAACCAGCATTTCACATTTTTAATATGGCTCATGGCTTGGGCAGGTGCACACTCTGCTGGGTAAAAAACTATCAGGATGGCCAGGCCCAGAGAGTGAGGGTGATCTGAGTTACATCCAGTTGGTGCCTGGTCACAAGTGACATTCCCCAGGGATCACTGTTAGGCCCAGGCCTGTTTAGTATCTTTATTGATGATCTGGATGAGGGGATCGAGTGCACCCTTAGCCAGTTCATGGCTGACACCAAGCTGGGCAGGAGTGTTGATATCCTGGAGGGCAGGAAGGCTCTGCAGAGGGATCTGGACAGACTGGATCGATGGTCCAAGGCAAACTGTGTGAGGTTCAACAAGGTGAAGTGCTGGACTTGGGTCACAGTGACCCCATTGAACACTGCAGACTTGGGGAAGAATGGCTGGAAAGATGGAAAGCAGCCGAGCAGAAAAGGACCTGGGGGTGCTGGTCAGCTGCTGGCTGAAGAGGAACCAGCAGTGTTCCCAGGTGGCCTGTATCAGCAATAGTGTGAGCAGCAGGACCAGGGCAGGGATTGACCCCCTGTGCTCACCACTGGTGAGGACACACCTCAAATCCTGTGTTCAGTTTTGGGCCCTTCACTGCAAGAAAGACATTGATTGAGGGGCTGGAGTGAATCCAGAGATGAGCAACAAAGCTAGTGAAGGGTTTGCAGCAAAATTTATGCAGAGCAGATGAGGTAGTTGGGATTGTTAACCTGGAGAAAAGGAGGCTCAGAGGAGTCATACTGCTCTCTACAACTGCCTGAAAGGAGGTTGTATCAAGGTGGGGGTCAGACTTCTCTCAAGCAATAGAATGAGGGGAAATGGTATCAAGCTGTGCCAGAGAATGTTTAGTTTGGATATCAGGAATAATCTCCTCACTGGAAGGGTTGTCAAGCACTGGAACAGGCTGCCCATGGAAGTGGTTGAGTCACCACCCCTGGAGGGGTTTAAACAACTATAGATGTGGCACCTGGGAACACGGTTTAGTGAGGGACTTGGCAGTGCTGGGCTGGCAGTTGGACTTCATGATCTTAGAGGTCTTTTCCAGCCTAAACGATTCTATGATTATTTATGCGTAGGGATCTCCAAACAGCTCTAAAATGCTTGCTTTTTCACCCTTCAGTAAGTTTAGTAAGGGATGCCTAGCACTTTTTCTCTGGTTTTAAAGCAACATCACCTAATCTCATATAGATTTGTGCCCATAATCATCCTTACAGTCACACAATAGAGATGTGAGAACACAACAAGATCCATGTCATGGGTGTGACAGCCACAGATTTGGGCAGTTTGATCCTATTTGTATTTACAGATCTGTTGCAGACAGTTTCAAAGAGCTAATTTTGACTTGCTTCTCCTGATTTGTATGAGAAATTACTATTAAAAAACCTGGATTCAACAATCACAGTAATTAAAATTAGCAGCTCAAATCCAGTAGAAAGATGTTCTGCTTTTTTATTTTCTCGCTTTAAAAAGTACAATTTCATCATGTGAAGGCCCTGATAAACTTCATGCTGCTCGGGGTTTATGATGTCAGAGCTATGAAATATTTCCTGCTGATAACATAATAGCTGAGAAATATGAGTTCTGGAAGGTTTGGGAGTTTGTTTGCTCTCTGTGCATTTGGTATGAGGCGTACAGTGGGAAAACAATTAACTCGAGGGGCTGAAGAAGCGAATAGCAGTGGGCTACAGTGTAATTGCAGAAACAATGAGGAATTTCACCTGGTATTATTTGTGACAGCAATCAAATAGCAAGGCCTAGCAGGGAACCACATATTAAATAACTGCGGTGACGGGCGAGTCTGCTATAAAAATAAGCAGAAAGCGGAACAGGGACGACATATGTACTCTCTGGAAAGGTGAGAAGATAGCTGTAGGGTTCCCCTCCCAGAGAGGGCTCGGGCTTGCTAGCTGCCCGCCCCAGTTCCCACCAGCATTCCTCTGCTACCGGGGGCGGGATGAAGCGGGCATCTTCCCTTCCAGCCGGTCTGCACCTTTCCTCGGTGTGGCCGGGGGGGAAGGGGAGCCCAGAGGAGGAGGAACCACGGGGGGACAGCACCCCGAAGGTGCCCCCGCAAGCGGGCGAGGGTCCGTGGCGGGCCCTGGGGTGCGAGGGCCCGCAGCAGCCGCCGGGACGGGGCGGGCCGGGCCGTGGGTGACGGGGAGAGATCCCAGCCGGGAGCGCTGCCCAAGGCCAGCTCCTCACACGCTGCCCCGCAGGCAGACTGGGGGGTGGTGGTGGAGGGGGACGAGGGGACATGCTGGCGTCCGCCTCTGTCCCCGCTCTTTTCACTGTTTTCGAAACATAGCTGCCAAGTCTTCCGACGTGCGGAACGACAGGGCACACCTCGCCCCCCGCAGCTGCCGCGGGGAGTCCCGGCAGAGCCCGCTGCGGCCCCGCGAGTGAGCCCCGGCGGGCAGGCGGGCATGGCATCAGCATCCGTATCCCCATCCCCAGCTCGAGATCCGGCGGGCGATCCGGCCGGATTAACGCCGGGCGCTTTGAAATCCGGGTTCCGCAGTGATCCCGGGTCGGGGTGCTTAGGGCTCCCCTTTCAGTTGTTAATTCCCACTAAGCGTTTGTAAGTACCTGAGCTCACAGACCTCTGCGCCTTCAAAACAAGGGCATGCACGCAAATAGCTCCAAAATTACCCATCTGGGTACCGGCAACACCAAAGGCACAAGCGAGCGGAGTCGTTAGAAAATAATTGAAGCAAATGGGCACTTTCTTTGCCACGTGAATTTCAGCTGGGAATCCCGTTGGCAGGAGCGGCAGTTTCAAAGGTGCCCACACCTGCGGAGCCTGCGCCCGCCGGAGCGCGGAGCCCGGGGGGTCGTGGGGCGGGGTTGGCCCCACCGCTCTGCTTAAATGGCCCGAAAATAAAAGGAAAAAAAAAAACAAAAAAAAAAAACAACCCCAAAAAACTACCAAAACAACTTCCATCAGAAAAACATTAGCCATTAGCTCAGGAGGAAACGGCTGTGGACACCCCGGTGAGATACCTCCTCACTGCGGACAGAAGAGTTCCTGCCATTGGTACCAGTCCTGCAGAATTGCTCTCCTCGGTCTTGTTCGTTTAGCAGCCAAGATTTAGAATATACACAGCAGAAGGAATTACTTTCCGTTATGAAGAAATAAAAAAGATGTGACCTACATCTTCATCCCCGAGGCCATCCAAAAAAGCCCACACCCCTCGCAACAGAACCACCACAATTTGCTTTTCGGTGACACGAGGACAATGTGAAGTGAGTGATCCCTGCACCACTTCTCTCCAAAGAAGTGAAGTACGAGCACTGTGTTTTCTAGCACTGTTGACTGTGTTGATTCCTAGCACATTAGTGGGGGAAAATTTTAGCTTAAAGAATTTGAATTTTACGGATGAGAACAGACAAATGAGCAACATCACAGAAGACCGTTAAACCGGATAATAAATGCATATTCTTTTCATATTGCTTTCTGTTTGTCTAGTTTTTTGGTGTTTGTTTGTTTTATTTTTACCATATTTTTCTTTTTTCCACTGTTCACATCTCAGGCAGTTTCTGGTTCTCTTGTTGCCCACGGCTATGGATTGAAGGGCAGAAAAGGATGTAACAAACAGGAAAAGGATCTTAATTCAAATACAGCGCCCTTAAGTATGACCTATTAAAAAATAGCAAGGAACTTGGTGTGAGCAGTCAGACCCTGATGTCCACAGGGTGGTGAGGCCTTGGCAAACATAAGGTTATCACAGCAACTTTTCTGCCTAGTTCACACATTATTCAGACCTAGTCAGGCTAAAATCCCACCTTCCAATTTCTCTTATATATAGCACAAGGCGTAGGGTTTGATAGCTGGGGGAAAACAGGACAGGTAAAATACACAGCCTCGGGATAACGATAGGGGCCGTACCCGTCCATCCTCCGGGTGTCTTCCTAAGGCTGTGTTCCTGCTGCCTGCAGGATGGATGTCCTCGGTTCCTGAGAGGAATGCCTGCCTCTGCTGCTCCTCCAGATCTCTTCCCAGCCTTTTCTCCTAAATGACACGTGAGAGTGAGTCAGAGATAAGCAGTCGGCCCGTGAGATATCACAGCAAGGCAAAGGACGCGCTTTTCCTTCGGCCCGGGAAGCTCCGAGAGCAGGGGCTGTTTACCCCCGGGGCAGATGGCGGCCACCAGCTGAGCGGAGCACGGGCCACTCCTCCTCCAGCCACCGACCCTTGCAAAAAAGAGTGGGACGCCACAGGGTCACGGTCTGCGCTGTGGTAATAGGATCATTCAGGACACTGAGCAGTGATTAGGAAGTGGCAGAGCCAGACCAGAGGAACTTTGCCGTGCAAGTTAAGCTGTGTTGTGTTTGCATTTGAGGCATTGGCTGGATTGGGACGCTGGCGCGCTCCTGCCAGGCAAGTGCTCTTAGTATCCAGCCTTGGACATTTATTTCATCACTTCCCTACATGGGGCGTAGTAGGTGGGAGGTTCTAAGGGATAAATTTTTAGTGCATTGCCTGTCTCTGAACGCTAACAACTCTGGGGACTATTTGATAAAAGGTGGATGTTGGCAGGCCCTGAGTAGAACAAATGCTGTTAAAAATCCACATTTGAGCAAATTAATAAAAAATTCTGCTGCAAACGTGGGAAACCATCCCACCAGGCAGCCATTACACAGGTTTCAGAAAAAAACCAGAGCAAAGCAAGCCTGCGTTTCCATGTGGTAGCAGAACAGCTCTGGAAGTAATTGTCCATTTTGCTTCACCTTTCTCCTCCTGAGGTTTTGGGTCTTGCCTGTCACATTTCACCACCCACCAGACCTCAGTGAGGAGCTGCGGGGTGGGTGGTGCCCCCGAGGGCAGGACCCGCGTGGGGAGCAGCACCAGCACCCGCTGGGGGGACACCAGTGGGCACCACTGTGAGCCGCTGTCCCGGCTCGCTGAGCACTCCGCCGGTCCCTGGGGCTCCCCGATTCCGGAGAAAGTGGCCAATTATTTTTCTGTCTGAAAGAGCCTGTGATGCGGCAGAGAATGACAGCTCCAAGGGAGAAAACACCTCTTCATTAAAAAGTGCTGCTAAGCACACTGAATATCCAGATCCCAGCACCCAGCTGCACAAAGGTTAGGATGAGAGCCAAGAAATTATGCATTTTCACAGATATTTTTGTGTACACACACAAACACACACACACAAACATATATATGTGTGTGTACAATGTACATGCAGACACACACACAGAGAAAAAAAAATATCTACAGGCTCTATTTCAACATGGGGTGGCCAAAATCCTTTAAGTTCCTACTGAGACAAAACTCCAGCTAAAGTCCACTTTTACTATCAGCTTTGATGTGCTAGGAATCACTAGGAAAAAAACCAAACAATTAAATTGGTTATGAAATGCAAGAAGAGAATCAGCTTCATGGAAATAAATGATTAGGCATTTGTTGAGGAAAATATTAAATAGAAAAGAGAAAGCAATAATCTCTGTTTTGCACACCTCTCTTTGAGAGGCCACAGGAAGAGAGGGCCAAGCTGCTACATTTTGTAGGTTTCATTTTACTTAATTTAATTTTGGCGATTTTATGATTGCAGGATTTAATTTTAATTAATGAGAAAATATTTCTAAAAAAATATACAAAACTCATGTAAATCATGTGACATTGAAGAATTTGGTTTCCTGGTGAGGAACATGGTGGTGTAGAAGAGAACCACTGATACCAAAAAAAGATCAAAATGGAAGCTGCATTTTAACAGCCTTCTTTTTCTTTTCCTTCAGAAATTCTGAAAGGCTGAGAAGAAGGCATGCTAAGGAAAAGGTGGGAGAAAAAGTGGTGACATCCACGGCTAAAGCACGTCAGCAAGGTGGAAGTAATCATTTCCACCATGGCTCTGGGGAGGAGTTCAGGCAGCACGATGAACAGAAGCAGCTCTCAGCCTTAACCTAACTCCTCACAGCCCAGCAGCTTTCCTCAGCCCTAGTCCCTGGCTGCCGCCACTCATGCGCTGAGCTGCCTGGGCTCAGCAGGCTGCTGCCTCTCTCCCCACTTACAAGCCTGACTCTCCCTTAGCCTACCCAAGGAGGGTGCCCAAGGGGCATGCTCAGGGTATCACACCAAGGTTGCTTTGCAGAAGAACCTCACTCCCTCTTGCTGACGTGTTTCAGTGAAGCAGGAAACAGAGGCAGGGCAGCAGGGGACCCTCTGGTTATGGCTATCCATTTTTTATAGGGGGACATATTGAGACAAACCACCACCAGTTCCATCAAATCTGGGGGAATATTCCAGCTGAATTGTAATCCAGGGGCACAGAAATGAATAAAGAAGTGGGCAGATTCACATATTTGTTGTTCAGAGCTGGACACTGAGAAATATGGAAACCCTGACAAAAGGGTTAAACCCCCGTGACTTGGAATATGTTATTTATTGACTTGTCAGAATCATTAAGCACGATATTTTTCTAACCTTTCCTGCAGTTTTATTTTGAAATTTCCACCTCCCTGTGTCCTTCCACCTGACCATGTAACACAATGCCTTCCTCAGCATCCTAAAGAAGGAATCTGCAGCAAGGCAGAAATGCTTGAAATATGGGAAATAACTTCTTCTTTTCATAAACAATTTACAGAACATAACCATTTGTTTTCAATAAAGATTTTTTTAAGCCACAATCACTTATTTTCAGAACTTTAAATTCTACAACAGTGCATCTTTGTTCCCCTGTTGCAATGCAGAACTGCTGGGATTGATTCTGTGGTATTCATATCTGATTGTTTTCTGTTTTAAATGCGTGGTTTAAACATAACGATAACATGATACTGCTTTTCCATGCTTAGCATATTCATCACCTTATCTTCCTCTTAACTTCTTGATTTGCATGCAAGAAGAGAATGTAATCTGCAAGCCAATAAAATCCTGTCCCATGGGGAGAAGGAGTCAAAGTGGTACATGTAGCTCAGATGAAGATTATGAAGTGTTACAAGAACCTGGTCCTGGATCACATGAAAGGCGCACTCTGAGTGCAGTGTGCCAGGTAGAGAACAGCTATTGCAAGAAGCAGTGATAAGACTCTGGTTGCAGTTCTACCAGGTGTTGGCTTTATTGACCATGAAGTCTCCAGTTCCCTGGTGGTTGCCTACATACTCCTATGGCTTAGGTCTCTGCCCCTCACTCTGTATGAACATTTGGAAGGATGGGCTGTAAATCAAGCTTTGAGGGTAGTTCTACTACTAATAATTACCTCCTCCCAAAAGAGTGTGATTTTAACCTTGATTTTTTCATTTGGTGATCAATGCAATCTTACCACCAGCTGCATCAGCACAATGAAGGCAACAAGCAGCATTCCAGGAACAAAACCAGACCTGTAGGGTAGAAACTTCCTCCATTGGTTTTGCAGGCGTTCTGTTGAACCCACCCTGGCAGATGAGCAGGAGCAGGTTGGCCAGGTTGTTGCTGGCTGCCTGCCTTCAGCACCCAGGGCAGGGACTCTGTGCTCAACAGGGGTGGGTCTGTGCACTGCTCAAGCACCCATGGTGCTCCTCTGACACCAGAGGAGTCAATTTAGCTCAGGTGTGTGGCCGCATTTCTGTCCAATTGGCCCACACACCCATCAGAGGGTTAGCCCTCTGCAGGCGAGGAGGCAGCACCTGGCTCAGGGTAAAGGCTGCTGGCACAGAGTCAATCTGTTGCCATGTTTTGAAGAAATCAGAGCCCAGGCATGAGTTTACTGACTAACAACCTGAGGGCCACAGCCACAGCCACAGCGCTTCTGCTTTAGTATTAAGAACCTTAAAACCAGATTTGTTGAACCATGGTCTGATGGGCTTGCAGCTCCTAACCCACTGTAGCATTTTAAGGCATATGGAGATAAATGACAATTTTCTTGAAAGTGTTGCACCCTTGACTCTGGCAGTCTGGCAGCTGGTCTGGCCACAGTGCCTCTGTATTTATGGCAGGGGCTGGGGCAGTAACATTGTCAGACCTCCTAGCTCCAAGCAGAGCAGCAGCTAGAGAGTTAAAGCAGCCAGCACTGGTTTCTCTGCCCAGATTTGATCTCAAACACCCAGGACAGAGGCAATTACACCTCTCTGAAACTGCTCTCCACTGCCTGCCTTCCTCTATATTCACTTGCATAAAACCCAGAGTTAAAAATCTGCCAGTTCAGAGTAGCAATAAGCAGTGGCAGATCACGCCTAGTTGCACTTTCTGTCTCTCTCACCAAAGTGTAATCTAGTGGTATCTGATATGGCTAAGAGCTAGAATGATGATTTACTGTGCTTGGTTAGCATGAAGCAGCTCAGGCTGCTCCAGGTTCACAGTATTTTGCTTTGGGGCATGCCCTTTTCATCACTCCTATTCCCAGCTGTGGGTTGGTCAGGTAGTCTGGTCCAACCATTGGTGGGATCTCCTTGTCAGCCAGAAACCTAAATCAGTGCTTAAAATTCATGCTCATATCCCAATCCCCATGTGGTTGTGCTAGGGGTCATATGCTGTGCTGCAGGGGCCAGAACCCATGGCAGAGGAGTGAGGTGACACCATGAACCCCTGTGATCACTAAAGCACGCTGAAACCGCAGCCTTACAAACTTCTGTGGATGCACTTTGTGCCCATTACCTGAGCAAAGGCTTTGCCAAACTTTTCTTTGAATTTGCTCCCCCTTACTCAACTTCTTCTTTCTAATAAGTATGAGTCTGCCGAAGACTTCTTATTCCTCTGAAAGATGCGGATTTTGTACAGTGCTACGCAGATGAAATTTGCCTAGAATTTGAATACAGACTGCTCTCTATTCAGCTAGGGACAGGTCTGTGTGAAACTCTTTAACCTAATGCAGAGCCTATCTTACTAAGCATCAGTAGTTTTCAATTGATACATCTAAAGCACCCCCAAAAGTTGACTGAGAAAAGTGTGTTCAGCCATATATTATCTTCTGTAGAACTGCAAGAGCTTCAGTAACATACATTACTTTTTCAAGAATATGTTGCAGTTTCCACAGAAAATATTTAAAGGTCTGTGAATTAGAAGATGTGCTCATCTCTGATGTAGTGAATCCCTGAAAGATACAGCTGAATGGCCTTCAAAGGAAAGAGAGCCAGAGTGATGTATATTAAATCCTGATTGAATACTTGCCATAGCTAGCTGCTTTTGGAAATTCTGACTTAATAGAAGTTATAAACAGTTATAAAAAACAAGAGGTGGAAATGATGTTTGTAACAAGAAGCACTAAAAAATGCTTAGCATAATACCACTTCGAAAAATGAGTTAAACAAAAAGATTATATAAAAGCATCAGGTATAGCCAAACTGCTGTTAAGGCAGTCTGCTTTACAGCATACACACAGGGGCATTTGAACTGTGACAGTTGAAAAAAAATTTCACAATTACATCAACTTTTCAGGCTGAACTGTTACTACCATTCACAGGAAAATAAACCAGTGACTAAATGAAAAAAAATCACAAGGTTCCCCCATCATATTTTTCAATAGCAATGAGAACAACCCTCCCTGGTTGTGACTCACATGAACATGTCAGAGGTTCACTGGAGTTGAAACATCTCTGCTAAGTTTAGCCATTGTGTTTCTTCACAAAGCCCCATCCCAACCCCTCCATTCCTTGTTGCCTCAGCAGCACCCACCCCCAGCACTCCAGCTTCACCTTTCCTACTTCTGATTTTTCAGCGTAGGCAAGTCTGTGCTGTAGACATCCTTATCATTGACTCCTGTGGTCTTGTGCCAGCACTGGTCTGCCCCAGCACCCAGGCTCAAACCTACTTCCCTCCTTCCCAAGAGCGCTCTGGATCTGTGTCCTGCTGTCCTGTAATCTGTACAGTCTGTGTGTCCCTGCTGGGGGTGACCAGGGTGGCTGCATGCTGAGACAGGCCCTAATATCATCCCAGAATTGCTGGTACCCATCAATTGCCCCATCAGCCGTTCAGCACATCACATCCAGGGAGCTGGCTTATCTGGTGGTGGTCCATATCCTACTGGGTTTCCCACAGACAGCACTGAAGTACTCCAGGGTATACAACAATCTTTTTATGGTCTCAACACTTTAAACTTCTGCTGGAGGAAAAAGCAGAGCAGATGGTGCCTGGACTGGGAGCAACTCACCTTTGACGTCTTCTGAAAGCGCAGCCTGGCCAAAGGCCACTAACAGTTCTAAATAACCTGAGCACCTACATCTCTGTCCTTTCCTGCTCTTGCTCTAGCTCTTGTTGCACCAGTCATATGAGAGGGGTTTGGCCACCAGTGCTGACGATATGGAATTGAAAATGCGTAGTGTTAGAAATTGATTATGCTGCATTCCAATGGACAGGTGCAGAAATAGTAAGAGGTTGAGCTTGGCTACCTTACCTGTCTTGGCTACCAAAACAATTTGTCGTTCCTAACACTGAAATAGGAACAAATCTTACTAAACACTACTCTTACAGCTAAATATATTTTTGAGAAGAATGATGGTGGTTGGAATACAGCATTAAAAAAACCCAAACTCTTGATCATGTAATTTATTTAGAAGAAAAAACAATACAGGTTTATTTTCCTACCTTCTCTTTAACCCCTACAGGCTGTGATATCAAAAGTGTAAAATCAAATTAACACTTCTCCAATCTGGATTTCTGTGTATTTAAACTGGAGGCTTGGAATAACATCTTCCTCTTTAGAATAAATACTTGTGAGAAGATACCGTGTTTGAAGAGCAATGGGTTGGGTTGATGACTAGTCTAGTGCCCAACAAGGAAAACCAGAGCCAACTCTGAAATTACTTTGCCAAGTTTTTTTTATGTTTAGCCTTCACAGCCTGAGGAGACATTGGTATCTTTGAAAGTGGGGCACATTAGCTGATAAATGTTTTTCTGCAACTTTGTTAAGCCTTTATTTTTACTGTAGGCATGACCTGCTATCTCTACTTTTTTTTCCTCAGTCCCCTGTGCAGCTGGGCACTGCCAGTAGCATTACCTCCTACCTCTGGGGCACCCTGTCCCATGGGGAAGCATGATGGCTGCTCCACTCACCCCTCACTCAAATCTTTTCTGTGAAGCAGGAGGGCAGGTGTGGGTATAAAGGGACGGGTGCCCTGATGGGAAAACCAAAACCCCAAGAAGAGACTTCCCAAGACACTCGCTGCATCAGTAACTGGGGAAGAGGAGAGCAACACCAGGGCCAGACTGCATTGCTCTGCTGATGCTCTTCTTGAGAGTCAGCACCTCCACCTGCCCCCTTCACCCTGGCAGATGGGCTGAGCCTGAGTGAGAGCTTGTGATTTGCCTGCACATGCTCCACCCAGCTGCAGAAAGGTGTTAGAGTGAAGTCCTCAAAACCAAAAGAACCAGTAGGCAGCACCAGCCTCTTTCTCTCTGCCACACTTTTGCTTGTGGCTTCCCCCAGCTCATCCTTTCCTCACAGCAGGGCAGGAATCAGAGAGGAAACTCTGCTTCACAAATCCCAAACAGATGCTGTGCCAGAAACCCACCAATGAACAGAAACAGCTGCTCTTCAGCTTCCTCCTTGCTCTTGTGGGTGTGTGAAGAGCCTTCTCCATGCAGACAAACAGGGAGGAAGTGTTCCCTGGGCTCTGGCTGCCCTGTCCCCATCCCTCTCCTCCCTGGTGCCAGCACAAGGGGCAGGAAGCAGCAATAGTTCAGCAGATTTGCCTCAGCTTATTTTGGCTGGCTTAGGGGAGGAAAAGCCTCAGAAGTCAATTGGCACAGCTTGAAAGGAAATCCCAACACCCCCCACTCCCCCCTGCCTGGCCCAGACTCCAATGCCTGTTCCTAACCCAATGAGTTCTGCTGTATTAAGCTGAGATGCTTCTCCTAGACTACAGCTGCTCTGGACCCCCACGCTGTCCACACAAGGCTAAGGGGGGAGCTGGACTTCCTGGGACTGTCCTGAAACATGGACATGAGCAGCTGGAGGAAATGCTGCTGCTAGTGCCATGTGATCAGCATGGGGTGCACCACAGTTTCAGTGGGAGGGTGGGGGGATGTGACAGGCTGTTTGCTGACATGATCACAGGTTTTTAAAACGAGCTTGTGCTGCAAAAGCTAAGACATCTCAGATGATACTTTTCAGCATGCTGCTGGCTGGTGTGGCGGCTCCCAACAAGTGCAATTCAGAATGGCTCCACGTGAAGCCATGCACGCACCAGAGAGCAGCCAGAAACCTGGGGCAGGATGCTGCAACCCTTGGGCCAGAGGTGAAGCTGTGGGTGATGCCAGGTGGCAGGATAAACCTATGGGCTTTCAAGGACTCTCCCTTCCTCCATCGCCACCTGCAGCAGTCACACACATTTCACTTGCATGCTGCAGTGTCATTTCTTGCTCTCAGGTATAGTTTTTACCTGACTGGAACTGGTGTCAGGTCCTCCCCGGCCTGAGCTGGTGCCATCAGGCCAGTGGGAACCTGCTGTCACCTCTTCAATGCAGAATGAATCAGATGCTGCATCTATGGATGGCTGCTGTTCCTCTCGCTCCCAATGCATCTGGAAAAGCTTCTTCACCTGGCCAGGTGGTCATGCACCAATGTCACACAGCCCACACGTCCCCATATGCCATGGGACAGCCACACTGCAGAACTGTGTGGTATCATCATGAAGCACGGCAAAGCCTCCAGCAGCTCTCACCCCATGCTGGGTCTCAGGCAACAGCTTGCACACCTGCAGGATGCAGAGACCAAGGTCTTGCCTACTTTCATGCAGTCAGGAGACAGGAATATGGACATCATGGACAGTGGGAGAGGATGCATCCTTTTCATAGTGGTATCACTACCTATAGAACATATAAGTTCCAGTGTGTTTCTGTACGTTATGCACGTAGCCATTTTTACCCAAAAATGAAGCCCCCAAAGAGCTGAAGTTGACGAATTTCTGTCTCAAGTGGTGACCCCATTCCTCCTACACCCTGCTTCTCCCTTTCACTGCTTTTGTCTCAAAGGCTCCTTCCCACACTGAACTCCTGGTTGTTCATGTTCATGTGGCTCTTTAATTCACTCAGCTGATGGAGAATCAGCTGTGATTTTCCTGTGGCCATTCACATGAAAATCATTATTTACTCTGTGTTAATAGTCTGTCAAGCTGAGTCACAGCAGGGTCTGAAAAGAAGACTGGGCAGGTGGAGAAGGGATGAGGGGAAGGGAACAGGACATCTTCCTGTCCATGGCAGAGACCAGCTCAGTTGCATCACCTCACTTCCTTAAATTAAAGCTATTTTAGAGAAGAGCTTTGTTGCTCTTATTTATTTATTTATTTTAATGTCAGAAGATCAGCTTACTAGACACTTTGTCACTCTTCCTTCAGATCTGATGTTTTCCTTTAGAAAATGCTCTTGCTCACACAAAAAGAGTATGCTTTATGTAGGACTAAGAAATCCTATGGCTTGTGTTGCAGAGAGGTCAGAGGCATTAGGAGGTGATTACCAGTTTAGCCAGCCAAAGGCACCAGGTAAGAGCATAATTCTACTGGATGTGCTTAATACTTTGCCAAAGCCAGATCTCGTTGTCCTGCTCACACATGGCTGCACACTCCTACTACCAAAAGAAGTGTTTGCTGGTCTTCTTGAATTCAGATAAGTCTTTCTGTAGTTAAACAGTAATATCTTGCACTTCTTGAAAGGTGTGTTATTATCAACACTCCAGCCCTTCCAGCAGTGTATCCAGTTCCTGTCTCTGATTCATTCTTCCCTTTTTGCCAGAGGGAGCTGAGACACCAAACGTTAAGCACTGCAGTTACTGTGTGCTGTTGCTTATCATGGGTGCATTGCACTTGGACAAGCCTGAATCTCCAGGGTTGGAGGCACCTTTACAAATCCAAAACAACCAAGCCCACCAACAATTTATCTATATGTTTGTTAATACAATGGAACTTGATCCAAAATAGCATACAGTAAAAAGACCATATGTCTTCAAAAGAATTTCCTTTCGACCACACACATAAATGTCAAATTATTTGATTAAAGGAGCTGAGATTCTGCACTTAATTTATTCCTGGCCTACTGCATGTTTCATCACATGCAAATGTTGGTTTTTATGTTTTTTTGGGTTTTTTTTCTGGGGACAAAGGAAAAGGTTTTTGCTGTGTTGTTTTATCCCCTATCTCCTTAAGCAAGTTGGAAAATAATTTTGGCTTTGCTGTGACTTTGAATCAAGTTACACAAATCTGCTGATTTTATTAGGCCATTTGGGTCTGACAATAATTTAAAGCACCTAACAAGGTTGCCACCATTGAGTGCTGTTCATATGGTACATTTGGCATATACAGTGCTCAGGTCTGAACTGATGACATTGTGGGCTGTAGGTCCAGCATTGTTTGACTGGCTCCTACTCTGGCTCTAGGGAAGGCAACTGCAGTGCATTCAGGAGCAGGGAACCCACAGCAGAGCTAGCTGAAAAACAACCAGAGAGGTGGGAAGGATCAAGTTCATGGCATAAGCAAATACTCTACAAATCATCAAGAGACTAACTGGATGGCCACAAAGCGATTTTTGTCAAGGGTTTTATGCAGCTAAAATCAATTCATTCACTTCATCTGTTTTGAACATACTGGAGAAGCAGCTAAAGATGTCACAAATGGTTAGAGTTGCCTGGAAACCTTCAAGGTGTCAATTGACCATATTTTTAGGTGCAGGAATGTTACATGGACACACCACAATTTCACCAGTGATTTGTTTAAAAAACGAATGGAGTCAGAAACCTACAAGGGAATAAAAATATCAGGAGAGTGAAGCTGAGTTGAAGCAGGGTAACTCAAAATCAATATTTTGCTTTTAAACTCTTAAGGGGAGGCCCAGGAGGGCTGCACTCATTTTGTCCTCCTTCCTTATTGTCCTCGGAGGATTGGCTGAGAAGTGACAAGGCTGCTCTGTACTTACTGCAGGACATTTCCTCACTAACAAGCCACTTGTTAGAGTTTGCTTCCCTGCCCAGGGCCCGGCTTTCACTAAGCAGCACCAGACAATGGTCAAGCCAAACTTGAAACTAGAAATGGAAAAAGGGCTCCTCTCCTTTTGCCGTAGGAATGCGTTGAATGCCCCTCTGCCCACAAACTCAGATCTGTACATGAAAACGGGTCATAGAATCTCCAACATTCTCAGCACAACCCCGAGGGTTTGCATTCAGGAAGAAAATTCAATCTGAGGTTGCTCCAGAGACTGAACTTGTGGTGAGGGGAAGAAGTGGCTGCATAACTGTATCCTGCCCCTTTTGCTCATGGTTATTTGTCTGTGGCTTTGTCTAATACAACTGTGGGGAAAGGAAGCAAAAGCTTGTAGGTGTTTTCTAAGTAGAAGTGGACAAAAGACCAGGAAACTTCTGGTGCCATTTTCTGTAGTTCTTACAGTTTAAAAAGATATGTCTAGAAATTATTATAAGGTCCTTAGATGCTTGTCTCCAAGACTGGCTCTTTGGGGCCACACATACCCAGACAAAGCAAAGCCACACCGAGGGATGCGTTTCTCCAGGATGATAGGTGCAGACAATTCACAGTGGTCAAGACAAAGATGCTGCATTGAAAAACTCAGAATCTGTGCTCTCATGTGGTTGTGTCTGCTGGACTAAAATAGCTAAGAGTAAACTACCTATCCCTTCACCAGAGTGAATGAAAGAGAAGCAGATTTTTTTTTCCTCCCTTAAACAAGGAGTACTTTAGAGACAGTTGCTGGCCAGCTGAAATTATGGGTGGGCCATTAAGGATTCCAGTTAACAATACCCACCTCTCTCACCTCTGCAAGACACAGCAAGCTACCTGTGGTCCTGCAAGCTCTGTCCTTAGCATCACAAGGCGGCTGTGTCATGTCAGAGCCTCTTTTCTGACCCATGAGGCAGCAAACACACCATGAGCAGGACTACTAAGGAGAATGGGGGGACAGCAGGACAACAGAGCATGTAAATCTACAAAGCCATCCAGAACCAAACTTCTAAAACTATTTTATCCAAGTCCTCAGTTGATAGAAGCTATGTGCCTCAGAACTTTCAAAGCTCTGGACCTAAATCCAAAAAAAGTGGGACAAGCTCTCAGCCATCCCTTTGGATTCCTTGCAAGCCAATAAACCAGAATCAGCACAAGCGTAGGGCAGAAGAGTCATGATACTTTTCACTGCTCTGCTTGGTCCATAGCTATACAGTTCAGTAGGAACTTTGCCTTGGGTTTGAAGGAACATTTCCAGAAACATCTTTTTCAGGAAGTACATATATTTGCGGACTCTGAGTCTTGAGATTAACACCAGAGCAGGGTGTGAAGGCTGCATAGTATCTTGTGAAGCCAAGGTTCCTGTCTCCTTGCCCTTTGAAGGCAAGGCCCTGTGAGGCAAGAAGTCACAGACACAGCCATTTAGTTTCTACAGAAGTTCAGGCAGCATATTAGCTTCCTGATAGAGCTGAAGCACAGAGCTACACAGTCTTCATCCATCCAAACCATGCCTGGATGTGTGTAGCTCAGCTGCCCTGAGGAAAAACAAGGTTGGCTTTCCTGATGGGAGGCCTTCAGCCAGCACAGGCTGCAGTGCAGTGCCATTGGGCATTTCTCACTCACTGTGTCCTGGGGATGGAGGAGTTGGCTTCTGTTTCCTACCAAAAAAAAAAAAAAAAAAAAAAAAATTTCAGTCAGAGGGAGGATTTACACCATTTTTTTTTCCAAAGGAGTCCTCCCCCAGTGGTGCTGCCTACTGGAGGTTTGATTGGCCCAGACAGTCCCCTCTGAGTTGTGCTGCCATGTGTTGGACTTCAGATCTCCCAGAGAGGACAGACGTGTGCTTCAGCGCCACCTCGTTAACTCATTTGTTTTAAGCCCCCAAACAATCAACTTCCATGCAGATGGAAATCCCAGCCTCCCCCTTTTCACTTAGATGTGGATTCTCCCCAGCAGATAGGCAGATACTGTTGATCTGCTCAGTTAAAAAACTTCAAACTACTAAAATTCTGGTCTTTGACCCTACCCTAAAACTAATTTGAACTATTCTCAGCTGATCTGGAGTTGAAGGAGATGGCTTTTAACTGGAAATACCTTATCTTCAGACAAGTAATCGTTGTTAATTAAACCAGTAAAAAGACATTAGCCTCAGCTTACTTAAGTTTTAGCCAGTGAATTAACAAGCAATCCATGGTGTCCTTTTAAATGAAGAGGTTCTTATGGAATAAGACAATCCTAGAATCAATATCATTTTCCTGTGAGATCTGAAAAATAAACTCTGTAGCATGAACTGAGAGTAATTTCTCCTGCACAAAGCAAACATTTCTAGAACTTGCTGTCTCTTTTTAAAACTGAAAAAGACATCCAACTCCTCCAATTCCAACAATTATTTTAGCAGTAGTAGATAAAAATCTGGAACCAGTTGCTAATACAGGAAAAAGAAGGGTGTGCATGTGTGTGTTTGTACATGAGTTGTCCCTCACTGGCATTTCTCTATAAGTAACAATGAGGAGATGCTGCAGTTGTAACTGCAGAGAGCTTGATAGAAAATGGAAAAGAAGTAGGTGCAAGATTTGACAGTGAAAGAAAAAATATTTATGGTAAAATACTTCACATTGTCTAAAAAACTCATCTGCCTCACTGTTTATTTGCAGAAAGATGAGGATAACTGTGATAATTGCAAATGTGGTGATAATACACTGAGAAAAGCTGCTGGGGAGATGGGAAAGGGCCTGGAACAACCCAGGTAAAACACATCCAAGATGGTGCTGCCAAGCACATTGATGTGATGCAAGGAGCCCAGGAAGCATTCCTTGTTTAAGGTGTGGCATGTGTACCACTGTCAAGGAGAGGACAGATGGATGTTTGGACTGATCCAGTGATGTATACACACACACACATACCTATATAAAAGTTTTCTACCTGAGTTTGAGCCTCCTAAATCATGTGTCTGTGTCAGCCTTTAACATGGGCCAGAGCCAAACACCTCCAGTGAGGTGTTATGGTTATGGTTCCTGACCTTTGATTTCCACAGGCTGGATTCTCTGTGCACTGTCTTCTTTAGTGTCCTTTGCACTGAGGGTAAGTGATGCCAGCTGCAAAATACCAGCACTTGACATTTGTTATCTGCTATCAAAATGTCTGTTGCAGTGTTAGTCAATAGCAAACTGATTCCACAGGAAGTTTTCCCATTGACTACAAACTGAAGAAAGCCACATACAGTTTAACGAATTCTGCCTGTGAAATATCATATACAGAATCACATTTCTCTTTTTGTAAATTAATCTAGTGGTCCTAGATCTCTCTGTTCTTTGGAGGTTTATTCCTTCTGTAGATTGCCCCAAAAATGGAAAGACAAACCCAAACCCCAGTTTTCTCTATATTTAAAATTACCATTTCCCTGTCAAATGGTTAATTTAAAATTTTTGTGAAACCTGGAAAAAACATTCTGTCTGCACAGAGAACCTCAACCACCTCAACCACCTTACTTTGTAATGAAGAAACACCAATGCATCACTGGCAAGTGAAGCTGAACTTTTACTACTTCGCAGAAGTTAGCAAACTTGCTGGTTTCTCCCATCAAGTTTTCATGACTACTCTCCTTTCAAACAGTATTAGTATTTTTTTCTTCTCTCCTTCTCTGTCTGTTGCATGCAAACATGATTCCTATGACTAAATCAAGCCAGGAGAGGTGCATTTTTCTATGCCCTAATTAAGGTTTAAAATTAATTCTGAAATTCCACATATAGCAAAAAACCTGAATGTGATCCACAGTTATGATGTACTCTTCCAGAAGAATCTGTCATTTAACTTACTGAGAAAAGATAAATAGCAGATATAAAGAGATCAGAGAAATTTTTTCCTCTGCCATTAAACCCCCTGTGTGTTTCTAGCTACTGACTTTGAATGTCCCATCCAATATTTGCTAAAGAAAGCTACCAAAGGTCTGTTCCCCGCCCCCACCCCCCACCCCCCGCCCCCCTTTTACCATCTTAGCTACAATGGGTGGGCACGTGCTTAGGGGACAGTGAGGAAAAACAGGGGGCAATCAAAGCTTTGAAGTGCACAGACAGCTACAGCTGAGACCTTGACCTGTCAACATCAGGCAGGTCCAGTCAGACAAGATGTGACAAGAAGATTGCACAGCACCCTTGAAATGGCACCTACACCCAGGACCTGCCTCTCTTTTTACCTTGGAGCCACTACAGCAGCAGGATGAGTGCAGGGGCACAATCTCAGCCCCCAGATCCACCAAGTTCACACAGAAGAGAGAGGTGTATTAGCATTTAAATGGGATCTGCAGCAGATTTGTTGGTTTTACACATCTGGCTGGGGAGGCCAGCAGCTGGGATGACTCCAGACTGAAAATACATACTTTGGTGCTTCAGAGTCCCAAATCCTCCTTCAGCAAGTGCAGTTCATAAACCTCCTGGCAGCTCCAATTATGATATCCTCACTCATAACAAGCAGTACCTTACTCCAGGGGAAATCTCTTTGATTTTTAATTTAGCCTAAGTTGTCACATAGGTGTAAGACACCAAGACTCAAAAGTTCCTGGAGAGTTAGAGAATACTGGCATTTGCATTTGAATCTCAGCCATTGACTCCAAGTGTGAGGGAGGAGAAGGGGCACAGTCTCCCCACTTCTTCCTACTTACACTTCTTGCATATGTTATTTTGGCAAGGAAAGGAATTCTGGAAGAACAAATACTAGGGTAGGTCCCAATGTTTTTAAAGGCTGTCATATTAAAAATGAACTTAAAATTTGATAAGGTTTTTTTAAATTCAGGCATTTAATTCTTTATCTGAGTGACTTTGAAGAAGTGTAGTTACAATCTGTAATGAGTTACAGAAGAGATCCCCAGTAGTTTCTGTGCTTGTCAGCCAGATCTCCTGCAGAGCCACTGGTTCTTGCCATTTTTTACAACTCTCATGCTAAAGATAGGAAATGGGGCCATTGATAAAGCCTCACCACAGCCAGTAACAGAGTCAAAAATGGCACCTCTGTCCTGACTTTGTTTCCTTCCACCAAGTCATGCGTCTTTCTTGGATGCAGAGAAAAATTTTTGCTTTTTAAGCTTAGCACAAACACTCAATTTTCCATTTTAGTTCTAGCACTACCTGACTTTGCTCTTCCTTGGAGAGTGTTCTTCATTCAGCCCCACTGCAGCCCTGTTTCCCTGCACACAAACACCCCGTAAAAGCTCCTGCTGGTGACCCAGCTGCAGTGGAGCTGTGTGGGGATGTGGTGTCTGTCCAGCTGCCACTGCTGCTTTGTCCCCTACATTCACTGTGAAGGGTCTGAAGAATTTTCTACGCTGAATGCAAAGTGAAGAGCAATGAAATTAGTGCAAATATTAAGACACTAGAGCAACTGCATGAATATTTAAGAGAGTGTGTGTGAATTTGATGGCCAAGTGGCCACCAAAGGAAGAGAGTGACTACACTGCATCACAGGCCTTAATAACTACAGATGAGAGACTGCTTTATATTCTAGTTTTTCAGAGGGTAATAAGGAGTCACCTGTTTGAAAAGAGACAAACAAGCTGGATCTTCAACCCTCCCATTTGGGAACATTGATGTTTAAAGTGAAATGTTTATTGGCTCTAATGAGGTTGATGCAAAAGGGTGTTGGGTATTTGCATACGAATTTCTAAATCCAAAAGAAAGGTGGTGATGTCTGAAAGCACAGAATGACACCCACAAGCACGTCTCTGGTTTCAAAGTATCACCGTTTAGAAGAAACGACATCTCAGATCCTTCTTTTTTAAAATGCAAGAGCAAAGAAACTTGCAAAGTAATTAAGAAGCAAATAGCCTAAAACCATCAAGGAGACTAGATTTTTAAGAGTTAAAGTGTTGTTGTAGGGTTCTCTGGTACAAGATACCATTAGCATTAAAAAGAATTAGACGCTTACATGGGAGCAGGCAGAAGGAGTACTTTCTTTCCTAGACAGTGAGACATACCAGGAAAGAAACACTTTGACATTAGAGCATTAACAAATCTGTAAATGATCAGCCAAGAAAAGAAATCTGGCTGATTGTTTGTCAGTTCATTAACCATCCACTGCAAAGTATATGGCTATTGTCTCCTGCAGTAGGAACAGGGTGATACAATACAAATAATAAAGATAACAGCCAGAAGACCTATTTCACTATGTGGATTGTGCACTTGGTCTTGTGAATCAATTTTTGTGTACTTTGTCTCATTTGCAAGTGATATCTGTAATGTGAAGAGACAAAGTAAAACACATCTAAAATAAATTGAATTAATCTGGAAAATAGACTCACTACCATTTTCTTGATCCAGTGCTTACCTAAGAAAAAAACTAGCTTTGTGTTGCAATACAAATCTCAGTGTTTTACCTTTTCTGTGCACAAGTGAAATGAATTTGATGAAATACTCAGCTTTAGACCTGTGCCTAAATCCCGTTTTTAACAACTAAACACTGTTTTCAGTACTTTGCTGAGTCAGGGATTGGATTCAGTGCTCCCAAGGATAGGCAGCCATATGCCAGGCACATTGTGGTATACAATGCTTAATTTCCCAGGGGAAAATAAACCTTGCAGAAATTTTTCTTCATCTGGCCTTTTATGAGACACTGCTAGATCTGAGTCCCAGGAGAACATGATTTCCTTGGCTTCAACAGCATGTACCCTCCTAGAAAATATAGGAATTGGCTGGGCATACTAGCACCAGAACTGGTACCAATGCCAACAGCCAACTAGACCCTTGCTTGCATGTTTATTGACAAATTATCAGGAAAATATGTGATCACCACATATTCCTATTTAACTCAAGGAACAACCAAACCCACTCCTGAAAGGACTCTGCCCATGATCTTTCCTTGAAATGCCACACTCTCTCAGGGGCACTCTCCCCTTCCCATTGGTGAACAGGCAGTTGCTGCTGGTGAGAGCTAGGTGACTGTCCCCTCTCAAAATCACCTTTCTTTTTTCTTTCATCTTCCATCATGCACGTGCAGTAAGATTTTTTGAGCCAAGATTTTTCTTGTCATATTGATGTGTAGCAGCTACATTGGGTCATGGTGACAGATGGACACCAGAGACAAAATCCAAACCAGTTTAGTTCCTGATGATTAATTTCTTACTCTAATGTTGACAGAATTATCTGTCTTCCTGCTTTTCCACCTTCCCTTAACTCACCTTGAGAAGAATTAATATCCTGAGATACACTTGCATTCAGCAGGCCAAGGGAAGGGATCTCCACCACAGACCACTTTTAACAGAGATTTACTTTGATACACTAAAATTGTATCTGTAATTTTAAAGTCAGTCAACTCCCTGGATTTTTAATCTACAGATTATCTTGCTATGCCTTACCTGCTTCTCAGAAAGTAGTACAGGTGACCAGAATTTGCAAGTTTCTTACTGATTTTCCAGTAAAAAGGAATTTACACAACAGCATATTTTGCTTATCACCTATAAGTGATCTATACATAATTACCTTTCTTATGGTTAGTAGATACCAGCTGGAAGAAATCTGCCAGCTGAAAAATGGAATGCAGCAATGAACCAACAATCAACTCAGAGCCTCTAAAAAGGCTTTGGAACGACAGATCCACTTGTGGATAGAGAAACCAATTCAGCTTAAATATAGCAAAGCAAAACTAAGGTAAAGATTACCCTTAGGGGAGAGGGACTCCTGGGTGATCAAAACTCTGCTCAGTCATAACTAGGACTGCAAGGCAGGAACAAGCAGCCAGAGGGGAAGCAAGTGCTGCTTCAGTCCACTTTGCTGTTGGGAGAAAAAAAAACCCAGCCATGGAATCATTCATTCCCAACTGCTTAGTACCTTTTCAGGCTGAGACAATTCTTCCATTACCATCTAAGTCAACTTATTAAACACAAAATGGAGTATATCCTGTCCTCTAGAATTCCTTATGAAGAAAGCCAGTTTTTCTAGCACAAAAGCTTTCAGTGAGTTTTAGGTGACCTCCATCCATCTGGGAAGAGAGGACATCCACACAGGACCAAACACAGACTGTGTGTCTGCAGACTCCTGTTTTACTACACACCCGGGCATGAAGGAATTAAAGTCTAATCTGGAACACAAAGTTAATCACATATTAAGGCATTTTCAAAGTGTGGAATTTTTCTTGCATGCTTCAGGGTTAGCATAGTCCAAATCAAATAATTGATAAAATTTAGATCTAGTCCTGAAAACACTGGGCATCTCCTGTTGTTTCCATGCTCCATGGGGATGTGATTCGATGATACAAAATATTTGGCCACAAAACAGGCTTGTGGCTCTGCCCTCCTCTTCCCTCCAGCTGTGGCTTTTGACTTCTGCCCCTACACTGGGAATAAATAATTAGGGTGGGATGTCAGAGGATACATCAAGCCATGTTAATATGACCACTATCTTCATGCCTAGATGTTGCATATTGAATCAAATTATTTCAGAGGAAGAAAGAAGCAAGATGCATGTGCAAATAATATCAACACAAAAAAAAATGGCACACGCATTGCAAAGAAGCTCAGTCTATCAGACCAAATAGGGTTCTTGTCTCCATACCTCAAATATTTCTAATCTAAGACCCAATAAAAGATGAGCCTGCTTCATCTCTACCAAAACAGCTTCCTTCAGCACTGCAGAAAAACCCTCTACTTTGAAAAAGAGTACCACAAATTAAATTGTGTACATTGCAGGAATGTAACAATCTGTATCACCAAGGGAGAAGAAAAAGACAGACAAGCCATCTTTGTCTAGCGTGCTGTAGTGAGAGAATTGTCATTGTGTTTGGTTCTTTTATAAATAAAATAAATATAAAAAGACAAGTAATTTTCTCACCTAATTTTCCTGTAGAACTGATAATTAAGTGTTGTTGGCTGCATCACCAGCACACATTTGTGATAGTTGATTAAGTGTCTCTGCACATTTAAAAGCTAAAAATTTTCTCTTTTGCTGAGTAAAAATACCTATTTCATGGCCTTTTCTCTCCTTCAAGTAATAAGTCAGCTTTAATTTTTTTTATGACTTGCCATCAGTGAAAAGTGTTGCTTTTTCAAAAATCTCTCATGTGTCTAGGACCTCACTAAAAAGTAATTACTGTGTATGTTGCAGAATAATTCTCAATATATTGAGAATAAAGATGAAAGATGCTAGCCCATATATTTTTAAAATATATATTACAAAGACATCAGCTTGAACACAGGGTCAAAGTTTAGAGGAACAAACCTCTGAGTGGGTGGAAGTCCTGAACTCCCTGTGTGATGTTTTACACATCCATTAGTTTATCTTCTTAAGTGGGAATTGCTGAAAATACAGCTAAGACAATACTGGACATGGGAATAAATCATTGCCCATGTGGGAAGTACTTGAGGCTTTCCTCACAAATGTGTCCATCCTTTTAGTGTGGTTCATTCTTCCCACAGCAGCAGTAGCCTGGCAACATTGCATTACCAAGTCAAAGCTTCATGGCTGAGAGCTGTGCAAAAGGAAGAGAAACAGTTTGGACACAGAAAGGAGAAGGTTTAATTTAAGATGCCCAAGCTAGAGATAGACAGTCAGAGTCTTTGATCAAGAGCTTTTGCACATCCTCAGAAGTTAGGTGCAACTAAGAGAACTCCTCTGTTCCTGGCTCTCCCTCTCTCAGTGGCCTCAGCTTTGGTTCCTGAAGACAAATCCTTCACACTGTGATGTTAGGATGTGTCTGGATGTGTCTGGCACTCATCTCCGACCACACTGACTGACAGGCTTTCAAGAAAAACAATGTCTCTATGTAAATCAAGGGCCCCAATACCTGTGCCAGGGCATCCAGTGCTTTGCTTGTAGGTGCACACCTTTCATTTCGTTTCACATATCTCGGTATAAAAAGAAAAAATAACCCTCCCACAAGAGATGACATTAAAATAAATTGTGTTTAAACTGAAACCAAGTACTTGTACAGTTTTCCCCAGTGTGAAACTTGTTTTAAGTTAAACCATTGAAACTTTCCTGAGTACATGAGGCTTTGAAGAATGCCTACATTCTACCCATGACACTGCAGATTTCAGCAATAACCCACAGTCACTCCTACATCATGTACACAGTAGTGCAGTGCTTGCAAAATTGCTGTCATTTACCAGTCTCTGTACCTAATCAAAGCCTGCACACACACACCAAGCTATGACCAGGGCTAATCACATGCCATGGGGTCATTTTTGCCACCCTGAGTTAGCAAGAGACATTAAAGGAGACATTAGAAGAGCCTCCCTTGAAATGGCCATGTGAGAATAGCCACAAAGGTAGAAAAATTACATAGTGTGCAGGTTTTCTTATGCAAGTAAATAATGAGATAGGACCAAAGACCTAATATAACTCTCCTAGTAGGATCAATGTTGTTTCTGCAAACTCTATGGTCTGAATATTACACTGTAAATCCTTGAGGACTTGTTAGCTCCTGCAAGTGTCTCTGGGGCAATTTAGGAGATTTATTGTTGTATGTCTGTATATGGAAGCATGAGGAGAGGTGGGAATTGTATGCAAGCTTTTGCCACCACAATTTGCAACCTGAAAAATTAAACTGCTATCAATCCCACCTCATGTTAGTATTCCTGCCTCTTGGCAATGGTATTCTGAGCAATCCAGTATTTTCATACATATATGATTTTCATTTTGGCAATTAAACATCAGGGACCCTGAACTGAAGCCTACAGCTGCCTGCAAGGACAGAAAGCCATTTTGACAGCAGCAACTGGCACAGGCTGAGCATGGGAGCACTTTCTCATCTGTCCAGCTTTTACCTGTGCTTTTGACTGTCTGCCACTGAGCCTGAGTGTCAGTGTGTGCAAAGCCCTCGCAGCAGCATAATATTCACCAGTGATGCTTCAAAACTCAGTCTTTTCAGGACTAACCCTGCCATCTTGTAAATTCCAGATAACATTTTAAAAGGCATTTCTAATGAAGGGCTTATTATTTCCCAAGTAGAGACAGGCAGCCCCAGCTTTCTCCTTTCTGTGTCTTGCCTTTTTCCTTATCACGGTTGTGTAACAACCCAAAAGATACATGACATTTATCACAACAGTTCTCATCCATTCACCTGACAATTAGAAATGCCCAGTGGATGGGCCGGAGGCCTGGTATTTATGTTCGTATTTTTGAGTTTCAGCTTTTCTGTAACCCTTCGTTACCACCAGTATAGCCAAAAGTCAGCACTCGCCTCATACAGCAGGCACATCCACATCACTACGACACAGGATTGAGAAGGAGCTTGAGTGTGAAGTCTGGTTTGTTCTAAGAAGCACTTTCATCTGTATTTTTGGCCAGCTGTCATACCACAACCAGTTGCACTTACCACCAGGAAAGGTTTGTCACAACCTCTTCTCCTTGGAAGACAGACGTGAGTGTGGGGCAGCAATGAAACCTGCTGTTTCTTTGCCCATGGACAGCTAAGGCCAGATCCTGTTCACAGCAAAACCAGATTGCTACTGTTTAAGAAAACACATCCTGACTACACTTCTAAACAAATGATAATACTCTCTTTTTTCATACCTGGAAAATTTTATTGGTCACCACATCTCCCCACTGGTGGTACAACTCCATTTGCAACCCACTGCTCGTGACCATCATGTATTTTCAGATGCATCACATGGGCACATCATGCTCAAGTAAATCAGGATGACTAGAATTTAAATAAACAGAGTGATTTAGGGTAGAATTTAAATTAAGTGATGTAAATTATGATGGGTTTATGGCTAGACCTAGGGCCAACCGAGCTACTAAGATCATTACTCCTGAATTTATTTGTAGAATAAGTAATTATAAGAAAAGCAGGTTCTTGCTTAGACATGTCTGCAAATAATGAAACATCATTAACATGCAGGAGACTTGTTACATGGTGGCTTTGATTTTTGAATACCGGGCTGTTTCTTGCTTCCCAGTCTCTGCAGCCCTGCCATCACCACTAGTTGCAGGAGAGGCGGTTTCGCAGGCAGTGGCATTCCCCTGCAGAGGCTGTAACACCACACTGCCCAGAGGCACGGCGTGTTGATTGAAGCATGGTCTCTATGTGTCATGTGTCAAGGATGATATGTCACCAAATCAGCCTTGCATCTCCACGCAAGGTGTTGAGATAACAGTATCAAATCATGGCCTCGTGACTGTTTTTTAGTGTCTAATATAACAAATGACTATAAGCTCACTCTGGATTAATGTCGGTGTCATGAATGTTTACTAATGCACATCAAAGCCGGGATCAATGCCAGGAAAGGATTTTAATTGTAAGTTTACAATGAAACACAGAGAGCTGACTTCCCCCCTCCAGCACAAATTACAAGCAAGTTTACACTGCATTGTGCAAGGGCATAGGGCAATATTCCTGACACATTATTGAGAAAACAAAGCTTCCCTTCTTTCTTTCTGTGAAGTAAAAACTTAATTTTGGTTATATTGGTTTACTGCTTGAAACTGTAAGATAAATCACGTTGTGGGCAAGATTTAAGCTCTGGCTTGTCCGAACAGTGGTTACACATGTACTTACAACTCTCACTGAATGACCCAACACCATCCAATTGGACATCATCATGTTTTCTTCACTTCTTTTTCTATCACATTCCACAGCTGGACATGTCTTCCCAGACCCTTGAAAATTGTCCATGATTGTGTCCAGTGCTAGTGTAGCAGAGGCAGCAGCGTGTCACCATCTGTGCTCACAGAAATTCCCACCCTATCCCACCAGGTTCCCCCCAAGCAGCTGGTGTTTTGAAGGGTCCCGTAGCTCAGGAGTGAATGCCAAAGGATGCAATTTGAGGGCAATATGCTGTTACTTTCGGTTTTTGCCATTGCTGCTTTGAAGGACTTTGCAAGCTTGCCTTAATGGATTGCTTTTCTTTGTCAAATGGCAATACTTATTTTAACAAAAGGGTTTGGGGCAAATAGGTTAAAGGGAGAATCCCCCACTTTTAGCTCCTGTTTCCGGGAGGTAAGAAGGAGATGCTGCTTCTGAGTGGGTGCCTAAACTCTGTATGGACAATTCCTGGCCTGCTGGACATCACAGTCTACTACACAGGGCCTTCAGCCCACTCCTCAGCAGGCAGCAGCACTGTGGGGTGTTTCATGGGACCAAGGCATATGAGAGACAAAGGACAGACTCAGTCCTCTCCTCTTTCATGCAGCCTCTCTGCAGCCAGGTAATACATGTTTTGCATGTGCTGGAGCTGGCCCAAAGTGGCTGGGAGCCCTTGTCCAGCAGTGTTTGGTGGGCAGTGCTGCCATACACCATGCCAGGCTGCACATAGGTAAGGAAGTGCCTGAGCCTCACACACATCAGTAAGAACTTAAGCACTGATATCTCACTTTAGCCTCACTTCAGCCTCACTTCAGCCTCACTTCAGCCTCAGCCCGGATATGTGTTTGTGCACGTATGTATTTTCACAGCCTTACAAATGAACAAAAAGTATGTTTTTTTCAAGCAGTGATATCATCACAAGGAAGTGGCAGACTTGGGACATCAGCACTGCAGCTCCAGTCTATCAGCCTGGGGAGCCCCTGCCCTGTGCATCACTACTTGCAGCTGACACTCTCAGCTGGCCATCCCACTCCCCTCTTGGGTCCTCACAGTTGCAGCAAGTCCAGGAAAACATATGTAAGCTGGACCTGTGGGAATAACAGACATCTGAGGCACACTGGATGTTGTAGGTGTTACTGCTCCTGCCTTTCTCCTCTCACCCCAAAAGCAGGCAGCAGATGCTGACTCACACCTCACCAGCTCCCAAGTTACAGCCACTGAGGAAGGAGAAAATCAGCTTGCAGAAAGGGGATGGCGTGTGAACTGTGGCTGCAGATACTGGCCTCAACCTAGCGCTGCTGTGGCCCAGGAGCCAGCCAGAGCAGCAGAGCAGGACAGCAGCAGCCTGTGCAAACCCACACATGGCCGTGGGCAGCTCTCAGGGCGTGACAGAGCTGGGACTGAAGCAAGCTTCAGGCAGGTTTAAGGCAAGATGGTGTAGTGATGACTGAAGGTCCTGGCTAGAAGTGTAACCGCACGCTGCTCTGAGCCATCATCCAGCCTGGCCAGGCTTCCTTGCCTGTTGCTAAATAATGCAACAGACTGCCACAGCCCCATGCCTTGGTGTTCCGTCTGCAACCCAGAGTCCACAAAACTTCCCTTCCTTCCTGGAACATTGAAAATGTTTGAACCCAAAGCTCTAGCTAAGAGTCAGCATTACTGGTGTTCAGCTGATGATGCTGAAGGTTAAGGTGCAACAACCCTGAACTCGGGGGAAAGAGAGAAGGAAAGAAAACGTCTACAAGTGGACTCATGCCAGCACCACAGCTGAATGCAGAAATGAAAAAGATCTTAATTTTGGAAAGGGTGGGTCCACTGAGGCCATTGTAAGGCAAAGCAAAACAGCTGAGCTGTGACCAGCTAGCAGCCACAGCTGGCAGCCACAACTTTCCCACTTGCAGCAAAGCATCGTTCAGTGAGAGGCAGAGGTGGCTAAATGGCCCTGAAAGAATCTAGGAAACAAATTTTGAGCTGATAATCAACCTCCTTTGCTGCCAGTCAGTCAGTAGCACAGGAGGAGCCAGCATCTGCTGGGATGGGCACATGGGCTGGGTGCCTCCACTCAGCAGGAAGGGGAGGGCAGCACACAGTCCTGCTCTGGGAATAGCCACGATTAGAAATGACTGCTTGTCCAAAGTATTACGACTACCACTTCAGCTGCTCCTCTCTGATACACTGTAGTTTCTCTATCAGCAACTGAGTACACCAAGTACAGAGAGCACCACAGGCTGCATGATGTTTTTATCTATTAATCTGTCTTTGCAGCACCCGTGGGTTTAGAGCAACTAAACTTTTGATTTCTAACAAAACCAGCAGCTTGTAATCCAGACTGCCCGAATCAGAAGAGTACAAAACTTGAGCTTCAACCCCCCGCTTTAATTTCCTTCAGCAATTTATCACATCTTTGCAGCTCACACATACAGAACAACCAGAAAAATTTCTTAACACCCCTTTGGCAAGCCACATGGAAGCAACTGCCACAGTATTTTTTTATTATTGTTTTCAGGGCCCATGGCAAAGAAAACCTAAAAAAAGAGCACCCAAACTAAACTAAGAAAGAAAGAAAAAAAATGTACTTCTCTTCCACAGGCAAGATACATGCAGAGTGTGAGAATCCACATGAAAGGGCAAATTTTTTTCCCCCAAAAAGAATTTCCCTGGAAAACAAACTGAGAATGGTGTCATCTCCAAATATGTATTTACACTACCTGCTACACACACGTATTTGTCTGTGCATCTATTATATATTCATACAAATTATTTTAAATGCAGTAGAGCAGGGTGTTGCTTGAAGTTTCATATAAAAGCAGGAAAATGGGAAGTAATTTTTTTGGAGCAGGAAGTCCCTGCTCCAAATCCACTAGCACTTAATATTAATTTAATAGTTTTTCTATTCTATTGCTTTGGTCTTCCATTAAAATCTCAGACCAAACTCAGGCAGCCTGTGTAATTTCAGGACAGATGGATGCGCCTTTGTTATTTCCTATTCACATAGCAAAGGATTCTCTAATGAGGTGAATACTCGGAACTCAGGTTTTTACTGCTCCAGAGCCTAGATTCTCATTTTGCAGTGCTGTGAAGTGGTGGTAAAATGATGCCTTACTAAATGGTAGTATTTTACACCCACTAACCCAAGTCTTCAAAGCGGTGTTAATGACTATGCAGAGTGCAGAGCCAGGAGAATCAGACCTTAGGTGTTGATGGCCAGGAAAAGCGAGAGCAAGCACAGCTCTCTGTTCTTGCAGGGCTGCAGTCCCACCACGCAGAGGCTTGTGCAGCTCATTCAGTTCTCTGCACGACCTGTTTGTAGCCGTGCAGACAAGCAGCCTTCTTTGGACTAGGGTGGTAGCTATGACAGGTTTTGTGGCCAGGACTTGATGTCAAAGGTGGCGGCTCTTATTCAAGAGCCATCTTCCTTCACCATGCCCAGCTCAAGGATACATTTAAGCCACATTAAATGCTGGAAACAAATCCAGCCCAGCTTTGAGACCACCACAAAACAGACATGCCATTACCTGCCCTGGGGCTTGTAACCCTTTAATCACTGAGATTCGTGCCTTTCGTCCCTCACAAGTGTGACCAGGTTCGTTAATTCCCTTCACTCACCCTTATCATTCTTAACTCCGTGCTTTGCTGAGATGCATTTCCACAAAACTACATCAAAAAGCAACAATGTTATTCCCAACTCACATTTCTACATGAGGTCTGCCGCCAGAGTACCAGGCAGAAACACTCCACTATTTCTGACTGCTCCATGTACCTGTGTCTCTGTTCAGAGCTTCTTGTCTGACTTTCAGATCACGAGTTCTCCAAGCTGGGGAGTATTCTTCTATTTGAAATCTGCCAGTCTGCTGGTATAGTGGAGTCCTGATCTAGAGCAAACACAGACCAATCTTTCGTCTCTTATACAGAGAGATGTAGAAAAAAGGATTCTGCCCAAATAATTTCAACTAGTTTTCTCTGAAGTGTTTTGTTACACTACAGGGCAAACACTTAACATGGGACAGGTAATGGTTCCCATTACCCTTTGCTCTTGAGACTCTTTTCAAACACCATGTCTATTGCAGAGGAAAAAAGTATTCATGCAGCTGCATTTTGCTCTCACAGCCTCACAGTAAGTGGCAAATCCCCTCTTTTCTATCTGTGCCCTTGATGGGCTTGCAGAGCCCACTGAGAGGAGGCTGACATGCAATCCACTAAATGTCAGCATTGCAGCTCCCTGCTGTGCCCTATCTCCTGCACACGCAGAGACATTTGCCAGCTTGGGGCAGTGGTGTATTGGCACTGGGGTATCAGTTCCTCCTTTCAGAAACAGGAAATATGATGGACATGTTATTTTTCTTCCTGGGACCACCTACCTACTGATGGTCCTACAGCACTGTTAATGTGCCATCCAAATACTGCCCAATTCGCTTACAGACAAGTTTTCCTCTTCCCCATGTGCTTTGTACTAGAAATATGTATGAGCATGTGAGTTCCTACTGCTAATACCAGAGGCACAAGGGAGTGTATATGTGTGCAGATGGATGATGCTTGCACAGTAAACCCTATGTAATCCACAATAGAATATGGTACCAGTCAATCATTGTGTCACTTCAGATTTGCCTTTTTCTTTTCTCATACTACATATAGTGCATTTTTAGAAGTTCTTCCACAGCACACAGGATTTCCTTGGAGAAGGAGAGGGATTCATCTACTTGATGTTACGCATCTTATTGAGACTTCTAAGCTGCCTGCCTTAAATTTTCTTTATGAAGTATTCTAAACCCGTTTTACTTCTGTCTTCACTCCAGGCTGATTTCAGAACAATTATTTTTCCTGAGTTTAGAGTGAAAAATCAAGCAATGTAATTTTGCTGCAATGCAAATTCAGAGTAACTGACCCCCTGGGGCAAGCTTATTAAGGGTCTGATACTGTCCACCAGGGAAAAGTGATATCACCATGCGGCCAAGTGGCAATGGTCATGAGATAAGGTATGGAGAGGCAGGAGGCAGTCCTCAACACCTCCCTGTGCTCAGACCATACCCATCACTGCTGTTGGCAGGAGGGGTCACTGGAATTGACACCAGTTTGGGAACAGACAACTCTTTACAACTATCCATGGGAATTGATGCAAAAATGACATAACCAAAAATTCAGTAGTACTGCAAAGGGTGGATAAATTTGCACTAGAAGAAGAAGACCAGGTAACACTGACTGTGCCCTCCACCTGAGGAACTGTTTCTGCCTACAGCACCAGGCTTCTGACAGTGCAGCTCACATGGATACCATGAATTAAATAAACTGTACTGGTCAAAGTTTTTACTTTTCCCTTACTGTAACTGCATCCACAAAATGCTTTTGGTAGTATAGAACTGCTATCTAAAAAAATCACACTTCAAACAAATCAAGAGTATTTTTCTGGTAAGAGTTACTGGAGTGTGATCTTTAAAGCACTTTACACTTGTGATTCTTCTCTGTCGCGCTCATCCCACACCACAGCACTGCAGGAATCAGGAGCACTCACACAACATCAGTAGGCAATCTTCCCTGGTCACAGCATGTGCCCAAAGTGTATATTAAACACCCATCAATATTTGGCACAAGGACACTATTTGCCATCCCACTGACACCCAAAGACATCTCAGCTTTAAAACGGTACCTGTAAAAATTTAAATTAAACCTGTACCTATACAGCTTTAAATTCAACCTGCCAGGGACTGCTTTTGGCCACCAAGGCCAGCCAGCACAGTATGGCCTGTGTCTATGCTACCGGCTGCTCTCCTTTTCCAAAACCTGCCTCCGGTCTGGTCACTGGGAATGGCCCGTGCTGGCTCCCAAGCACTGCCTGCAACCTGCTGGGAGGGCTGCTGCCTGCTTGGACTGGGTAGCAGCACAGATGACTGAGTTCCCGTCCCAGGGATTTTCCCTGCCGCTGTTTCTTGACTCAGATGGACGCAGACAAGGCGTCTGCACAGACTGCAACACGTGCTGAAGACCTTTGCTTACGTTATTGCACAGAAGGATTAGGACTCCACAGGCTCAGGTCAGCAAACAGTCTTTAAAAGAAACAGTTCAGCAAAGCATTTACACGTATACTTGGCTATGAGTCAGCTAAAATCTGGGGTAAAGAATCCCATTTCTGTGCTTTTCCATAGCAAAGTGGAAGACCAGTAGGAAATGCAGGTCCTCTGGATGCCTCCTGCAGCTTTGCAGCATATGTGTGGTAGTCATCATGATGTCCACATAATCTTTAACCAGAACCTGCCTGTTTTGAGCATGAAGATGGTGTCCCTGTAGGTCTATCATATCCCCCAGTGACTCGACATATCTCTCAGTGACTTGTCAGCTCTTTAGAGATGAGGGAATGGAGAAACCACAGAGGAATACAACAGCAAGAAAAGCTCTCCAGGGGTAAATAATGATTTTTACTAGAGCAATTAAGACAGCTGGAAAGAACAGACTTTAAAGAAAATAATTTTTAAAAATTGATGTTTCCAAAAGGTTATCCCTTTTTTCCAACTATCACTTGAGCTAGTAACACAAATTGCTTCCCCCTTGCTATTTTCCTTAGACCAGCCTAGCTGTTACTGTTAAAATTACTCTCACTCTCTGCAGAGGAGTGGATCACCTAAAAGAACCACACCTGCTGCTTCTAGACATGATGCAAACACTTCATACCAGTGCCAGAGCAATCTGCCTCCCTCTCCATGGCATAATCCCATGCAACCAGAACTTGAGGACTAACCAGCCCAGCTATTAAAATACCCATGGCTAAAGCAGGGAGTAACTACCCAGTTCATTGTGTGAGCATCATGTCTGCAAATAACAAAGTCCTCCTGGTTGGATGGACGTGAGATTAGATAAGATCAGATCAAATTAGATTTGATTAGATCAGAATTAATTCAAGATGGGTGCTTTATTACCTCTTGACAAGATTCCTGCTCTCCTGCTGGGTTTTTAGGGAGCCATGAACCATCCTGAATGTTTAGAAAATATAAATATATTTGTATTCTGCCCAGAATTTGTGATTTTGTTATTGTTAAAGATTTAAGAGGGGACTGAAGTGTAAAACCAAATTTTAATCCTGTTCAAGACAGATGTACTGTATTACCAACACTTGGAAGTGCTAAATGACAATGTCACATGGACAATTTTTAGGTGGGAAGGAGAGACACTTGCAATTTAAGGGATAAATAACAGTGCATGTTTAAAGAGTCTCATGGTAAAAAATAAATACCTTCTGAATACAATGATTCTTCTCTCATGACATGGTTATTTGTTTGCACCATACAAAACCAACAGCAGTGTAATATTCTCAACCTGAAATAGCTGCTATGCTTCTGTTCTGAAGGTTGTTAGACCAAATTTTTACATATCCTAAAAGTCTGAATGCATCAATGAACTACAGGAAACTTCCCTTATGTTTAGCATTGTGCAGACTAAGTGTTGAGTTCTTACTTACTCAATGACAGTATTCCTCAGCCTCCCCTTGCTCTCCTATTTTTCTGCTGAAAAAAGGGCTCAAGTCCAGATACCTTAGGTTCTCTCAGCAGGCCTGGAGGCTCTTGCTGCTCTCCACACGTTTGAGGGGAAATGCCATGCCTCTGTTTTTTACTTGGGAACTTTCAATCTAGAGTTGAGAGAAAAGGCAAAGTGGACACTTCTCATTAGGGGAATTAGGAATACTGAACTTCCTCAAGGAAGTTTGCTTTATATACTTATACAGCTAGAATTTTTTAATTGTCACACATATACATGTATAGCTTCACTATTGTGTTCTCCATATCTCCTCATCCCTCAAAAAGTTTTCCAGAGTTAAACAGAAAATAACTTAAAGGTTTATCCACAAACTATCTGTTCCCTCGGTGAACAAGATCATTAGATGCATGTACAGAAAAGCAGAATGAAGGACATGGTTGGAAGGTTTTCCAAAGATTCTCAGGCTCCTCACTGTCTACAGAGGGCATCAGAGAAACAACTTAGCTTAAGTCAGTTAAGTGACTTAAAAGCAAAATAAATTCTCCAAACACCATTGATGTGCAGTGATGGGGCTATTCAATCAAGTCATCAGTGGCCTCAGGTTTATCCTGAAGGCGTATGAGATCCAGTCAGCTTCCTATCACTGGCTTTTACAGATTTCTTACAGGAAACAAAGGATTTAGGCCATGTTGGTGCTGAGACTTCTCTTTTGGAGGATGCTTCTTATACATTGTTTGAAATGTTTAACTGCATGGTACAAGTTGCTTTTCTGTGTCCTTGAAAACCTATGGTCACAAACATAGATAAATTTAAGTGAGTTCCAAATGCAAGGGCACATTCAGAAGAATGGTTCAACCTAATAAGAGGTAAAAAAATGGAACCCAATTTAAGGTATTCTTGGGTTTCCTACAGTGCTTTATTTGTTTCACTGGTTGCAGTGCTCCTTCACCACTCATTAATTTTGGAGTGGATGAGGCAGACTGCACCATCACTCAATTACATTTCAGGGAAGTCGCCACTGGGGTGGCACACCTGAAAACATCCCTCCTCGGGCTATCTATTCAAACATACCACAGGACCACAGTGGCTTTTGTGCTGTTCAAAACAGTTTATCCTCTCATGAAAAAGAGATGGAACAGGAATGTGAAGGCAGACACCATTCAGGACACATACGGGGTTTGTGAGCAGCACTGAGAGGTTTCCTTTGGATTCTCTCCCATATCCTCCTCCTGCTCTGCACAGCATGGTTCACATCCCTCAGATATAACCTGCACACAGCTCTGTTGTCCACATCACATTTTGACTGAAACTAGTAATATTTTTAGGAACTGGGTATTAACCGGCATTTCTTTGAATTTACCTTTGTTTGCAACTCTTGCATCCTCTTGGATAAAAGGAGAAGCATTTTTTGAGATGTATTTAACTGTTTTCATGTGTCCTGGTGAAATACTGCAGTCAGGTGCTGCCCTTCATCTCTTCCGTGTACAGGCACTGATGAACAGCAGCAAAGACAGAAGTGCAGATACAGAGATGACATATGGTCACCTCAAAATTTGGCATCACTACTGTCCATTGAAGCCACTGAGACTGCTTCCAGTGAGTGGGCAGAGGATTTCATATATGACATTTAAAAGGCACAAGCGAGAAGCTTTAAACTATAATGTGTTACTAACAGAGCTAAAGCAGTCTGACAGCCCCTAGCAGACATGAGGCAGCCTGGGAGCTCTGTCTCGGCTGCTTTCCTTGGTCTCCACCTGACAGCAGCAGCCCCTGAGCCTCAATAGGTACAGACATAACTCCTGGAAGACATTACTGAGGTGTTTTGCTTTTATTCCTGCTTTAAGTTAAACTCTTTGCCTTAAGCACCCATGGTGGCTGGTGGCAGGTTTCCCCTTATTTTGCCTCAGGTGAGGGTACCACTAGGTTTTAGAGGCAGCAGATTTGTAATGTGAGTCACCACAACAGCACTGGTTTAAGCTATTTTGTCATAAGTGTGGCTTTTGAACACTGGTGGCGTAACTTAAAGCACAAGAGGGGCAACAGTCTAGCCCTGACTACAAATAGCAAATTCATTGTCTATCAGCACTGGCAAGCTGAAATAAGGCCACAGCACACCCTAAATCTAGACTGATGGTGCTAGTTTGGATGGTTTGCTTTTTAAAAAAAAAAGCATCCTGAAACTTACTCTGTGCTATGCCCTCAGATGGTTATAATATATCACAGTTGTTTGAGGCCATTTTGTTACAAGGATGCAAAATGTCGGGAAAAGAGAACAAAACCCAATAACAAAATGATGTAGAGACAGATGGTGATATAGAATCGTAGGATCATCGAATGGCCTGGGTTCGAAGGAACCTTAAAAATCCTCTAGTTCCAACCCCCTGCCATGGGTAGGAACACCTTTCACTAGACCAGGCTGCTCAGAGCTCCATCCAACTTGGCCTTGGATACTCCCAGGGATGGGACATCCACAGCTTCTCTGGGCAACCTGTTCCAGTGCTTCACTACCCTCACAATCAAGAATTTTTTCTAACATCTAGTCTAAATCTAACCTGATACACTTTAAAGCCAGCACCCCTTGTTCTGTCACTACATGCTCTTGTAAAAAGTCCCTCTCCATCTTTGTTGTAGGCTCCCTTCAGGTACCGGAGGGCTGCAATTTGGTCACACTGAAGCCTTCCTCAGGCTGAACAAACCCAATTCTCTCAGCCTTTCCTTGTAGGTAAGCTTCTCCAAACCTCTGATCAACTTGGTGGCCCTCCTCTGGACTCACTCCAACTCACTCCTTCAATGTGACATGTAGAACAACCCATGTAGCCAGGTCTCATCTCCGTTCCTGTAAAGCCTGTTCTAAACCTGGAAGTGGTAACCATGCCGGAGAGGGGCCTTGTTTTTCACAGACAGATATATCAGGAACATATCACATGCAAGTGCAGGTATTTCAGTGTAAAGGCACCTTATGACATACATGGTATTTCACATCCTCAACCACAGTTGCTACAAAATCACTACAGCCTTTAATCTGACCTGAGCCTCTGCAAGGAGAAGTATTACTTTAGCTAGACAAATTGACCTTATTATCCTCGATACACTTCAGCAGCTTAAGCACCTTGTCAAGTAGATTTTTAGCAGTAGAGGGCTCTTTAATTTAGCTTGCAAAGGCACGACACCATCCTACAGCTAGCAGCTGAGGGAAAGTGCTTTTGGATAATACCCAGTAAACAGGACTGAATTACCAATGTTCATTTTCATAGTATGCTTAATTTGCTAATTCCTCATAGTTTTAAGATTCCTCTGGCCATGTGCTCCCCTGTTCCCCATTTAGAGTTAGGGGTAGAGCGTGGGTCTACCTCAGATCTGTTGCCCATTGAGGTTTTGTAGTCCAACCCCAGCTGGTCTGGTGTAGGCAGATCCCACTTCTGCAGCAGATGTTTCTGCTCCCTCAGATGTTCCAAATCCTACTTCAGCTGACTGCATGGTCACATGCTATCTGAGGAGGTACAAGCCAATAATGAAAGACAGGGTGAAGAGGCAACACTTAAGTTGGGTTTTGGGTTTGCAATAGACAAAATTATTCAGGATAGGCCTGAATTTAATTATTGCATCTCACAATAGGAAAAGTGATGAACTGAAAATGTGCTCGTTTTTTCTCCTTAAAGCTTTAAATCAGACACACATGAAAAATATGATCTAGTTCAAATAGATATTATAAATCTTCTCAAATTAATGTCCTTCTCTTGTCTGTCTATCTAACATCCAGCTATTAATCTAAAGGTAACTGGCAGGTATGGAGAAACCTTACTGTTCTTGTGCTGGACCAGTTACTGCAATGATGAAAATGTGTTTGTTGAAGAAGTCTGAAGAAAAACAACTGAGAACTTGCAGGTGATGACTGAGGAGATCCATCCTGCTTCCTTGGCAGTGAATGTGCAATGAGCATGATGCTGCTCTAACTCGCCCCTTCAGAAGAAACTGGGCAGTTAACATGTAACTTTGCCCATTTTACATCACTCTCAGCTCTTTTCAGACTAATTTCTGAACTTGACTTCTAACCAAGAGCTTAGCAAAAAGCTGAAGTGTGTTTGAAGACTGGACAAAATTACCTGCAGAGAGTTCAGAAATTGGACTACCCCAGCAATGTGTTGGGGGTGGCATGGTGGCACTTGCACACAGCAGGATTTTTCAGAGGTTATGTTATTAGTCTAAAGGTTACAAGTGGGTGTAGAACTCAGATTTAAGTAAACTTAAGAACTTAGATTTAAGTAAAGTTTGTGTTTTTCATTCTCTTTTGTTATTCAGCCTAGCAATAACCAGTAGGAATATATTGCTTTATAGAAGATTCTGAAACTTGTGAAAATTTCAGATCAGGAAAAGAGTAACAATGGAAAGAGATCAGCAATGAAGTGGAGGTGAAGCAAAAGGACAGATTTGAGCCCTCCTTTTTCTTTAAGATAATTTGCATTGTGCTCTGCTCACTTCTCTGGGTAAGTCCCAACCATTCTCCTTTGCGCATCCCCACCTTCCCCTCACAAACTCTGAGCTCCATTACAAAATAAAGCTCTTTCTGATTTCATCAAGCAAAGTGATGGGTTTGTACAATAGCAAGCATTTAATTATTTCAAAAGCCATCTTTTCAGGTCCCATGATTTCTCATTGAGCTGCTTATTAGAAGTTTCCTCAACTATGTCTGAACAGGTTGCTTTTGTACCAGAGTGAAGTTTTTGTCAAAAGAAAACAAAGCTTTAATGGCATTACAAAAGCTTTTCAGAGCTATGTAGATCCTCAATCATCAGCCCCTCCTCAAAGGTACAAGGATGCTCAGAAAGCACACTGCGGTAAAATGAAACATGATGACTGACTGCAAGGATACCAGGACTGGCATTAAGTTAGAATCTGTATACAAAAAATCAGTTATCATAGAATATTCTGTTCTGAAAGGGACCCACAAGGATCATCGAGTCCAACTATTAAATTAATTTCATACAGGGATTGAATCTACATCCTGGGGGCTAGGAATCAGGTGTTCCCACAAGCTTGCAGACTCAAAAAGCAGTGAAACAAGAAAAGTAGTCACAGAAATGCAACATCAAAACAATTTCAGCCAAGACAAAGCCAATTTCAGCCAAGATGAAGTCTGTATCTCGAGGAAAATCTGCAAAATTTTCAGTTTGTTTGATTTTCTTTTTTTTTTTTTTAAATCTACATTTAAACAGAATCAAAACCACAGGGGGGAAAAAAGTTGTTTTACAGCATTTTCAGCTCCCAGAAACTTTAAAACATGATCCAAACAGATGTGGAAATAGAATTAACCCAGTAAAAAAACCCCATTGTCAGTATTGCCAGTCTACAGAATTCTAAACCAAAGAAGATTCTTAATATCCCTCAACATTTTGAAAGTTTCAAAACCCCTTTCTTGTACAGACAATGCTTCAAAAGCTTAAGAAGTTCAGAGCACTGGTTCTTGGTTTGTCCAGTTTAAATACAGACCATGCCAGAAGCGTGACTTTTTCCACAACAAAAGTAGGAACATAAAAATCTCCACAGTTATTTAAAATAAGTTTAAAGTATTTAGATTATGTTGTATCAGCTAAAATATAAGATTATCAGTAATAATATCATGTATGTAGCTTCTCTTTATCCACAGAGAGTGCCTGAGGGGTTTTAAAGTTAAAAAACATATACATAAAGGAAGGCAGTAAGGCTTCTGATTGTTACCTGTATACAAATTACATTTTTCTAGTCCCTGAGGCTAGAAAATTGCTCAAATTAATATAGAAGGCATAGGAGAAAAGAGAGACCTGACTTCTGTGGATGAGGTCTTAAATATAAAGTCTGCAGTCTGGCATGTCTTTGTTTTTGTACTTATGCAGCTTTAATTTAATTAGCACTTCAGAGAAGGGACATCATTCTTAGAAATGCACCAGTTTAAACACTTTAAGGTGGGAGAGACACAGTAAAACTTGTTTTTAAGTACAACTAGATTCTCAGTCTATCTACGGAGAAAAAGGCAATAAGAAAATAGGGAAAACTTCAAGTCATCTTAATGTGTTACACAGCAGTGACACAGAAAGGGAGCAGAAAGCTCAGATCTTCACAGCTCATTTTTATGGGATGGAGGTAAGCACAAAACAAAAAAAGGAAAAAAAAAGAAAAACAGAAAAAAGAGAAAGGAGAAAAAAGTAGTGAGCCCTATGGCAGGAAATTTAAGTTCAAAAGGGATTTCTGAGTGCTGCAGATGATGAGTATGTTACTCCCTGATCTCTCTGGATTACCTTTGGTCTTTGTGACCGGGTGATGTGAACAGGACCAGACCTGCACAGTCCTTGCATTAACAGAGCAGTGTCCAAGAACCCCCTCAACTGGCAAGTCAGCAATGCTCCTCATGCCTTCCATGCAGAGCAAAAGCCACAAGGGCCATGTGTGTGGCACAAACCTGCACTGTCCTGTGCCAAACAGGCAAGGCAAAATCAAGGTGGGGGAAAGGAAAAAAAAAAATCATTAAATCAAAAAGCAAATTATTTATACATCAATATGTTAAAAATCCTGTTGTTAAAAAGAGCAGGCAGCTGACGGAAACCACTTCTCTTTAAAACTGGCAGTGTATCAAAATGTTTTTAAAAATAATCAGAGAGGTGCAAACCACCGAGGGGACCCTGCTGCTTGCAAACTGGAAAGTGGCTTGTACTTCTCAGGGCATGACTGATTTCGACCCTGTTGCGGGTCAGCACACTTCCCACATGAGCCTGAGACACGGACCTCTGCCAATTGATACAGCCAGCACCAACCCCACGGCCACCTGACTGCAGTGGGCTCTGTCTGCAGTGACACGCAGCAATACAGGACAAGCTTTCCACCACACAGTGCCTGACAGGCTGGCAGCTCTCGTCCTTGCCAGCAATGAGGAGATGTTCAGGACATGGATTTTTTTGTCCATGGATGGTGACCTCAGGACCCCTCACATTTCAGGCAGGGCTGTATCACTCCAGGGGCATGCAGCAGGATGGTGTGGTCCTGCAGCAGGTCCAGGGTGCCAGTGTATGCCATTTGGGATAATGGAAGTGTTGGCTTTTTCCCATGGTGCTTTCTTCCCTAAAAGTTACTTGCAGCAGCAATGTGTCCCTTGTCTGCTTATGAAGCAAGGGATGGGCAGAGCCACTGCAAAGGCTCAGCCCTGAAAGGTGACCCAGAACTGGGCCTCAGCTCCACCTCCTGCAGCTGTGATATCATGGTATGATATGCTTGGTGGTGATGCTGGGGTGGTGATTTGCATTCTCCCTGGGCTGCTGATGCTCTGGTGTTCCAGCACCTCCCGCAGCAGCTCACGCTCATCTGCACCCGGCTGAAAGGAACCCCCCTGCCATTCCCAGTGATCACCCAGCAAGGTGGTTTCAGGGGAAGGAGCCAACTCTGGTCGCAGAGCGGTGCTTTGGCAGACGGCACAGCCAGGGTCAGCCATTGCCCCAGCTCCCCTTGGTCCAGGCGCACCACTGGGCTGTGGATGCACTGGACAAAGGGATCCTTGGCTGCCTTCTCCTTCCTCCGCAGGTTCCCACCCGCACAGCTCGTAAGGCCTGACAAACAACAGAGGATGCTCTGCTAGGGCAGTCAGAAACAAACAGCGCAATTACCCTCTGCCGGATTGCTTCAAGTTGCAAACAAAAGATGACAAACAAAACACACAACAGATCCCCCTCCAGGCCCGCAGAGCAATCAAGAGGAGGCTGACAATGGCAGGGCCCCTCCGGCCCCGTGCCAAGGACACTCACCCCCAACAACAAGCACACGCTGCTGCCTCGCAGAGCCCCTGGCCACCCGCCATCCCTTTTGTCTAGCACGTATGGAGCCCATCCTTGCTTGCAGGCCACCCTGGCTATGCCAAAGCTGCATCTACCACCGGCCTCCTTGCCAAGGGCTCAGTACCTCTCCCTCCTGCAATCTCAACTCCCCACTGTCAGCTCCTGCCTGTGCACCACCACCATCTCTTCTTCCTCCTTCCCAGGGAGCTGGATGTGACACTAGGGTTAACATCAGTTACCCAGAAATGAGTCAGCAAGTTCCTTGCCCGCAGTCACTGCCTGGTTTCCAGAAATGCTGACTATTTCCAGATCAGCCCAGCATCTGAAGAATAAATGAAAACGTGACTCCGAACCTCAAAAGCTGATGAACACATAGCTGAGCACTGTGCTCCACAGGCCAACATCTCAAAGTAGTATATATAAGAGCCTAAGGTCACTTTTTATTCAATGCCAATGTGACAACCAAAGTTCTTCAGCTGGGTGCCATTAGGTCTGTGCAATTAATGTCATTCATTCACCACTGCAATACCAAAAAGTGCAATGCAAACTCCACTGGTTGCACTTGTTTCTGAGGCTTGCAGTTGCCATCTTACCTCCCTTCCCTGCCAGCATTTCCTTTAAAAAAAAAAGAAGCACAAGGACACAATATTTTTGACAAAGTAGAAAAACATTTGTTCTTCTCTCACCTAATCACAAAGATATGATGGTCAGGACTGATGGGATTAGGAGGCTAAGGCTGGTCTGGCTGAGTGCTGGGGCACTTGTTCAACAGGCTACCTCAGCCTCTCACAGCTTCTAAGCAACACATGAAGCCCAAAGAAGAGAATAAGATCTCCGTAAGCTGAAGTTGCAAGAGAGGCAGGAAACACTGTGAGAGCACTTCTTCTCAACATACATCAATGTTTCCACTTCCAGACCAGGAGGAAGTTCTCCACAGGAAGACTTTAAATTGAAATGTTCAAGATAATCAACGTTTTTAGGACTTCATAGAATACAGCTAATGGCCTCTGTGGTATGGGCTTCAGACAACAGATACCTTTTCACATCATTATGAAGTAGTAGAAGCAAATGTTCACATTTCTACGATTCCCCATTAATCTAAGCACTGTTTTAGACACAAATGAAATGTACTTTGATAATGAACCTAAATTTGGAAATGAGTAGCTTAGATCATAAGGGTCTATATATATATCACAATCAGTATCTGCTGACTTAACCATTGTCAGCCTGTACAGATTATCGTAAGTCTTATGAATGTGCCACCTCCACTAAAGATCTGTATTCTAAAATCATGTCACTTGACGACAAGCTCAGGTTCCTTTTCTTTTTCTTGAGGACAAAAATGCTAATTAAACAGCCCACACATGTTGATAACATAGTCAATGTAAGGCTTGAACCTTGGTTTCTGTGGTTTATTTTGCCAAATTTATCAATAGCAAAAAGTCAAAACCAACTGGGAAAAAAACTGAGATTCAGTGTGGAAGAGGGGGGAAGGCAAACAAAAAATCTGAAGCTGTTTCAACAATTTCTCTTCATTATGTATATATTTTTATAGTTTTTTCCATGGAATATTATTATTTACATGAAAAAAGATGCAACATGTACAAAGAAAAAGCACGGTGCTTTTATACAAACACAAATAAACAATTCACCTAAAAGCACTGTATATTTCTGTGCACGATTTTATTGATTTTTTAAATGAATTCTTTTTGTTGAATTGTATTTTCTCCCAATTTGTCCATTTCTCTCTGCCCACTTTCATTCCAAGAACTAGTCTCCCACATTATTTCTGAGCTCTCATTTAACACAATCTACCTCGCAGCCATTCAGACTTAAATTCTGCTTATTAAAACTAATTTCAAGTGATCATTTTATTTTGGCTCACCCATTCACATAAATTTAATTTCTCCAATATTAAGTTCAAACAGTCCCCATTTGCAGTTTGTGAGTAATTTTTAATGTACTTTTACCACAAATTAAAAAAAAAACCCACTAGTTTATTCAACCAAGCCTCCATTAGTCATCATGAACCATATAACTAACAAATACGGTTTTTATTTCATATACTTGTTGGGTGTTCAGGGTGAGGGTGGAGGTATGAGTGGGAGAAAAGAGGTTACTGAGGTTAAAAGAGGAACATATGACTGTGTACGCCCCTGGTACTTCTACTGCTTATTCCCTCTGCTCTTTATGTTGTATGCTGGTGGGCACAGAGCCAGCACTCTTGCACAGAGATCAGTTGCTTCTGTAGCAATTTCTTCTGCACATTTTAGCTAATGGATGTGGTTGTCTATGTGGTTTTATTTCAGCATGTACAAGTCCAGATACAACATTCATTTTGGCACATGTCTGTATTTTCCCACAATATTTATCTAGCATGCTTTGGTATAAAATGGAATATGTGTTACTAGAGGTTCCCCTAAATTTGTGTTGAGTTTATTTATGCCTAATCGATGGTCACAAAGGCAACAACACCCAAACATATGCATATACCTGTATTAAAGGGATGAATTTTCCCCATGTTCTCCTCTGAATCAGTATGGAGAGCTCTGCATAACTGAGAAATCACAGACTCCAGAGACTTCATGCCCTGCTCTGTCTGAGCTCTGCACACTCTAAGAACCAGCAAGCAAAAGCAAGACAATTCAGGGCACGCTCAGTCATCCTGCCAGTGTAGTCATCTTCATACAATAAAGTGATCACTGTTCTCAATCTGTTGTGTGCCACTGCCACTGTCCCAAGCCCTGGTCTCACTTTTGCTCAAAATCTCTGGGTAAGAGACTCTTTGACCTCCTATGACCTCAGTGTCACTCACTGAAGATATTCCAGCTGTCACTGAGGAAACTACAATCTGAATGCATCACTTTATTCAGCATCTCTGCATGCAGGGAACCCATGTGATGGTGAGCTGCTCCTCTCTGACAGGCAGATCAGGTGGGGGCTGCAGCTGCACAAGCCGAGGGAGATGCAGGTCAAGACACTCTCTCACAGCCAGGTCAGCCAGCTTGTGTAGGTTTTATTCCAAGATCATCCCACATTCACTCAATATGATCTCTAACCAGCACTGGCAGGTGTCTCCAGGCACTGTTCCACCCCAAAACACAAACCCAGCAGTGTCTGCACAGGATCAGTCCAAGGACAGCTCAGCATGCCCAGTGAAACCTGTGGGAGGCACTGAGCTGGAAGGGCCACCCTCATGGAAATCTCCACCTCTGCTGGAAAGAGAGGGCAATGGTTGTCTTTTCCTCTTCTCTCCTGCCTCACACTTTTCCTGCTCAGCTCCAGTGAATTTTGTTCATTATTTATAATTAGAAAGTGGAAAACAATTAATGTCTTCCCTGTTGTTCATACTCTAAAGCAACACTTAAAGAACAGAGAAACAGCTGAAATCTAGGCCATTTCAAAAACTTAACTGCACTCCTAGTCACTACACCTGTCCCTGAATCCCCCCAACAATGTTTGTGGTTTTGCATCACATTTTCCTATGTTAAAAAAATATATTGAAATTATCTTTTTTGTTGCCAGTTGAAGAACCCACAAACAAATGGGCAAATCTGACTAAGTGCTTAAGCAGAGAAAACAATGGAAATGTGTATGCACCAAAGGCTGTCAACAGTCCCACAGAAAGAATTGGAAAGACAGAAAAAAATTCTTTAAGCTCTTGTAACAACAAAATGTCAAAACCAAACAAATAACAGACAGAAGTGGGAGCTAAGTGTTGACTGTGCTTCGTTAAGAGTTTAGTGAGCAAAGCTGTCCCAGCCTTCCCCTGGGGTGCCCCAGTCCAGCCCTGGGACTATCTTGCAGCTTTCAGGGATAGCTATTGGGAATGCTTCCTCCTCCCCTCCACCCTCCTTAATTATTGTTAATGCAATTTGTCTAAAGTTCTGTGCTGACATTCAGATACTGGTATTTGTAGTGCCTGTTTCTTTTTCTTATTAGCTTAAAAAAATTTTTTTTACAATCCCCTTTTTATGCTTAACCTAGAATAGGTTATGAATTTCCTGGCTTCTGTGGGTTAAATAGGAAACTCAATGTTACTATTTTGGTGTAGAATGCAGACATTTTTGTGGTCATACTTATCATAGCTGAGCTAAACTCAACAGGAAACAGCATTTCTATTTGCCTGTTGGCTCAGGGTGCATATCCCATGTCTATAGTGCAGAAATAACTGATAAATTGATGGGAAACTGATGAAGGATAATTCAGACAGAAGGAACTGGGAGGGGATATGCCAGTGGTCCAGGTATAAACCAAGAAATTACACTGCTGCTTTGCATTCAGGGGTTTGTATGAAGTCAGTACCAGCTACAAAGCCTTGGTTACCACATTGCCCTTGTTTTTATGCTCAGGTAGGGAAGGAGGCTTCCAAAGGGAGACCTTCAGGAGCAAGCCTGGAGTTTGCCCTCACTTTAAGTATTTTCTTCTCAAGTAATTGTCACAGCTAATGCTTTTTCCCATAGTCATTCTAAGACATTGTTGCCAGTAATCCATGGGGGGAAAAATCTAACCTAGGGAATCAGAAGATACGTATTTATATACTTGTTCTCAATATGTCCACACAGCAAAGTTTGGTATAAAGTACCTGTGGGAATGCTGCAACTTGGAAGCTGGAAGGGACAGAAGACTTCCAATAGCATCAATAGTCCCCGAGATCAAGAGCCTGCAGCAAGAATACTGAAAAGTATCTGTGGTTTGGGTGGGTATGGAGTTGGGTCTCAAACTACAATATTTTGAGAGAAATCTGTGAGAAATGGTGCTGCCCACCTAGCACTGACCTCAGCAAGGTACTGTCTTCTCCTTGCCTCTTTTAAAAGAAAATGTTTCTCCAAGTTAGTCCTCTACAGGTTCTAGCATTACGATTAAACTCAAGGACAAACATAATTTGTACAACACCCTTGTAGGTTTATCTCATTCTTACTCTGTCCAACCACAATTCACTCACTCTTCCTCTGATATTCTACAGCTCTGGGGCCTCAAGAACTGCCTGTGTCTCCTTGGTTCGGGTAGGTATGGGGGTGGAAAGGGCTGTGGTGGAGTAATGCTCCTCATTCATCCCTTTCCGAGCTGAAAGTCCCTTTTCTAAATTTGAAAGTCTTGCTCTGTATAAGAATCTTGGGGAAGGTTGGCACAGCCCTTTTTAGGTTTTATCTCGGTCGATACCTTGTGGTAATAAGGTTGAAGGGGGTCACATACTTCCTCTGTGATCTCCACCCAAGCCACTTGAAAAAAAAAAGTGCTGTGAAAACCTGAAGCTCACTTTCTATCAAGCAAGTCTGTATTCATGGCAATAAAAGGCAATACTGAATATGAGCCTCAGCAGGGGGGATTGTTAGAAGCAAGGTTTCCATTTGTGCGTGCATCTGGCACTGCTTTGTGTACTGACAAATTCAAGTTCCCCTACCCTGGCTGCTCCGTCGGCTTTGCCCACCATTCGTGTGGCTTCACACAGGGGAGAGAAAAATATATTAAAAATAGGAAAATGTGACTGTCAAACTCCCAACCTTGACAGGTGAAACTCAGAGAGTAGAAGCGACCTCCAATATCACATACAATTTAATTTTGTAATGACTGTCTTCTGAATCTTTTTCCACATTCTATCCCCCTGTTCAAGGAAATCTGGGGTATCCCAGGAGTGTTTCATGTCCTAACTAATTAGTGCAATTTAATAGCCAAACCATGACCACAGTTAAAAGGACCCTTGGGGAACAGATCCATCTCCGAAAATAATGACAGATATTGGGCAGCTTCGGTAGCTAAGGCTGGTTTTGTTTGCAATAGTTCACTACACACCACCGTTTGCAGAGCCATCTGATCCACTTATAAGCCAGATCCTAAAGCACCACTTTGGCCCATTAAAGTAGCTGCACATCAGCTTTGGTTGGCCTGAATATACTGGGTAGCACTGCTGCTAGATGAAAAGTCAGACATTCCTGGTTAGATGGAGAAAAATAGAATAGTTTAGGTTGGAAGGGACCTTTACAGGTCACCTATTCCAACCATTTGGTAATGAGCTGGAGTATCTTCAGCTAGATAAGGTTACTCAGAGGCCCCTGCTACCTGGCCTTGGATACCTCCAGGGATGTGGCATCCATTACCTATCTGGACAACCTGTTCCAGTGTTTCACTGCCCCCACCATAAAAAACTTCTTCGTAATATCTAACCTAAATTGACACTGTTTAAAACCGTTGTGCTTAGTCCTATTTACAGCAGGGCCAGGTAAAAAGTTTCTCTCTCCATCTTTCTTAAAGGTCCCATTTAAGTACTGGAAGCCTGGAATGAGGTCTCCCTGGGGCCTTCTCCAGCCTGAACAGCCCTGACTCTTTCAGCCTGTCTTCATAGCAAAGGTGTTTCAACCCTCTGATCATCTTTGTGGACTCCCTTCAGCAGTTCCATGTCCTTATGTTAAGGGCCCCAGAGCTGGATGCAGTGTTCCAGGTGGGATCTCACTCAAGTGAAGAGGCAGAATTCCCTCCCTTGCCCTGCGGGCCATGCTGCTTTGGATGCAGCACAGGATATAGTTGGCTTTCTCAGTTGTGAGCACACACTGCTGGATCATGTCCAGCTCTTCATCCATCAGTCTCCCGAGTCCTTCTCAGCAGGGCTGCTCTCAATGTGTTCATTCTCCAGCCTGTGTTTATACCAGAGCCTGCCTTGACCCAGGTGCAGGATCCTGCACTCAGCCTTAAACCTTGTAAGATTCACATAGGTGAATCTTCTCATGTTTTTCAGGTCCCTCTGGATGACACTCTGTCCTTCAGGCATGTCAAAAGCATCACTCACCTTGGTGCTGTGGGCAAACTTATTGAGGAAGCACTTGATCCCACTGTCTGTGTCATTGATGAAGATATTAAACCACACTGGCTCCAATACAGACCCCCGAGAGACACCATTTGCACCCACCCATCTCCATCTGGACACTGAGATGTTGACTATTGCCCTCTGGATGAGACCATCCAACCAATTCCTCGTGCATAAAGCAGTCAACCCACCAAATCCCTCCCTCTCCAATTTAGAGAGAAGGATGTTTTAGAGGACCACATCAAAGGCCTTATAACATCCACTAGAAATGTTAGAAGGCTGGGAGAAGCAATTGCTTCAGCAAAGACTAGAAACTCAGAAATACTTTTCCATAACTCTCCTCAACCACCTGGGCCAACACACTGTAAGGCAAAGTCATGAAACAGACTGGGAAACTGATCCTACAGACAAAATTTGCTGTACTGGTTGTATTGGGACCTTATGCAGGCAACTGCATTCCCAGACACAAAGCCATGCTGGCATAATTCCAAGCACAGGGATTTGATGTCTCTGCTGCTGAAGGTGCAGGCTGGCCTTATCAACACCACTGACACTGCAGCAGCTTCACTGTGACCTGAAGCAGTGCAAAGTGATCAGAAAATACAATGATATTTTAAAATCCAGAAAACAACCAATCAGGAAGTTTTTAGAAAATGCCTCTTAACTCAGGACATCACACTCTCCATGGAGATCCTCTGCTGGGTTAATGAAACTTTCTACTCTCTCAGCACTCAGGAGTCTTTGTTAATATCTATTATATACAGGTATATATCCATTAGCTGTATATTAATTTAAGATAAGAAGATTCTGCTTGCCTTGTTGCAAGGATCAATCTTATTATTAATCTGACTTATCTTTTCCATTTCACCCTAGTGTGGTAGCCACCGTGGAAAAGTCATTAACTTGTGTGTTGGCAGTTTTAAGTCTTTGATGCCATTTTGTATCTGAAGAAAGAAATCCATCTGCTCTTTTTGATCCCGAGCTTACCTTTGTTTCTCACATTTCCTGTCTTTGTAAATCTGCTTATTAACACTTTCACTATATTGCCCTATATTCAACACTGTCTCAGTCACACTTCTGCTGAAAGTCTTATTCACACTTTGGTCTTCTCCAGGCACGATTATTGTAATTTTCCATCTCCATGGCCTTTTCCAGGAGTTTGCTTTCTCAAGGCACAAGAAGTATCATAAAACAAGGATAATGCTCACTTTGTCTTGTACAGAACAGAAAGAATTAGATGACTGAGAAGCAATGAACACAAGTCCTGAGCTTGCTTTAAGGACCTGTACCTTCAGCTGCTCAAGGCAGTGACACAGCCAAGATAAGCAGCACAGTCTCACTTCTGTTTTGACCTACTCCCCAGGAACAGAATTTGCCCCCTTTTCACTGCCCAGTTCAAACACCTGAACCTTGTTTCTCATTACACAACATTTTGTGTTGATCAATACACCGACAGCAGTGGATAAGATCTTGGTGCAGATGAAGTCAAAATATTTCTGTCCCAGAGACAAAGTGTAGTTCCTAATCTGCCTATATGGCACAGGCCAGAGGGGATGCACAGTCAGTATCCTGGCCAATAAAATGCCCATGGGATGCAGCTCCAGACTGTGTACACTGGGATGCCCCGGGTTATAATTGCGTATTTCTGTCAAAGCAGAAAGCAATTCCAAGGCATCACTGCAAACAAAATGACCAGGAATGGGCCTGTACACTGTCACAGCAAATTGTGATACATCTGTCAGTCAAACAGATTAGATGCTGATTTCTACTTTTACCCTGCTATTCACAGGGTCTTCTAACAGTCACAACTACACAAACAGGACAATACAAAATCTCTGTCTTTCCAGCCAGAGTTGATCCAGCAGTTTAAGTTTCCATGCTGTAGACAAGAATTTGGATTCAGTTGTGGCAGAACTGCAGAGGGGCATGGGTCAAATCCCTCACTGAAGTAAATGTTATGAGGTCTTTTCACATCAATGCAACCAAACTGGCTAAAACCTTGTCTGCACACAGTCCCACATGATACACTTTTTTACTATATAAAAGTTAGTGCGCGGTTATTCATCCAGCTGACAAGTCACTATGTATTATTCATATATATTACTCAGAGTCTCACAGAGTTGCATCTAAATTGACCCCAGGAACACTCACCTGGTTAAACAAATCTTCTAAAGAAACAACTTGCCTTGGTATAAAGACACCAAGAAGTTGAAATTCTGCAACTGCTGTCAGTGGTTTCCACCAATCAGTTATTCTCCTCACAATTTAACCAACTAAGCAGCACATCTTATTTCTAGTAGAAATTTACTTAGCTTTTCTTTTCAGTCACTGAATGTTTTTATTTGTTTGCTTGCTAGGTTAAAGACTTATACACATGACAACAAAGTACCTCTTGATTTTTCTTTTGTTCAAGAATTGATTTAAATAGCTTTTGATTAACAGAGTTCTCAAAGAAAAACCCTGAAATCAGGTTTATGCTTCTCAGAGAAATCATATCAGAAACATGCTTAGACATAAACCAAGATATGTTAACTTTAGCAACAGAGGACCAGAAGCCTTGGATTACACAATCCAGAGTCCAAAGGTTTTTTTCTGGTCTTTTGTCTCCTAAATTAAACAAAGCATTGACATGGCATACTGTTTTCTCTAGAACAATCATGTGCCAGGGCTTGTAGAGTAATGTTGTTTCCCTTTTTATCTTTCTCATGTCTTAGTATAAGCATTTGGATTTGCTGTTTTAGTTGTGGTACTATTCTCGGGGCGGAGGGGGGCAGAAAGCACTTTAAGAACAGAATTCAGGGGTTTTGCTGGCCATTATTTTCTTGTTTTGGTTGCAGAACTAAACAAGTCTAGTACTCCACAGTTGTCCTCCATCCACCCCCATCATCATACAGAAACCTGTGACCTGAGCTTAGCTATGTTTTTGGCATTTTCAGCTAACAACACCACTGTAGAACTTGAAGTTTACTTTCATTTTTCTCACTCAAGTTAACAACCTGCTCACTTTGCAGTAAAGCTGCCTGCCAACCCACTGGAATACCAACAGTCCTCCAGCACCTGTCCATGACTTTCCCCGGGAGTCAACACCAGGCAAGTTTTACACACCAGTTTGTTAGCAAAGTCTCCTGGAGCAGACCACGTTCCTGCAGGGCCAGGAAACATGGGATAAGCCCCACAGGACCAAACAGTATCAAGGAGGAGCAACTTGTTTGTCTGGGTTTTTTAGTGTGACTATTCCTAGATGAGCAGCATAGAGCCCAGAGTAAGGTCACAGCAGCACATGGTTAGCTGCACCACAAAGCAACACTTGGGACAGCTGGGAGATTGGTTATTAAAACATTAAAGGCATGTTGTTTGTAAACATTATATAGAATCTGGAAAAGGGTTTTCAGTTAGATTTACCAGTAAATGAATCCTGTTAGAGATGCACTATCAGAAATGCATTCAAAGGGTTGTTTCTTTACAGCCTGTGCTGAAACACAAACACAGGCTGCAGAAAGTGCTGTTGCCTAAAGAGATTAAGAGTAGTGAAAAATGTTTTAGGCTTCCTCTTGTTTTGTGGTATCAATATAGAAATGAATGTGCTGTCTTACTGGCTACTGCTTTAATCATCTGCATATATTAGAAAAATCCCTGTTTAATAAAGCATAAAATTCTCTGTATTAAACATAAACTGGAATTGTGCTATTTCATTAACTCTTGTCTTAACTAACACCTAAAGTTACTGTCATTGGAAATATATTATACATGTAAGTATATAGAGTGCTGCCCAATTTTCACTGTTCTTCCTCCCCCCAGTTGTTTGCTTTCTGCTTTTCCTTACATTTTTTTTAATATAATTAGTTTGCTGCTCCAATAAATAATCAGAAAATATTTCAGGTCTCCCTTATCAGGAATTTTCTCCATTTGCAAGAAGCTTTTCTATTTAATGCTGTTGTTTCCACAGTGAGCTTATTTCTTCTTATATTTTGCATAGGGATATCAACAACAGTAAAACCAGTCTGGTGGAAGATGAAAAACAACAACAAGGGATACACCAAGACACAAAACTGTAGCACCTTTTTTTTCTCCTTTTAATGGAGCAGATACACACTACTGAAAGCAATCCACATGTACCCGCAGTTACTCAGACATTTTTAATGCCTAGTTCAAAATGCCATGAAGTGAAAATGAAAGTAAATGCTTCTGATAGCAGGGAGACTGTAGCTTAGATAAAATAATTGTAAGGAAAACAAATAAATAACCAGAAAATGGGAATTATCAACACCAGACTGGGTTAAAACCAAGAGAGCTCTATAGAACACAGTGGATGTGTGAGACAGTGCATAGCACACAGCTAAATTTCTGGGGATTTTCCCCCTAATATTGGTAACATCAGGTCAAATCTTCTCTCTCTCACGTTTTTCCTGCCACCCTATTTTTGTTAATGATTAATGGATTTTAAAGCAGCTTCACACAATCAGCAACATGTTTAAAATTTCCAACTTACATAAGAAAGTATTTTAGGATTCATAGAGGGAAAAGAATCAATTACTTCAAGGTCTTTTCCTTCACTTGTCTAGCATCCTGAGTTCAGAATATCTCTTGGTTGGGATTTGACAAATTATCTAATTATAACAGCTATTTAAAATATCAACATAGAAGTAATACATTCAGTGTCTAGGTCAAAATTGTGGCATTTTACACCACTGCTCTGTAACAAAGGATGTTTCTGAGGAAGAAAGAATTATACAATGAAAAAATTAAATGGTATAGTAAATTACTTACATAATTTTAAACATCTCATTGTGGTTCTTTGTATGTTCAGTGGAAAAACAGATGTTTCTCCAGCGATGGCGATTTAGATGTTAGGGGAAATGACTCCTTCCATCATTCATAGGGAGTTTCTACTGCATCTGTGTTTTTCATCTGAAGTTAGGTGAGCTGAAGCAAACTTTTAAGGAGTAAAGTAATGCACAGACTGAAGAGAGTTAGGCTTATTCCTGGGCTTTTTTGCTAAGTTCCCAGGTAATTTCAGTTTGCATTCAGCCTTGCTTCAATTCCACCTGTTCACGAATGGAGGGTGTTGCTTTCCCTTTCTACACCTTGACAGGTGTTGTAATGCTGAGCTGCAGCTCTTACAATGATAAGGCTTGATTGGTACCTAGAAAAACTACTCCAGGAGGTGCAGGAGAAGAATAAATGATCCCTACCTTGCAAAAACTGGATCTATTTGCTGATGTGTTTGTAATTGCACTTCCTCCCATATTTCCTCATCTGCTTCTGTGCAAGTTCTCCACTTTCATGAGAGACTTTGTACTGAAGGCTTGGGAAAAATGACACCATCGGGTTGTTACTGGATTATCAAAAGCCAGTCTATAACAAGAATTCTACAAAACATGTACAGGTTCATCAAAACTCTTTAAGGATATTAGAATGCATTATTTGCCATGTGTAACAGGTACACACAGGTGAAGAAGAAACACAACCCAGAATAGATTTCAACCCAAATGAAGTGCTCCACTGTTTCACATAAAGAGAGAACTGAATTACAACGATGTGACTGGCTCAAAGATGAGAAACCTCTGGGAGACCAAGAAAGTGAACCCAGATCTACTGAGCTGGTCCTTGTTGAGTGTCATAACCACAAAGCTCTCCTTCCTCCCCATCTTGTTGCTCATGCTAGTTTCTCTTTTGTTTCTTTGTAGGTTTAGTCCTTTCCTCTCTTTTACAAGAAGTCATTATTTTAAAAATGTGAGATATGAAGATCTTTCTCCTCTCCTGATTTACTCCTTCCTTTAACAAACCACATCTATACAATTAACTACTTCTTAATTACATTCTATACCATAAAAGATGTACTTTAAATCCCTTTTCTATGCTTTATACTGGTCTATACTTCCTGCTTTGTTTTTAGGTTTTAAAATAATGTGGTAGTCTGAATCTTCCTGGAGCAGCTTTTCTTCTCAGATTAGTCTAAGAAAACCACATTTTAGTGCATGGGGAAATGGCAATTCCCTATGAGACAAGCAATTCCTTAAAAATCACCTACACAGAGGAAACTCTTCTTTTTGCAGGACTAGCAATTGGTCATCTTTAATTCAATGAAGGTTGTGCACACAACTGACATGTAAAGAATACCACATTCTTTCCTCAGTGTTTGGGGACTTGCCTCTAACTTTTAGTCATACTGATGAATACTGAGTCACCCAAGGACCACTTCTAGTCAAACAATGTATTACTGATACAAGTGATCCCCAATACGAGTGAGGACTAGAAATTTGTACCTAATGTGTTCATGACTAGGAACTAGCCTAAGCTTGGTTTTGCCATACTTTGGGTCTGTCCTAAAAAAACTCATGATGAAACTCATATTTCAAAGGGCTCATTCCTTTTTAGCACTCTTTCAAGATCTGTGGCAGTTAAGTGAAAAGGTATACAGTCTTAAGAAAAATCCTCCTGGGTTATTCCTCAACAACTGCTGTCATAGGTGAACTCCAACCTATATGACATCAGCTGACTACTGAATGAATTGCTTTTGAATTTGCTTTTTGCTTGCAGTAAGCTGCTCCCACCAAACTGTTCTACTTCTCAAGTCGAGTAGGTAAAAATATATCCTACAGTGCAAAGAAAACTGGACTGTAGAGAAGGGGGAGCTTGAAGGAATGTTTTCAAGGAGGATAATGAAAGAGTTCAGCAGAGCTCATTTCAGCACTGCAGCTACCACATTACTCAATTCAAAGGAGAGTCATGTCAGTGGCACTTGCTACAAGCTTTCACAACCATGTGAAATCAATCATGTGTGCGTCATTGCTTAAACTCCAGCCCAGAGTCTGTCATTGTGAGCCGGAAAAATGGGAAAGAGCACTGTAAGACCATGACAACAGCTAGCTTATTTCTTTTGGGCAAGTCTTCCACTGTAAGAAAGCAGCTACATACAAGATAATTTGTATTTTAGGCTCTGGTTGTGTACAGTGTCAGAGGTATTACTGGTCCCTGTATAGAACCTCATAAATCTGCTTCGTTCCTCCCCCTTCCACTTCTCTCCCCTAAAAATATTCTTGGTAACTGACACTATTTTGTTTGTTAGCAAAGTCAACAGACAAGCTGACAATTAGATTGAATAGAATTACTTTCTGTTTACGCTAGATAAACTGGCCAGTGCTAACAACAGGTGGCCACAGTACCTGTAGATGAGGAAAACCTTATGCTGGAACACAACCCTGAGAAGCTGTGCTAAACCATTGTTTCAAACTGCAGCCGAGGCAGGAGCTGGCACGGTCAAACTGGGATTAAGCAAACGTGAATGAATTCAGTCACAGCAGGAAATGACCTGTGCTTGTACTGTGACACAGTGTAAGAATGGTCTTGCTCAAACCTCAGTCCACTGAACCCACTGTCCTCCTCCAACAGTGGCAGCAAAGCATCTCAAAACATTCATCCTTTCTCCAGCAATGAGAAGTGCAGGGACCCTCTGAACCAGAGAAGCTATGTTTGAATGTCAGTTAAGTGCCCTTTGCAGGCAGAGGAAACGCTATGTGTATTTAAGTTTGGGGATGCAAGAGGCCAAAAGGGCAAGTTATTGTGGTAAAAAAATCTGGAATTATCACAATATAGTTTCTGTCAGACAGCATCCAGATGTTACTTTAGATGTGCTGTTTTGTAAAAATGCAGATGGTCAGGGTATCCAGAAAGAAGGCGCTTACAGGACAGGCAAATTGAGTGTGCTAAAGATCTTATCTGTCCATCTGCTTATTTAAAGACAGCTAATGAATATGAGTCTCCTAAACTGCCTTAGCTAGGTATTTGTAGCACACTGGCATTGATGGCATTTAAGTGCAATTTAGGGAATTCACAAACTACAGTGCAGGTGTTTCAGGTCTGGTATTTTCCTTGCTCAGACACATCCCTTCCCCAGCCACCTTACATGCCAGTAGTGCTAGGCTCAGTTCAGCACTCATGAAGAGCTGCCTCAGGTTGGTTCCCAGCAAATCCACAGAGCTGGGACCAACTAGGGCTGACCTCTTGGACCTTTCCTTTGTCACCCCTCCTTTTTCTGATGGATGGCTGTATTTTGATGTTTGTATTATTTTGATGGTTGTATTATAAAGCACTTGCCATTGATTCATCTTCAGAGTAGCATGATTCTTTCCTCCCTAACACTTTGGTGACACTTGCGTAGCTTGTCATACCAATAAAGTCTCATTTTAACTGAGCTCAAATCGCACTAACAAGATGTAGAAGAGGAAGTTAACAGCGCCTGTTACAATGAGTCTTCGGAAGGAAAGATAGAGGAAGAAATTCACTCTTCAAAATTATACATCACACCGGATTGCATGAAAATATTAACTACTATCTCTTGCAGGGATACAGCTGTGATCTTAATGATAAGTGCTATGTGGCCACAGATTCAACATGGGCTAAAATAACATTATGTCTGTGGAAGAAGAATGAAAAAGAAAAGTAGAAAAGAGAGAAAGATTACAAGCATTGACAAAGCCAGCTGTGGACCACCAGCCTTAAGGAGCACTTGACTTGCTATTCCAGTCTTTAGATAGCTTAAACTTGAAACCTACTCCTCCATGAAGACATGCCAGGGCCTGCAGCTGTACTAATTAAATACGTTAGGTGAAGTTTTCTGATATGATAATCAACAACAAAACGGCAGCTTTAGCATCTAAACCATCTTAATGAGGTGTTAGAACTGAAGCCCTTTGAGGTGAATGGGGAAAGTTTATACACGCTGCTATTGTTCCAGCCCGTCTGGCTCTGCTCTCGAAACAACAGCGCGGTGATTACCTTAACAGCCAGGTGGAAAAGAAGTTGAATTCCTCAGCTGTTTTCTTCTCTACACCCTTGAAGTTTTCAGATGCTAGGAAATGTAAGGACAATGAGAAAAATTAACTGAGATTGAAGGCACCGGGAGAGAGAACAAAACTCCTTGAATCACCAATGTATGCAGATTTGGGTGTGCCTATGAGTTATTTGAAGCTTCAGTCTATTTAGACATTGGGGGAGTAAATGGATATTGTGTTTTTAATGGCTCATTACCCTGTTTATTTCTTTTTTTCTTCTTTTCCCCCTGAAGAACAAAATACTTTAATTCCAACACGATGGCCTATCGAGCGCTCATCAGTGTGATTAATCAGCACGTATTTGCACAGGACTTTGAAGACAGAAGAGGCTGGTAGAAGTCCTGCGGGTTATTACTGCCCGAGTAAAACTACCCGAATTCCACTTTCTTACTAAGCTAGTCTTGCAAACAACTGACAGCAAACAAACAACTGAAGACATCACTTAATTCTCCTCAAACAAATATTATTTTCAAAGCCGAGTTAGGACCATTTAAATGCAAGTAGCTGTCAAGGGACGCTCAGCAGGGACCAATGGTACAGTCACACACGGAGGCAGTGCTGTATACAAGCAACAACCAAAACACTGTGCATAACTCATTTTTCCACCAGCAGCTCTGGAAGCAGGCGTTTTTTCTCATGCAGTTCCCAGTGCCAAACACGAGAAAAGCTTCAGAGGAATAAATACTCTTATTTTTCTATAAGACTACCTCATCCTCGTCTGAAAGGAAAATGCCCAAGCCCGTGTAAGGTAAAGCTGCTGCCACCAGTCTCCAGGTGTTCTGCACTACTTTGGGTTGTAGCCAAATGCCAACATCTCCACCCAAAGATTTTTAACTCTCTAACAATTTCGAGGACCCACCTGAAGTTCACAGGAGATTCTGATTAACTTCATTTGCAGCCTATAAAGAATCAACTTTTGGCCTTATTTTAGTTGTGCAATTTAATTGTTCTATTAAACTATTTCTTGTAGAATTTGCCATCAATCAAAACATAGAGCACAATTCTGGTGTATGGCTAGCCCTTGCAGAGAAATAAATGCTTTGATATAAGACATCAATTTTGTTCAGCATTAATAAAATATATTTACTGGTGTACTTTGCCCAGTCAGTATGTAGATGTCAGACCATGGAAAATGTTAAGGGTGTCTCCCAGAATAATTGTTCCCTTTAGATATTCTGCTATTTGTGTGGGTTTATTGTGTGCTTTTTTTTTTTTTTTAATTAATTGACTGACCTAAAGCAAGCAGTTGAGTACCAAAAAAAAAAAAGCAACCAAAAAATCCCCAAAACCAAAAATTTAAGTTCTATCTTTAGAAAGGAAGAAAGGGATTTATTTAGGCCTCTGAAGACCTCAGCACAAGTTAACAGGCCTACCTATGTCCTTCAGAAATTGCTCTTGGAGAAAGTTTTGTTGAACTCTGGTCCTTATGCTTTCTGTACCCATACATGGTATAATGGAAGTCATGAAGACTGCACGTAACTCTTCGTTGCAGATATCTCTGTGAACTATTTTCATAGTGAACACTCTGATCTGACCCTAATTTTAGATTGATCTCTTTAGTCATCCGTTCTGCAAAACCCCAACCAAGACAACAGTACTAGGGCTAAATTCTTCAGAAGGGCCTCCAGGAGAGTTGAAGTACCGGTTCATTCCTCAAAGCAGCACAATTAATTTTCAGGCTCTGGTGAAAACACTATTACTAATAACCAGAACTGCACAATTATTTGTATAGATTTGGTACTAATATAATTGTATTATGCCTGACCTGCTGGACAGATAGTGGGAGAGATTAGGCTTGTCCTCTTTTTGTAAGCAGATATATTTAATGTGTGAAAAAATGGAAGAAATAACTGATGTAACATAGACAGTGACTAGTTCTACAGCTGCTGATGACAATTACATATCTTCAGTTCAGGAGAGAAGATATTTTAAAAGCATTTTTCTCCCTAATTTTCATACTTGATAGAAATGTTCATTTTCCAAGATACAGAGTCTGAACTCAAGAGTGCCAGACAGAGAGTGAACATTTCAAATCCACCTTTCCAAAGGAAAACTCATAGCGAGAGCTAGTGAGGATTTGCTGGAAGGAGTGGGAAAATGGGGTGCTGTTGTCTGTTCTTGGTAATGCCTCCTGGGCCAGAAGTGCCATGACTCCCAAGGAGGCTGTGGACCAGAGTTTCCTCTTCTGCCAGGCGGGACCTTAGGGCTTCAGTCCCAGATGCTGCTAACAGCAGTTGTTCCAGAAAAACGATTTTCTGGAGGAAGCTTCCACAGCTAAGGATGTGCTGCATCCCAGTTGTGAGGTTTAACAGGCCATTGGGAAGACAATATCCACCTCCTTGCACCTAAACTTCCTATCTCCTTCCTCCTTGTGGTTCATTTGCCACACCTCTAATGCAAAGAAAAACCCATCACAAAGCCTAGATAGCCATCTCTCCAACCCAGGTAACCCAAGATGACTCCAGAAGCTGAGACTTCAGAAAATTAAAAGAAAGGAAAGCCATTTCCTTCAACTTCTCTGGTGATTTTTTTTTCTAAATTTGCAGAGCATGGAAGAAATATGTTTTTATTGTTTCTTTCAATGTGACAAAATATTCCATCATTTTCTTTCCTGTTACTGGGAGAAAATGAGTAGTTAGCTCATTACACTGACACCAGAAACAATATTTTTGGTCTACTGATTCAGAGCTTCCATCTTTTCTTATTTACAGACAGACATTTGCTTCTAAAAATGTCCTGCTGAGGCAGTAGCTACAGCCCTTTGCATCACACATCCAGCTAGGGGAGTGTGAGACATAAGATGTTCACAGCTATCAGGCCTAAGACCTGAAGCAAAACTGTACCTGCTCCTATTTCCACTCACCTGTACATCCACTGGTTGAGGATGTTCTGTCAAGAGGAATTTGCCTATCTGAGGAAGACACATATTTTAACGCCTTTATGGAAGCCAGTGCTGATGCTGTCAGAAGGGGCAGGAGCAGTGAGTAATTTTCACTCAGAAAAAAAGCCCAAAATGGAGGTGTCAACCACCCAGCCACCACCAAAGGGAGTTTCTGGGGGTTGCTGGTGAGGCAAAGAGGGAGAATGTGGGAGTTTGTTCAGTTTTGACAAAGGTGGGCTAGAATTACCCCGGAAATCGTGACTCAGATGTTTTCATGGCCCCAACTTGCATTACTCCCAGGAAACTCTCTGATGCCAAAGTCACAGTTTAGTTACATCAGTGACTCACAAGTGTGAAGGTTCATATTTTAGCACTTGACAATCAGAGGCAGCATTAAACCATTTAAAAATGAGTGCTGATGAAAATTAAGGACTTGGGCTCTTCTGACCATGGGTGTGCATTAGGACCCTAAATTGAGATGAATGGTTTAATTGTTCTCTGTCACTTATTTTGGTTAACAGTTCAGAGATAAAATGAGCTTATTGCTATAAGAAAGACAATGGTTTAAACCTGTCAGGAGAACCTTCATTAATTTTCACTTTGCCTTATGTGCAAAGTATAAAAAGTGTAGAAAGTATAAAAAGAGAAATCTTATCTGTGAACACACCTGCACACTGGACTGCCTTTCTTGCACTAATAGAGAGCTCCTTAAATGATGCCAAAAATAACATTTTCTACCTCTTTTAGGAGAATCTTTTAAATTGTCAACACCCTTCTTTTATATTTTTATAGCATCCAACACAAATCATGTCTGCCCTGATAGCCCTTCAGAATGAAAATGTAAAAATTATTTGTGTTATCAGTTTTGCCAAACCTTGCAATTTTTATCTCTTGTATTAATTGATGAGTTTAGAAGTTATCTGTTAGTACTGATTTTTCAAGTCTTGTGCTTAAATGAAGATTTTGGTCCTCTTTTGGTCTTCTCAATGAAATAACTTTTCTACCTTTTGCAAGGATAGCAAGAAAAGGTGAATATGAAAGGCTTAAACAAACCAAGGGAAACACTCCTCTGAGGTTTGTAAACATGCGTGGAATATGGCTGCTTATGCATTTGCAAAATGTTGTGATTGTTTACTTACTATTCTCCTTTCTTGTGTATTTTGAGGCAGTGGCTGAAGGCATTGAACAGCCATGAAAAATACTGTAACTATTTCTTTAGTGGCTCTTCAGTGTGAGGTAAGTTAAAGGAATCATCATTAATGCAGAACTATCAGTTTACCTGGTGTCTTGATATAGATAAAGCACGATCCATTAGACTCATCCTTTTGCCCCAAGGCATTAAGATCTAACGCATTTTATTAACGGAGAGAGTGTAGCACAAAGTGGCATATGGCCTTTTAGCTGGGATGATTTATCCTGACACACTGCAAAGGAGCTAAGAGAGCTTCAGATTTCTCTGTGATTCTTGTAGCTTTTCTGAATCAGGCACAGGAAGCTGAATGGAATGAACCTGCCTCTAATTTGCAGTGACAGAAGCGAGATTAGAAGTATCAACAAAGAGGGTGGCATTGAATGAGAGCAGCAGACCCAGTTGTTCCACTGGTGAACACTGCTGGAGTGAGCAATGAAAAAAGAAGCAAAAACACCTTTAAACTGAGGGCCATTTGCATTACCCCTTCCTAATGCTGCATGTCCCATTAGAGATTAAAATCCCTGTAGAAGCAAAATGCTGGTAACTCATTCAGAACCACTCAGCACTGTGTTTTGCTTTAGTTTCGGCAAGCCAAGATGCACGAAGGTCAATGAGGGAGCAAGTTCAGTGTGCAAGATCCTGTTTACTGCCTTTACTTCCTGCACTCAGCTTTCCAGTTTTTACTGTGCTACAACGCAGTGAGTGACAAGTGATGAGACAAACCAGCAGCGTTAAAATAAGCTGCAGTCACACTGCCAAGAATGCATAATGTGTTTTCCTTCTGGAGCTGCCTGCCTGATGCACAGGGAGGTCTGGATGGGACAGAGACTAGAGGGGGCATGCCTGCTGCCAGGTACTTGGGTACCAAGGCAGTGAAGTCACCAAGTGAGCATCCAAGGGTTGGGAGAGTGAGCAAACAAAGGTCTCTTCATCAAAGGGGCTGTGGGGGAGAGCAAAGGCTGAGGCTGAGTCACATGTGTTTGGTCAGTGGCATTGGTGGAGCAACCTGATTCTGATGTCTCCCTGCCTCCCTGCACTGGCTGGGGCATGTGGGATAAGTGACTGGAACTTGTTCGAACCTTCTTACCAAGAATTGTCCCTTCCTTTGGTGTTGCATCACAACCCCTCTGCCTCCTGTCCAAACCTCCCTGGAGCACAGAAGGATGATGAGCTCCATGTCTTGGTGGATGGGGCAGAGATTCTTGTCCCAGTCCCTTACTTTCCACTGGTCACTACAAGAGAAACAAGCCTCAGCCACGGGCTGGTCCACTCCTACACTGCATGAGTCTCTGCCTCAAATTCCATCCAGATCCTCTGTTTTATACAGTGTGAAGCTCTGTGTAGTAAGTTCAGTGCAGGCAATGCCAAAGTTGGGCCGCAACCCTACAAGGCAGTGATGACTGTGCAGTGCCCATAGCAGGAGTGCCATTGCTTCCATTGGAGGTGATGCTGTGAGCCCAATGGGTCTTTGAATTCACAGAAAGAGCACAAAAAAGCAATGGATCCAAGGTCCATTTTCTCAGATTGGACAGAATGGGGCTGCAGTTGGGGATGGCCAAGCAAGGCACTCCTATGCAGTGGTTTCCAGGGCTGCGGTTGCAAGCCCTAGAGCCGCAGAGATTATGGTGGGACTTGCAGTGACAGACTTTCCCCAATGCTGTGCAGTCTTACAAGACCCTGCCTCCATCACAAAGCTGGTGGGAGGTGATCCCACCACATCAAATCCCACTCCTAATATACATCTTAGTGACTTATTTCCACCTTGATGCCGCAGTTTGCCACACATCACTTTTTAGGGGGCTGTGCTGCAAAGTAGATCAGTAAAATAATCCCAATTAAAAATAAAAGTGTTTGGTTTGTTTTTCTCCTGGATCCTAAAGCAGTGTAGCAACATAGCAGGAAGATAACTGCAGCACAAAGACAGGAACAAGCTTTGGGAACCAGAAGGAACCAGAACTTTTAAAGATGGTTGTGCCACCAAAAATGGTATACAGTGAAACTACAGCCAGGATCTACACAAAGGGTCTGTATTTGCATCTTTACAAATTTTCGTAACAGGAAAGCCTTTGATGTCAGCTGTTATCGGCAATAATGAGTGTTCTGTGCCAGACCTGTACGTGCCACTTCAGAAATGTATGCCTAAGAAGGGAAGTTCTTAATTTGATTATTCAAGCAGGCTTGAGACTGGTTTGCAGTCTCTTGAATCAAGAGTCAAAACATCTCCTGTCAGATTATATATCTTCACTTATCCCCCATAGCTACTGCCAACAGGATCAGAAATGCTGTTTTTAATTAAAAATGTTATTTCTAAATACAGTTTGCAGTGTATATTCTTGGTGAGAAGTGCTCCTCACCTTGTGAACTTTCAGATTGCTGTACTGCAATCAAAATATTGCAAGCCTTTCTCTGATGTCTTATCCACACAGGCTAAGAAAATGTGTCTGTGTTCCTCTGGAAGGTTTTCCTGGTGTATCTGTGCTGGCTCAGAGTCGAAAAACCCATGCTGCCAAAAAGCTAGAAAATAAAAGAGCAGAACTTCCAACCTTTTGCCATCATAGCTTATTTAATTTAATGTGGGCATCTACAATCCCAAAGGAACTCTCTTGCAAACATTATCTACACTTCATCTGTCTTCTGCACTAGGAAACTGCCAGTCATGCCCTGCACTCTCAACCCCTAGAGAGCTTATAGGAGAAACCTAGTAGCAGAATAATTCATGGCCTCAAATGATTTTACTTGATCAGGATGGAGCATCACTCCAGGTGCCCAAACCAAACCCATTCTTACTTTTTTATGTGTAAAACAGAACTCCTACAAAGAGGCTGTTTGGTAATGGAACACTTTTGCTTATATAAGTTTCCACTGAGGCTTTATTGTACACTTCTAGCAGTTAATATTTTCAAGGGGAGACAAGCTTAGAACCTTGACATGGGTTGCAGCTTTGACCTGGAAACAAACAGATTGGTTTTCCCTGGTCCTGCATCTTGCACAGTCACTTATACCTGTCACACCTGTGGGTGTGAAATGCTACCACATGAGAGCAGTCCTGTCTTACACTTTCTTTTATTTACTTGTCATAAGAATAAAAAACTGGTTTTGTTTCAGGACAATGGAAGTTCAGACCCAACATACTTTGGACCAAAACACGCAGGTGAAGGTACTTTGATGTACAGCCAGGTTCAAAGTAATCAAGTCCAACCAACCAAGGTATTTTCCTATGAATTTCTCACCATTCTGCTACTAATACAGTAATTCCCCAACAGAGAAGCCACATAAATAAAGTGCAAAATATGGTCAGCACCACTTTTTCACAGATGCACATATTAGCTGCAGAATTAACTCACACTCTCTAACTTTGCATGTTCCCTTGCCAAGAAAGCTACTACCAGGTTACAGCTGGGGTAATTCAGGGTAATTAACTCTCTGGTCTACCTTATGGGGTGAACTCCCAAGTAAAACCTTCAGTAAGGAGTCTTTCAACCCCCTTGCTTTGCAATGAACACAAGACTGTTCCATGCAGCCAGTAGTCCTCCAACATCTTCCGTAGCATTCTGTGATGAGATGGGAAGGAAAGGGAAACCCTTTCACAATGGGCTAGGAAAGGATCACAGAGCACTTCAGCTTAGCACACTCATAAATTTCAGGGGACAAATCCTCATACGCCCTCGCAGTGCCTGTAACCAGTTTTGCACTGTGACTGCTCACCCTCTACAACAGCTTAAGCTCAGATGTTCATCTGTTCATCCACATTAATGCTGCAGTGAATCTATTCCCACATTGACAGGCAGTGGGGCAAGAGAGGCAACACTAGCTAACCATGCCTGAGAAGTCTAGCTGTCCTCTTTGATGTCAGAGAAGAGCTGGCATGACAGAGAAAGGCAGAGTTTATACACACAAGGTCTTAGAGAGCAAGCAAAACAGAAGTGCAAGAGTGTTCTTATCCGTAAGAAGCCAAATCATCATAATAAAAATTGGTTCGCTGTGACTTTACTGCAACACTTGTCACATTTGATCATTTTCTTAAAGGCCACACTCTCAATTTTCTTCTTGAAGAAACTGAAGGAACAGCTTTAATCTAAAGAATACAAGAAGTATCCCTGTGGTTGCAGGGCAAACCGTGAGAACACAACCCACAGCAGTTAAAAAACCAGAAAGCAAATCAAAACAGCACATCGTTGCCTGAAAAAGCCATGTAGTATTATAGTAGTCTCATGACCCTGTGAGGCAGAACTTAGTGCCTTTTTCAGTGTTTGGCACTGGCATTACATTGGTTTCACTGCAATTTTGCTTAATAACAAATTTGCTGTGAATTTGCCTACGAGCCTTAGTTCTGAGTGTGTGTGCCACCAGCAGCACAGAATTCCTGACATTGTCAAACACCTTTTCACTTTTCCATGATGCTGCTTTTCTTAGCTTGTCCAGTCAGCTTGTAACTTCAAGCAGACAATAGGATGCTCACAACGTTTCCCAAGAGCAGGCTATCAATTTGCATGAAAACTAAAAAAGCAGAAGGACTCATCAAATTGTCACTGCATCTGTACAGAGCTTTAAAAAAAAACCCTGTTTTTTTTATCTTTTTCTTTCTCTTCCTTTTATTTTTCATGGAGGTTTTCCCTGAAGCCTCAGCTCTCATGCACTGTTCAGCTGTTGTTGTGTTTCTGAGAGGGACCCTGTGGATTCCAGGGGTCTCTTTCTTGCTGAGCCTCTCTGATATTGCTAAAAAGAGAGAAAGGTTCCAAATGTTACTGCATGCTGCATTATTTCTCTTTTTCTCATCTCTCATGTGTTTTTAGTTATATGTGCATGTTGTTGATTTTTTTTTTTTGAGACTGTTCTAAAAGCTTTTAACTTCTCAAGCTTTCAGTCAAGCGCAGAACTGAACATTGTACAGACGCTCATTCTGACAGATCCTGAAGAAAAGGGACAGAGCCATTTGCAGCAAATGGCAGCCCACGTGCATGGGCCTGCAGACAGACACACACAGGGCTATGGGAAGCTTTGCAGGAGGAAAGATTGCAGGATGGACCTGCATAGTCTTAATTTTTTCTTTTCAAACACACAATGCCTTTCTTGCAAGTTCGGTTTCACAGTTTGTGACTTCTAATATTAGTAAGTGACTAGAAGAAAACAGAATGGCAACCAACATATTTAAGAAGACAATATTTGGATTTCTATGGACATTTCATGAGGAATTAATCCACATGAATCCCAGCCCTTTTCTATGGGAATAGGCACTGCTGTCCATCAAATGGAATGTGGTGTGTGCTTATTGTAGTAGTATTGTACTTTTCTGCCAGCAGTCTGTCATTTCTTTTTCTTCCTGCTTCTCAGACAGCCAGTACAGAAATCTGCAATTCAGAAACTGTCCTAGATTCATCCACTGCTGCACTGTTAAATCACACATTTGATGGAAAAAGACAGTCTAAACATTCAGTTCAGTTATGAAGACTTAAACACGAGATCCAGCTGTTTTCATGAAGCATGTTTTGATGGATGATACAGGCTTCAGAAAAAAAAACTGCTCCAGCTCCCAGTGCCACAGTGCATTTGATTAGAAACAATTTTAAAAACATAACTCTTTAATTAATGAAGTGACCCAGAATTTTAAAATATGAAACTTGACTTGCAAGGTCTGGTTAGTGCCCCTCTTTTGCAGTCCAAGGATGAACCACATGTATATGCATCTTATTTTGCTGCTAGCAGTAGTTTATGGTCTCACCCAACACCAGCCTTAATGGAGAACTCACACTCCTCACCATCTCAGGGAGATTTAGGCCACACTGCCTATCTCTTGGAAAATAAAGAACCATCATGAAAATTAACAGCTCTGTAATCTTTCATAGAACCTTTTTCCCCAAGTCACCGACATCTCTTTATGCTTTTCTCCTGTTGTAATCAGCCACTGTTCCTCCAAAGTTACAGAAATATCACAGTTGTAGGAAAAAAAAAGTGACCATGCAGGCCATGCCACCACAACTCTTCTTTCACTGGGACAAAAGGCAGCGCAACAAATTTCCAAATTAGAACCTTAGTTAACCACCTACATGCTTGATCTGGAATGGTTCAGAGGGCGCATTCAATTAACAGTTTAGAAATAGCAACAAATCTTTAATACTAAATAGCATTTTTCCCTCCTCTGAGCCAGTTTGGTAAACCTCTCGATGGAAACTCTTTTACAAGCCAAATCTGGCAAGAAAGGTCAATGTGGATCACACTGATTTGATCAACTCAGTCATTAAGAGTGTTACTGCCAGCAGGGATATTGCAACCTTGCTTGCCCTGAAAGAATTGATAGCCAAAACAGCTCCAAGGGAGACACCAATTAATCTACTGCATATCTTCTTGCGGAGTCAGAAACCTCAGGTCCTCACTTCTGCTTTGATTCCCAGTTTCTTCTGAGTTTCTCCACTGAGCAGCTTTTAAGTTCCCATTTGCAGCACCAGCTGCAGGACCAGTCTGCTCAATGAACTGGCTGGTGCAGCAGTCTTCCAACACTGCCGCGGCAGAGGTGAGCCCAAAGGAGTCTGACCCTGCCTGACAGTGAACCCCAGGAGCACTCAGTGCCTTAATAAATAATGCAGGGTGAGTATAGAGCAGGCATGAGACGTGGGAAATGTGATATCTCAGTTCTGAAACCCAGGTGGACCAAGTCGGCAGTCTTGGATAGAAACAGAATAAGTGTGAGAAATCACTCATCCTTAATAAATACTAGTTTCATAGGCCTTGCTGGTTGTGAGAAGCATTCAGCTTCAGCAAGTCATTGAAAACAAAATGTGCATTTTTTCACTTCAGAGGATTTAGGATTTGATTAAGTATAAAAAGAGGGAGCTCAGTGAGTAAAAGGACGAGACTCTCACTTCAGGGAATTCAGGTTGAGCCCTCTGTGAAACGAGTTCACATCTCAGCTCAGCATCTCCAGCAGATACTAACTCACATCACAAAACCACTCTAAAGGATTTGTCACAGTATGGCATGCCTAAGGAATTCTGCTCAGAAAGGGTGGAGGAAGGGATGAGGCTTAGCCTGCACTAGCATAGGACTATCATTCCTTAGCTGCAGAAAGCAAGTCTGGAGAGGACTGGACAGGAAGGTTTATATTATCTCTAACCTGGAATCAGATCTGTCAAGTGGAGACCATTTGAGTTTTATTTCAGAGCTCAAATGAAATTTTTTTCCCTCATCTCTGGAGATGGCAGTGTTGAAGAGAAGGACTGAGGTACCTTGTGCTGGGACCTCTTTCAGAGATGAGGAGAGAAAGTTTATACACAAGGGAAAACAACTGAACATGGGTGAATCAATACTGATGTGTTGTGGGCTGTGTCCGACTAACCTCCAGCCAGTTGTGTGCAGGTCTTCCTGCTGCAGTGTGACTCAGAGAGACTGCTCTGCAGCTACCACATGAGCTCCCCAGGCTTCATAAAACCAAGTGTACCATGGTGAAGCCACAGTCACACGCAGCACTTAGAGAAGCAAAGGCAATCAACCAAACCCATGAAGTGAGCACACCTAAATTGAAATTTATAAATATATGTAATTCTTTAGTTCTCAGGAAGAACTAAAGCATAGCAAAAAAAGGCCATTGTATTAGAGAGTGAGAGCAGGCTCCTGACTTCCTTCAGCACCTCTATGTAGATTAATTCCAAGTGTATTCATGGGGGCACTAGGCAAACTGAGTTCCTCCCTCTTTCTCTCAAAGCCCATTTGCTCTCTCTGAGCCCACAGGAAAATAAGGAAACATCCATTTCTGTTCATTCAGGATGGTCTTTGTCAAACTTTATACCTTGGCTACCTGCAGAGCTTGACATACCATCTTAAACTTTGCTTATTAATACATTTCAGTGTATTCTTCTTTTGAGGACAGAAAGCACAAGTGCTCATTAAAGAAAAAAACAATTATGTGTGGGAGGCTCTGAGCTCCAGTACCTGGTACCTCTAGCTGTAAATGCTGCCCTGACACTCTGCAGATGGGAACAGGATTCCATTCCAGCTGTGCGAACGAGCAGATGCCCTCTAGTGGTGCGTTTATTCCAAATTTTTCCTGCTGTGCCCTGAAGGTGCTTCTTCATGGAACTCCATGTGCCTTCCTCCGCAGTGCTCTGCAGAAGGGAGCCAAAACACAGAGCAGCCGGAGAAGAGAGAAGATAGCTTGTGTGCAAAGCCAATTCTGTGCAAAGCCAGTCTGTGGCACAACATTGAATCTGACAACCTGTTCCAGACTTGCTGACCTTTCCAATCAGGAAGCCTCCTGATAGAAAAAGCACCTCCAACGTGACTAAATGTGACATCATCTCCAGGGTTCAGAAAAGAATGCATTTTCCTGTCAATCTCAGTCTTCCTTGACAAGCATGCACCCTCTTTGCCTACCCATTCCTTTCCCCCTTCCAACATTGACCTCTATCCCCAGAAAGGGGAGCTCCATAAGAAGCACTCTCCAATGATTAGCTGACAAAATGTGCTGACTCTGCCAAGAGTTGCAAACAAGCCTTTTTGCTCTGTGAAAAAGACAGGTTTGGAGAGATCTTTAGGCAATACCAACCAGCCAAAATACCTTTAATGAAAAAGTTGGAAACTTGATGAAAAATTTTCAACAGGTCCTTGTTACAGGTCAGCCCCTGGGTGAGATTGTCAGTCTCTGTTTTTCTGTAGATCAGCTGGAAAATGGTATAAGCAAAGTAATGCATTTATCCACTCCAAGCAGTACAGAGCAGACTGCAGCTTAAAGTACTCACAGTTCTAGCTGCAAAGGCATATATAGACCAGTCTGGCACATTCATCTGGTGTTTAACTTGCTACCACTTCATGATAGTGGACAAAATGTCAAAAAATCCACCTTCATTCACCTACTGTAGGCAGGTGCCGCTCACCAGGATACGTTCAACAAGCAGCTCTTCCCCCTCTTACAGGGAAACTGCTTTAGATTCTTGGAATGTCTTAATTACTAGTTTTAAGAACCAACATCTTAATTACTAGTTTTAGGAGCCATTGTCAAAACCCAAGACAAAACCACCAGTCATTTTGTGGCTGTTTCTGATCCTGCCTTGTCTATCCCAGCCATAGTGAGATGTTCTCTTGCAAGTATAGCTGTAGGAATTCAAGAAATTACTTAGGACAGAGGCTCTTCAAATGAACCTGGTTCTGGTGGCACTGTGAAACAGGATGTGCTGGTGTAGTGGCTTGTTCAAATTCAGTGTTTTAATGTAGAGAGGGAGTGCTGATGCTTAAACTACTTCAGGTAGTCTTGCAAGAGGACCTTTCACTGTGGTCTTGGACTATAAACCTTATCAGTCCTTGAAAGATACAGCTAGGCTGGCAGTTTAGATTACATTTTTAGCTGGGATTGTTGCTCCCAATATATTTGAAAGAGGTAGACACTACACTTCCCTCCCCCTGCCCCTCTCAGAGCACAAACATTTCTGGAGCATTTACAGTAAATGTAAAGAGTGACAATAACATTTGAGTCCTGGAATGAGGATCACTGGTCTGTCCAGCCTAGTATATTGTTACATTATCAGTCAATCAGCCAAGCCATTTAAACTAGGAATGTAAAATGTTTTCTAGATAAACTCTAAGGATTTGTGCAGTACCTTGCACAATGAGTGGGGCCACTAGAGTTACCAAACTATGAATAAGAATTATGGCAGAAGGGAGCAGTCACTAGACTTCGAGTGAGGTAATGTCAATGCCCAGAGTGCACCTCTGAGGAGCTTTTTGGCAGGGTGGGGCTGTAGGATCAAAAGAAACATTACAAATACATTGCCAATGCTGTTTCCATTGAAAATAGCATCTGAGTCGTAGGGGGACCTGAAGAAACGCTGTGCTCCTGATACTCTCAAGTCGTAAAGTCTATGTCCTTAGCAGTTTTCTTGGAGCATCCCAAAAGAGGATGCACAACATGGAGAGGGAGTGGAACATACATGGATTTAAGAGTTGCTCCATGCTTTTCAAGGAATGAATCATTACTGATGACCAACACATGGAGGGGGGTGGCCAAGGGCCCCTGAGGTCGTCTGACACTCAAGGAACAGCATTATGAAAGCAGACATCTTATAAATAATTATAAAAAAATCTGTTCCATTCTTTTGCACTGACCCCAGATGGGCAATCCAGCCCCTTAAAGATGATCTTTCTCTGCTCAGTCAAAAATGGTATGAAAATGAAGCATTTGACAAAGAAACTGTGAGCTTGTGCAAAATACATTTTTTAAGCCCATCCCAGAGTAGCTGCCTGAAAAATCTTTGTGTATCTAAACTTCAAGCCACTTGCCAGCAATTATTATCATACAGAAAGATCATTAGCTCTTTTTAAATATTTTTAGCTTTATAACTACTTCTGAAATAACTTATTCTTGAGAAAGGAGCAAAATGGAAAATCACACAGTGCTAATTACAGCAGGGTAAGAAGCTTTGCTATTAACAGACTTTTAATGTTAGTTGTGACTTCTACCAAACAGGCTCTGCTGGTCTACACCTAATTGGAAGATCCAACTTCTAGTGTTTTGGGTATAATTTCTAGAAAATATTCAGTACACCTCTGTTGCACTGCCAAAAAGAGACATCAAGGTTATGCCTTATGAAAAGATAGGGAAAATGTGTTCCCTCTTAGTTTATGTACTTCTTGTTAAAAGTACCTACTACCCTGTTCGATTTTGGTACTTTGCATATTTTTATAAAGGTGCTATTGTCTGTAAACCCTTTTTTCTCTTCTTGTACACCTTTTGTGCTCTCTTCAACATTCTCACTGCATGGAATTGAATCCAGGCCAAGAAATTCTTGTCTCTTCCTGGGTCCCATGCTACTACTCATGGGGCACTGCTGCATAGCCTCTAGCAATTAAAAATACAGGATTTGCAACCACAGCATGCCCCATCTCAAACCACAAATGCAGTACTGTTTGGCCCTAGCTCCAGGGAATTAGACTGCAGAAAAGTGGCCTTGGGGACACAAGCCAGGGCTGGTTAATTGCAAACAGGACTTTCCCCTGCTTCAGAATAGTCTCTTGGGCTTTGAGATGAGAGAAGATGCCAAACTTGTAGAAAGGCAGACTAGATATTTTAAGCAATTCCTATTCTTTGGCCCCCACTGGATTTAGCTCCAATCAAAATGCAGCAACATGTAGAGATAGCTGTGCTGCATTTAGACATGTTAACTCAGTAGCTGTGTAAGCACAGCAGCAGGCAGCTCAGTGCAGGGCTAATTTGCCCTGCTGCTTGTTTAATGCCAGCTTGTATAATTCCACAGTGATTTGCAGTAGCCATACCCAATTTCCACATCAGTTGCAGCTGGGTATAGTCTTCTTGCCTGTAATTGAGTTACATTCCCTCATTGTGCACTTGTAGCTTTAATGCCTCTGATCTAGGAAAATGGCCCAGGCTGGATGGGGAAGGGCTTTAACATTTCTGTTCTTGGACCTCTTCTTTTGTCTAGGACCTGCCTATAAGTGAAAGACAATTCATTGACACGAATCTAATTAGCACATAAAACTGTTGTACATCAGTTACTAAAGGGAAGGGCTGTGTTTAATTCTGTGCCAGTGTGGATGTATCTGTAGTATCCAGCCCTGAGACCAGAGGGGCTCAGTTCTGCACAGTGCTGTGTACCACTCCCACACCAGATCAGCACCAGATCAGCAGATGTCAGGACACACACCCAGTGTTTTCTTCCTCTAGCCTTGCTAGCAATTAAAGCCTCTTCAGGAGTGAAATCCTTAAAACTCCGCACCCTCATGCCTTCAACATCCACGTCCCTACTCCTGTGTGTCCTTTCTCAAAATTCCTCGGACAAGAAGGAGCCATAAGTTCTGTGCTTTAAGTTGCAAAATGAAGGCAAAACAAAGTAGTTCTATCAGACATAGCACTGGGAAAGGCTGTGCCCCCCAGCAGGCTGAGTATGCTGTTTACAGCACTGCTCTTACTGCACCCAGCTGTAGGAATAGAAAAGGCTGGGAGGGAAGGGCAATACCTCCTGAAGGGAATGGTCACTACAAAAATAATTAAGAAGCGCAAACTGACTCAGATGGGAAAGTCAAAACAAGGCAGCATTGAGCAGGGCAGAGCCTCCTCTGAGCCCCATCAAGCAACTCACACAACCACATGTCAGAGCCAGAGGCAACTCCATGGCCCCCAACACAACTGACTGCCTCAGGACTCATGCAAGGAGCCAGATGCTCTGTCTGGGAATCACTCTTCCACAGGTCGACATCAAGATCCCAGAACTGTCATTTTGAGAAGAGGAAGAGCAAGTACAAAACATGGTGACATAAAACAAAGGCTGAACTGGACTATATTTGGAGTTGTTTGGTTGGTTTCTAGTGCACTGAGTTCTAAATAAAATACTAATTTCTGACTTACTTTTGCTTTGCTGCATGACTGGCTTCAGTTATAAAAAGAAAAAGCAAAGTTCTATGCCCTCTTTATAAATATTAAGGATGGGCCCTAATTACATTTTTCCCAGCACTACTGCCTCAGGCTTGGGAACCCAAGGACACCAGCCCTACATGCTCCTTTGCAAAACAAACCCTCAGATCACAGGCTGATTAGGCAAACAAACCCCTCCCTGTCCCACCATGGAGATAGGCCAAGAGAAGAAACATTTACCTAGCTCTCCGCCCTGCACTTCTTAGATAAGAGTCTGAGCCGTTCTTAATTTCAGTAATCAAGGATGCAGCCAATGACAATTGTGAAATCTAATTCAAAGGCAATGTCTGTCCTTGGAGGCACATCCATCTGGGAAAAACAAACTTTGAACAGTTAAGTCATGCATACCAACTTGTTTACCACCAAACAAAAAGGTAACAAAATGATCAAATCCAATTCCCTTGCCCTGATATTTTAACAGGATCACAATTTAAAGGAGAATGTCTAAAGTTTAAACTTACAAATTAGTAATTTTTGAAGTGTTCCAACAATTTTTTCTGACATTGTAAAATGCACAACAACTAATGTTGTCCCAGGGATGAGGTCTGCATCAAAAATTAGGAAACTTAGGCAACTGTCAATTTAATCTGTATATACCTATGTTTTGATATTGGGAAGCAGCTGTGGTGTGTTAGCTTCAGCTTTGCTGGGTCATTTTCACCTTGGTAGCTTCATGCTGCTGCTGCTGCTGCTGCTGTTGCTGTTGCTCAGCATTCCAGTACAGTGGGAAGAAATGCAGGATATCTTGCAAGAATGTAGGCGGCATCATGTACTTGGCATTTGGGCAAAATTTATTCATGTGCTGCACCTGGGTTAAAAAGAGTGCTTCCTCAATAATGGAATGATCTGGCCAGCCTTCTTTGCATGAAGTAAAGTGCTGCTTTTTTGTAACTAGGCCTAGTATTTTGTTGTTTTGTGAGAACACAGCTGGTGTACATGTATATATTATACCAGACTATAAGCAGAACTGCACAGAAGGGGATCTGGGGAGATGACACCCTCCAGCAGCTCCATCCAGCAGGTGGTACAACTGCCAGTGGTCTTTGCTCTGAATCCCACAAGAGGAAAGGAGAGATACTTGTGTCTAAAAGAGAAATATTCATCCTAGAAGAAAAAAGTGTTTCTGCTTTGGTATCCCCACAAGGATCCCCTCAAGTGACTTGGTAGCAGCAGGCTGAATCAGACTAGATCAGAGCTGATGTGGCAGCACTGACAGCGCTGCCTGCTCAGGGCCAGCTGCAGCGGGATGCGTGCTGCCAAGCTGGACTGAGTGGCTGCACACTGAAATGGGGGCTGGCATCAGTTGGTGTTTTGCACCAGAGCAGACAGGCAGAGGGGAAACATCCCTGAGCAGTGCTGAATTTAACTGGATCTGTGTATGTGGACAGGAGCGGGGACTGGAGGTTTTTCTGCACCATTGCAATGACTGAACTTACAGACTGATCTATATGGGAGAAAACTCAAAGCAACTACAGCAGTAAAGCTGGAAAATGTGAAATAGAAACAATTTGTCTTTCAATACAAAGAAAAAGCAGGACAGTTGTGAAGCTGATCTTAACACAAACTTCCAATGAACCACCTACACAAACTCCTTCTAACATTCTGTGTCCTGGTTCTTAAAAATGAAACTCCAGCACCAATTCTGGTTTAAATGTCAAATGCATCTTCAGAAACTCCAAACAGGTGTTGTGACATTTTAGGTTTTTTTCATTGTTTCACTCAACACTTTACTACACTAAATCTCCATGAAAACTGCATCTTCCATTGCAATCACATCCCACTCATTTATGAAAGTGATGCCTTCAGAATATTCATACATGCTGCCAAATGCCTAGGAAACACCACAGGACTTAAATGCATATTCTAGACATACTTTTCCCTTAAAGATATTTTAAGAAAGTCCTTTTTTCTCATCCTGAATTTACCTATCAGGCACACGAGAAAAAATGTGTGTATGTTTCAAACCCACAATTCTTTCCATACTGTTTTATGCAGCACCAATCAGGTTTAAAACAGTCATTTCAGAACACCAAGACTGAGAAGAAATCACAGTAATAAACCACCAGTCCTGGAGTGTGGGAAGTGTCAACATACAGGCAATGGATGCTGATACTAGAAAAAAACTACTTTATCTGTTCTATGTTCATTGTGTTAAATAGTCATATCTGTTGACTCAAATCATCTTGAACTTGTCTGTGTAGGTGTCACACACAGGACTATTTGAATACACAAATCCACAGATGCAAAGACTTTGCCTGCAACAACACCATCTTTCCTTGTAATAGGTGAGTTGAATGATCCATGTTTGCTGAGTTCAAGGGCAGAGAGAGTGCTCCAACTAAAGGGCAGAGGCCCAAAGGTTTCTGTCTCCACCTCTGGTAGACCAGCTACAGCAATTATTGCACCCCATTGCCCACATGTCCCTGCTGTCAGAGGTCACAGCCCCCTTCCCATGGATGTCAGTGATTTGCACCTTAGGAACAGTAATTTGTAATCACTTGTCAGTGATTACAGCAGCTTAGGAACAGGTGCTGCAGTATTTATGTAATACACCCTTGGTTTTGCTTTAGGTTAACTACCAGACTGCGAATTTGGCTGAGGAGCAAGCCCTCTTGTGCTATTTCCGCTCTAGGTCATCTCTCCAGCACAGAGGAAGGGAAAGGTAACAACACTTTCACCCAGACAACTGACTTAGGGCATTTAGCACTATATAAAGGGCCATTTATACCGCAAGAGTTTTCCTGATAATGACAGTATATTCAGGTAAGTATCTCACCTGGAGTAGGAGTTTATAAACTGCTTCTTCTGGCCTTGGATATTTGCTGTATACAAAGATCAGCTAACTGCTGGAGATCCCCTTGCCTCAACACAGTCCAAGTGAGTGGCCACAAAGCAATACATGGGATTTCAGGGCACCCAGTATTAAGTCCTGCATGTGCACGAATAGCTTGAAGTCCACATCTTGCACTCCAGTTAATTCAGCCCCAGAGTAAGAATGTCTGGTTCAGCACTGTCAGGTGATTGCTCAGTGTTGATGAACACAGAATTAAACCCCTTGCACCAGTGCTGGTACTTTGCCAAATTTAATTCCACTGTTTTAACAGTGCTAATTTTTGTTACCTGTTATGGTTTTAATAAAGATCTCACTGTATCTGGTAACAGTACTGAATTCCCAGTGTCAAATGTACTGATTTCCCAGTGTCAAATGAATCCAGGAACCTCAATAGTCTTCAATCTAGGGGTAAAAAAAAGGAAGAGAACATTTCCACCCTTTAACACTGTGATGAAAAATTTGGGAACAGAAACCAAGTCTTGTCATTGCCCTTAAAAGCAGTCAAGACAAACTGTTTAAATCTAGTTATTTGGGGACCTTCAGTAATTATTTTTCTTTTTTGGATGCTGGGAACCATAAAAATATACTTTACTGTTTTAAACTTTTAGATAGCCTGGAATAACTGGTTAGTCTCTGAACGATGTTGATTTTCTTTTGTCTCTAGCATAATTCATGCAAGATTCACAACTTCCTCTTTGTGTTTTCTATCATTATTATATACCTGTTCTTGTTTCAAAGTCAAGAAGATTACTTGTCTAGGGCCTCCAGTTAGCATAATGAAGTTGGTGAAGATGGCATTTGGAGAAAGGAGAAGTCTTTAGACTGTTTTTTTATACAGATGGTTAATTTTAAGGAAAAAAATTTGTTAAAGTCTTTTAGATATATTGAAAGCTAAATTAAATTCAAAAGAGATAGAATTTTGTAAGTGAAGTGTTCAAAGGTAGGCTACATGCGTTTTTCCCCCTAAAAATTTATCTGAACAATAATGTGGTTTGTACTGAGACTTACACAGGGCTTGAAAACAGCTTCATTAAAATCAATGGGAGCCTCCAGACTTCAATGGAACCAGGATTCAATCCAGAAAGTTTTACTTCTCCAACTTTACATTCTTAGAGCATTTAATTAGAACACAACCTGTATGCAGAAGGATGTAAATATCACAAAATCCTATTGTGATATCAGGCCATCCTATAGGACTGCACCAGGCCATGTTTAACACTCACTTGAGTTGCTCTAGCCCCCAACGACTGATTAGTTTTCATTGACTTCTCTTGATCAGAATCACACTGAAAGAAGTCCAATTAATTCTTTTAAAGACTCAGCAGTGAATGCATATGAGACACATAGCTATTCATTATCTGAGCTATTGCTCCTAATTACCTCCCACTCCCATCCATCTTTTTCAAAGGATGCTGCAGCCACATCACTTCAGTGTTCAAACACTGAAAACACACTCACAGTTTTCACCACTTGATTATTATTAACTTTTAACAATGAAAACTGGAAAATCTGCCTTTAATCACTGGTCTTAAGTAAGTGATGGGCTGCATCTCTGACTTGTGCCAGAATGTAGCATAGCTCTCAAATCCAGGCAAATGGAATTCAGTTAAACGTTAGAGGTGAGCAGAGTAGAGTTTAGAAAACAGGTTGTGGTGAATAAAAAAATATAATAAAGGACAAAGAGGAGAGGAGCATTTTGTGCAGGAGATGAACTGCCTGCAGACCACAGATTGGTGTTAAATCCTGAACTTTAGTGAGCGGGTGATGAGCTGGGTTCATCTAACACCAACAAACATGATATAGCTACAGGGTATTTCACCCTGGTTAAATATCAGATGAATTAAAGGCTGTTGCCAGCAGCTGTGATGAATGTCACTGGGATGCTGTCTGATTGCTCTCTGGGTCTCATGAGTGAAGTATGTCGGCTCCTTCTTTGTTAAGGTCAGCATGTATTTCTAATGGTTCATCTGCAGGGCTTTGCTGAAGGCATCAGTGAGAACACAGGTGCTGGAAAATGTCTCTTTCATGCAGCACAGACTGAAGCAAGTGGGACTGAATAGTGTCAGGAGGAACTTTTGCATCAACATGTTTGCAGTGTAGAAAGAAGACTCACAGATCAGGATATAAAGTGACAGGCATTTGTGGATGGGATGAACTTACTGCCAAAGAAGAGGGTATTTTATTTAACTTGCATAAGCAAATAATTTGCCTTCAGTTACCTGCTTGGAGAGACTTGCACAATTTTTCTATAAAGGTGTCATACCTATGACATCCTTATCAAAGGACCAGAAGGAAAACTGAAGGAGCCCAAGGCAAAGATGCCTGAGTTACATATCACAGCTCCAAAGGTCTGCATGCCACAAGTTGTTCTGAACCTAAGAGGCATCAGAGGTGCCAAAGGGTGACATGAATGTTTCTATTCCCACCATGCGAGCTGATTTGAAGGGTTTTGAACTAAAGCTCAAAGGTTTTTTATTTCACTGTATAAAAATCCTACTATTTTAAGAAAAATCCTACTATTTGAAAAGAAAAATTGCCACACCTTAAATCCTGTGTTCAGTTTTGAGCCCCTCACTCCAGAAAAGACATTGAGGGGCTGGAGTGTGTCCAGAGAAGGGAAAAAAAGCTGGTGAAGAGTCTGGAGCACATATTTGATGAGGAGCAGCTGAGGGAGCTGGGGGTGCTCAGCCCAGAGAAAAGGAGGTTCAGGGCTTAATTGCACTCTACAGCTGCCTGAAAGGAGGCTGTAGCCTGAGTCAGCCTCTTCTCCCAGGTAACATGTGATAGGACAAAAGGAAATGTCCTCAAGTTGTGGCAGGGAAGTTTAGATTAGATATTGGGAAAATTTTCTTCACTGAAAGGTTTGCCAAGCATTGGAACGGGCTGCCCAGGAAATGGTGGAGTTACCCTCCCTGGGGGTATCTAAAAGATGTGCAGATGTGGCACCTGGGGATGGGATTTAGTGGTGGATTTGGAAGTGCTGGGTTGATGGTTGAACTTCATCTTTTCCCGCTGAAATAATTCTATGACTTTATGATTCTCATTCTTTCCAACCAAAAAGCTGCCCACATCAAAGGAAGAAAACATTAACAGAAAAAATAGTAGTTACCCTGTAACCCACTTAATTTTGAACAAGATAAAGGGAGGAGGTTGGACTTGATCTTCGATGTCTTTTCCAACCTTAAAATTCTATGATTCTATGTTTTAAAAAAATCCTAAAATGAGAAAAGGCCAACATTTGCCTGTTTTCAAGGCTTCCAAAGTCTCAAGTACTGGGTTTTGAGATAGTGATTCAGAGACAGCATTACGAGCTTTTTAACACTCCTCATCCTCTCTGGATGATTACCTATGTTAACCTCAGTGCTCCTATTCTTCTGGTCTTCTTTTGAACAGAATAAAGTGAAGGCTGGCTTTCACAGTAATGTGAAATTTCAGGTCACTCACTTTCCCACCCATTCTCAGCTCTTCCTCCTTCAGTCTGTCTCTACATAATACTGTCAGAGGAATAATTCCTAAATTTTTGTCATGATCAACAGTTGCATAACAAAACAGGCACCCTACTGCATCTTATTGTTTCTCAGTGAACATATAGCTAGATGTGCTCCTGCCCTGTGAACTTCCATGCACCTATTTGAAAAATATTTTTAAAGAATATTTGGTCATTACTACCAACAAGCCAAATTATCAAGCTGTCCTAATGGCAGGAAAATATGTTCCAGTTCATTTCCCACCTTGCTCACTAACAATCTCTTCAGGTAAGAGAATAACTAAGACTTTGTCTATACCCCAAAGTAACACTAATCCTGAATGTTGATAACATGTATGGGTAAATATAGTCAAACTGGAGCTTGCATTGACTGAATGAACTCACCCAGCATCTATCATGGACAGAGTTATGGAGATCTGACTAAGCCCTGTTGATTAGCTCAGAAAGACTAACACACCTCTGGATTTACTTGCTTTTCCATGAATTAGCTTTGCTGCATGCATGCAGGGACTTGGACACCCTCACACATGCTCTTCATGCTCTATCCCACTGCTCCACATGTGCTGTGAATCCCCAGTGTCTGAGACATGTTGAAAAGCCACAGATGCTTCTCTGCATGTATGCAGTGATCACTTGTCTGGCCAACTGGCAATTGATCACTGCCAAAAGTGGGCACCAGGCTCTCTACAAGATGGTTAATGTTGCCATTTGGGCATTAGAAACATCAGTATAAGTCCCTTTGCCTTCCTTTAGTCTTAGCACAAAGCCTCTCTAATTTCAGGAGATCTAAGGAGGACAGAATGGGTGTTTATTTGGAGCCTCTTGAGATGTGGGTAGCAAGGTTGACATGATATAATTAGGGTTAACTGTAAGACACTTGGAAAAAAACCACCCCACCATTTAAAATAGTGCACAAAATTTCATTAATTTCTATAGGAGGACACAGTCTTAGAGCTTGGTTTGCAACACAAGTATGGCTTTGTACCAGCTATTCCACATATCAGATCCAGTCTGACATAATCCAGTCTAATTCACTAACATAGAAAGAAAATAGGAAAAACCCATGACAGTTTTCTATTATTACAGTGAATTAAATTGGCTCATGGGAGAGCCCAATGACTGCTGCAGCTGAAATAAGGGAAGAGGCATGGAAGTAGTGAGGGAAGAGAAGAGGAGGATAGTTACCACGGCAGTCATCTGTGGCTTCAGTATCATACTGAAAGATAGCATAAAAGAATATGTGGCCAGTTCAAAAACAAATCAGCATATTCTGAAGTAACAACACAGAAGGTTGTGGCAAAATCTGTCTTGTAATCTTTCTACCAAAGACTTACAAAAAAAAAAAAAAAAGAAGCAAATACATAACTAGGGAAACCTCACTTAGTATAACTACTTTATCCACACACTGTCTCTTGCCACAAGTGCCCTTTTTGTCCTTTCACTGTTTTTCTCTCCCACCATGAAATAAAGGTGAAAGCTTCACAGCCCTACCTCTTCATCATGGCTTGCATTACAGTAAAAACAGAACTCAAAGTAAAGGCAGGCAAGCCTTAGTTAAAAAACAATTACTGCCATTAATTCTGCAAGTCTCCCACATGACAGATATCATCAGGGTGAATCAAAGCATATTGGGATTTTTCCAATGGTGTGAAGTTAGATGTGTTCCCCAAACCAGGACTGGGCTTAAGATGCCATTTTCCACCATCCCAGCACCAGTAAAATTTTCACCAATACTCAGTGAACATATAGTGAACCATATGTTTTAGGAGGAGATAAAGCTCATGCCACTTGACTTGGTTTTGGGTGGCTCTCATGAAGAACCATTTCCATGACAGTTTACAGACCTGGTGAGACTCTTGCCAGGCTTCTGCAGCCATACGGGCCAGAACTGGGGCTGGTAGTCACTGCAGCAACTGCCCTGGTTCCCAATCACACCAGTTTCTCCTTGCTGTAAGGCTGGCAGTGACTGGATGCAAGAGACAGAAATCTCCAAGCTGGTTCCTTACCAGTAAAGGTTGGTACCAGTCTGGTAGATCTGTGTCAGACTGACTCAGATACAATTTAAAACCAGGTTGTGGTGAAGTGAAAGAATAATGCTGTGTTACAGGACTTGGCCTTTCATTTTATTCTCTCCATTAAACTGCTCATTTACACTTTGAGGAATATTGACCCTGAATGCTGAAAGAAAATTACTAAGTACACATTTTTCTTCATTTTCACAGCACATAATTGTTCTATTTCTTTTTGACAGATGTTAGGCAATACAGACTTCGATTACTTTCCTTCATACCTCTCACCTCTCAATCTTCCCCTATTCTTTCCTGTTTACTCTCTTACCAGAAGAGGTGGGCTGGCACTCATAAACTGAAATGAGATCTAGGGGAGCTGATGTACAAGAAAGTACTTCAATCTGTCACTTACAAATGAAGATATAAACTCCAGCCAAAGAGTAAAATAGTTGTTTGGCTCAATAATGCCTTAAATCACTGTAAATAAATCCATTAGAGCCCATCCCTCAAAAGTCTTAAACTTTTGTCATATCTTCTCTTTTCTTAACAGCTTCACTGCCTTCAAGTTAAGCTACTTTCAATTTTTGTTTCTTAGTAAAGGTCACCACTAACAGAAAATGCAACCAAATTTTTACTTTAAATGCTTGTCTGGTTATGATAAACAAATCCCTTTAGTAGTCTCTGTGAGTTTGGAAACATCTGATTTCTTTTTCAGTATGTAAAATGTGTTTTTCTAATGGGCTCTGATAGCACACTGAAAACCACAGCATTGCCAAGGTTCATGATTTCACAAAAGAACTCTAACTTCTGGTGACTAAATTTTTGCATGGAAATGGAAATTGGTTTCTCAAAGCTGTTCATGCGCTGTAGCTCCAAGAAGAACCATGAGCCACACAAATCCTGTAGTCTGCCATGTCCCACTTTCAGTCCAGACATCCACCCAGAATGAAGCCCTCAGCCTATATGTATGGAGCAAGTATGTCATTAACACACATGCTTAAGGACAAGGCTACTTGGGTCAGGAACAGCATTCATTGCTTTGCAGAATGAAACTCGTACTCTGCCAAGCTAAGCACACGCACACACATTTTGCACTGTAGATTGTTCTCAAAGCAGCATTGTGAAGTGTCTGCTTTTGTGGTGCCTAAGCTGAGGGGACACTCTGAGTTGAACAAATGAAAGAACATCTCATGAGGCTAACTACGGGGCACTAACAAGTACCTGAAATTATTTGGGAAGAGGGTATATATGGGGTTTGTGAGCTACCAGAGATTTCTTATAAAACGACCCAATATAAGAAGTTCCAGGCTTGTCCTCCTCCTGTGAGATTTATTTTGTAGAAAAGTATTCTTGCATGAAAAGCAAGCCAATGTTGCAGCGTAAAACTCGCAAGTGATTTCCATCATGCTAGCTATTAATTTACCTTTATTCCTTTGTTTTTGATGTGCAAAAAAAGATGAAAAGGAATTATGAAAGGGGAAAAAAAGGGAAAGGAGAGCAACAATGAATTCCTGTACTATGTAAATGTCTACAAGTATAAAAGCTTTGAATTGGATGACACCACAGTGTAATCTAAAGTTAAATCATGTCAAAAACTCCTGAGTGAGCAACAAGAGATTTTTGCTTTCATACAAGATTACTCACTGGACTCTTTGGAATCAAATGGTAGAAGATAAAGCTTTTCTGAGTCAGGAACCTACAGGACTTACTTTGCCTTGTGTGACATTATGTTACACCATAGGCAGAAGCCAAAGCACAAACATAGAAGAATAATGAAAAAACACTGGCACCACAAAGCAGCATAGTGGTGATGCAAAAGGCTCAAAAACCTTTGAACTGGTGAAAAGCAAAGAGAGGGAAATTTCTTTCTGACTTGAACACTCCCCTCACACTTTAACATGACTTCACTGTCTGATAGTTGTCTCTTTCTGAAAGCAGTCTGTGAAAATGGGGATGGGATGTGAGACACATGAAAACAACAGTGAAAATACAAAAGATATAGGATTGGATTTTGCATCCATTGTTGGTTTGATTTTATCCCACTGAAGCTATTATAAATAACAATAATTCAATAATTCAGCACAGTAAAGCTGTAACAGAACTGTGTCCTTTCAAAAATTTGATTCTTAAAAGAAATGCAACTTAAAGACTTCCAAGACAGTAGGAGTCCCCAGTCAAACAGGGAGGAAAACCAGCCTCTTTCCTTATTTTCAGTGAAGAACATTAATTTTCTTACTTCTGAAGAGGAACTAGGTCTCTGAAGTGAATCAGCACACTTGCTAGACAAGGCAAAATGGGGGACATTCACCTCTGCTGTCTGACTCTCTAAATTCTTGAAACAATTACTGCAGTTTGCTGTTTGTATAAAGAAAGTGTGGCCAGGAAGGAAAGAGACTTCCTCTCCTGAGGACACCTGTTCTAAGAAGCTCTGATAAACTGAATATTCATACCACAGAAGGGGCACTTAAAAAGTGTTAAGTAAATCACCTAACAAGTATCAAAGGAGGTGGGAAGAGGAAGAAAGGAAGGATACAAGACAGACAGACTATAGGATAAATTAAAGCATACACAGAATGCCACGATGAATATGTACAGCAATATTTAAGCTATTTGATTTTATCCCATTAGAAGAATGCATTTCTTTCACAGTTTTCACAGGCGAGCAGTGATTTTCATTCATTTTCCACCTTTCCATCTCAGTAGATTGAAACAAGAAAATGCTCCATGTTAGCCTTACAATCAGAGATAACTTCATTTCAAATCCAAATCAATGAGATAACTTCATTTCAAATCCAAAATTTTCACATTTCCCACTTAGTCAAATTTGTGACTTTTCAGAATTTGGTTCTTAACAGTATCTCATTCAGATTATCTTACATCTGTGCAGAAATCATTCTAGAATGGCAAGACTTCAGCTAAATAAAAATTCAACTTGCTGAACAACTCAAATATCTTTCTTTTGACAGCTGTATTGGATGCCCAAGACCTATGAAAAACATACCACAGCCTACATTTATTGTATTATCATAAAATTTTAAGCATACTTCCCTGATTTTGTGACTGATAAGAGTGCATGCTGAAATAAGATTTGAGCAGAATGAAATACAAGGTTGCTGAAAATATAAGAGCTGTCTGAGATGCTCTTATAACTTGCCATCACCTGAAAGGAGAGATCTGCTTCCCTCTTGCTCTACTCCTACCAGTACATTTCAATGCCATATCACTTCTTGCAGCCTTACACTTCCATTCTATGGCAGCAGCTCTGGAACTGAGTTGTTTAATAAATTCAGCTCTAAACTGTTCATACTTTTTGCATCATGATCTACTGGTTCAGCAAGTTCAACCACAGCAGTATGGGATCAGGAAAGAACCAGAGGTGATGGAGGGTGGAAAGGATGCCAATAGGTCAGCTTCAGTGTTATTATACAACTTAAAAATTGGGTGCCCTTTTCAGGCTCTTGCTACCTTTAACAAGTCTTTAACATATATTTTTGCTATCTTTATTTGCTAAGAGACAACTCTGCCCTAGAGCTATTTTTCTTTTGTCCAATGCTCTCAACACCTTTATCTCCCACTTGTCTCAGTGGGAGCAGAGGGAAGTCAGTCCTGATGGGATCTCTGAGATCCCATGCACAAAATGTCTGTCCTGACAGCTAACAAGGAAACCACTGATGGAAGTTCACTGCTCAGTGCCTTCTAAGCCCACCTACATGCTATTTGTCTCACACTTTTATATGTGTCTCATTTACTTATTTAAAAAAACAATACTTGTGATCATCTCAAGCATAGATATGATGGTTTTTTGTTGGTAACGTTTGCTCTTTGCTAGAGGAACCTCTGCCCAACCGAGGCTTATTGTTGACTTCTCTTAAGAACAGCAGGTCGGCCAAAATTTTCACACATAACACCTATATTTAGCACCAAATTGACATGGAGGACTACATGACAGCAGGATTGCACTATAAACTTTTGCTGGTAAAGCAGTGTCTAGCAAGAAGTTGGTTAGAGGTGTGATTTTTGTGCGGCATCGCTAACATCAGCAAGAGTGCTAGCACGGACGCAGTTAAAAACCTACTTCTTGCCTGTAAAAGCTTATTTAATTCAGGAAAGTGACACAAAATTAGCAAAAAGAGATGTTTTGCTGATAGAAGTTGGGGTGGACATCAATAAACCGAGTGGGTGCACAGCTGTGATCACATGGTATCACAGAGGTACCTCTTCACTGGTCCATACTGCAGGGGAAAGGAGAGGGGGGACAAAGCATCATCAGCTAACAAAGTTGCTCCTGGTCAAAGCTGCATTTTCCAGAAGGGAAGGCAACAGTAGGACTACACCAGAACCAGGAAGGTTCTGCATCAGGTGTGCATCAGGTTTGGTGTATTGCCTTTACCAGGACTCCACAGAGTACAGGTAGTGGCGCGTTTGTGAAAATTTTAAATCACAATATTTTGTGCCAAGTTTTAGGCACTCATTCCTAATACATATGTTCTGATTAACTGGATTCCTAAGTCTGTCCACACAGAGACAGTCTGAGACAGGTAAAGTATCTTCATGACATCTCAAGCAATAATTAGGATGAATAGGATGAAGGCTGAACACTGAGTGTGTGTATGTGTGTGTGTCAGAGACAGAGGGGGCAGGGAGGGAGGGAGAGAGAGAGAGAAGGGAGGAGAGAGAGATCCTTTTCCTCATAAGTGTGAAGGAAAGCTACCAACATACCACTTCACATAAACATCACGTTAAGCCCTACTGCTGTCAGGGCTAATTGAAATTTACAGGATTGGTCCTTGCAGTATTAACCCAGGAACTGTCATACTTCATTATTTCCAGTGGAGTCTGACAGCCTTGTCTTAACATTATGAAGTGTCAGTCTCTTTTCCCTTGATGACAGAGAAATAACATCTGCATTTCCCCACCCAGAAAGGCTAAAAGGGTATGAAAACTAGTGTTATGGTCAGCATTTCAGTGTTCTTCGGATCATGATGGTCCAGTCACATCTGTTGTCACAAACACAAAAGAAAAAAAAAAGTAATTCTGTTTACTTTATATGTTTACCTTTATCATTCCCTGTTGAGTCAAATGAACACTACAATTTCCCCTTAGCAGAAAGAGTGCTACAGTTAACACTTTTGATTAAATTAATATCTAGAGAAGTCCTTTCTTCCTTCATTTACAGCTGACAGAAAGAACTGAGTGTAGCGAAAGGCAGAGAAAAGCAGCTTTTTGTGTTCAGAGATCTGTGTTCAGCTAAAAGCTTGGGCATGATGTAGAGGCTGTATCCACTACAAGCCTCCTTTATTGTATCAGGTTCTAAAGTGCTGTCCACAAGGATGAATTTTATGTTCTTAAAAAAAAGAATAAAACCCCTATATTAACATGAGCTGAAGCTCATGTTTCACATACAGATCTTTAACCGCACTCTATTAAAGCCACCAATGATCTTTTCACCAGCATCAATGATACCACTGCCTTGTTGAGATGTTTATAGGGACAGATGTTCCTTGGTGAAAAAGAGTGAATACATATCTATATAAGTGAAAATGAAATAAATATAATAATACTAAATAAAACCAAAATGAAACGAAAACACCCATAAATCAAAACCAAAATAACTCCCCCTACACAAAACCCAAATAAACAAACAAAACCACAAACACCCCTCTCTGAAAAAAAACAACCAACACCACCCCCTTCCAAACCCCCTCCCCCTCTTCAACTACTCAAATTCAAGAATTTGCAAACTAACTTTCTGGCATTTCTCTTAAAATTACACTAGCAGTGAGCAGCTCCAGGTAGACTGAGTAGTGTCTCTGGGGCCAGCACGGATGGACAAATCCATCCTCCCCAGAAAGAAATAATTGGAGGTAGAATTATACATACAACTACCTTTATAATAGTTACCTTAACATTTTGCTACGGGAGTCAAGAAAATTTATCCAAAATGAAAGAAGTAGCAGCTATATTTTTTCAGTTCAAATCTAAGTGCTAAGCTTTTGCTTCTAAAAACCTGTGCACAGGACAGCCTTTTGAGAAAACAAGATTCCACTTCTCTGCACCACTTCTGCGGTGCAGACAACATAGAAAGCCAGAGAATGCAGCAATATGCATAGCAACAATGCAAACCAATTAAGCCAAAACAAAGTGAAATGCACCAAATCTGAGCAAATTGCCCCTTACAAGCAGTCTGAGATGAGCAGTTCCATCAGAAATGTTTCCTATTCTCAATTTCCCACCTGTAGTTTCATATCTCCTCTTTTCCCTAATGTCAAGTTGCAATGTGTGAACTCAAAAACACTGAAGGATTTTGGCTTAGCCTAGTGGAGACAGAGCTGGTTCCAGCAAGTAATGCTTATCTGTAACTGGGCAATGACATGGCACACACAAAAGAGGGAACGAAAAGACTTGGGGCTATTGTTTGCACAAAACTTACAGAATTAACATTACAACCTACAGGTTTAAGAAACACAGATATTTCCAATGTATCTGTCTGTACATGTGTAGAAAACATTAAAAATCAGTGGATCAATTTACCACCACTCCATCAGATTACCTGAGATAATTGCTGGCTGTGAGCTATTCACTTTTATTGTTACTATGTTCAGTGCTCCCAAGTTCATGAAGGTATTAACTTGAATGTACATAGGCTAGCATGTATTCTCACATTCAATAGGTAAGTGGCTAAAAAAACTAAAATTATTTTTGTGATCATAAGTAGAACAGATCTCACATCTCTTCTCATAAACATTCAGAATTTGAATGTTTTCAAATACTCAAAAAACTTTCTGAACAAAAATGGATAGAGGTTCATTGAGGACAAAAGATCATAAGTAGTTTGATGAGGCTGAGAGGAAGGACATATTTCTTGCTCCTCTTCCATCTCAGTTCTTTCAGCTCCAATAAAAGTACAAAAGCAAAGGTCAGTGATCATTGCTCTAGATCCTGTTGACATAAACTCTCTATAACTATGAGAGTAATTGACAAAATCCTAAGTAAAGTCAGTGAATAGTATCACAGAAACAACCATAACACACTCGCCTAATCCATTTATCCTGCTTACCTGCAGGATTCAGAAGTACAGGAAACAACCTATTTGACATTCAGGTCCTTGTTACTGGAGGAAACAGGGAAAGAGAGAATTAAAGTGGAAGTCTATTTAAATAATGTACAGTACAGGAGAGTTGCACTCTACAAGGATAAGTTGAATATTCATTTACATTGTGATGCTAAAAAAACTTGAGGATTTTTTTTCCCAGACAAGTTCTAGCTGGACTGTAGCACCATCATGGGAAGCCAAGAAACCAAGAACACCAGAAGATGAAACAGTGGATTGAACTTCATTATACAGGTATCAAGAGAATCCATATATATCATAACCAACCATAAAATTCCTGAAGGGATGTTAAACCTGGTTCATTAGAACTTAATTACTACAGGATAATACACACCTTAGTGTCATTCACTGTCAGGCACTGGATGTTGTGCTCTAACTGTAGGTCTGATCTAGTAAAGCAATATCCGTATTTCTGATTTGGCTGAAAAACTCAAGCTCATTCACACATTTTCTCATATGTGTATCCTTTGGATAATCATAAAGTAATTTACAGCATTTGAAAACCATCCATACGTGAGGTTTTACTGGCATGTACCTAATCCCACCTTTGGCATCTGGTGCAAATATTTCTCAGGACATGAACAATTAATGGTATAATTACAGCTTTCATACTGGCTAATAGCTTTAATTCTAGGCAGTCATTTATATTGTAGATTTAACAGCATTTAGCAGTATTTAGCCTTGAAACAGAGGCTAATAATTCATAGCTGTTTTGTTTACTGCAAACTAGCATTTAACAAACAAAAACTACAAAAAATGCAAAAAGTGTGATCAAACTGCCTTTCCTGAGTATCTTCCAGTACCTCTGTAATGCTTACCTAGCATTATCTTTTCCTGCTTACAAATTATATCAATACACATACCATGGTAAATGCTGATATGTCAGGAAGCGATGGAAAAAAATCCCCACATTTAGGCTGGCAAATTCATTTTGTGAAAAACAAGAAGTCCAGGCAGAGGATGAAGACTATTCTCACTTGAAACAACAGAACAATTGGTTTGGAAAACAGAGCTTAATGTGTGAGCTGGCAGCTATCCAAGTATCCCAGAAAGATGTTCATTTTCTTTGCTCAGATGCTTCTCAGTCTCTTCCTGAACTCCTGGTTTATTGTGACAGTCAAAAGCTGCACAATCTAACCTCTCACCAGGTTTAGTGATCCTCTGAAGGAAACAATTTTCACCTGAAGATCTAGAAACAGGGAATGTGGGTTTGATTCCACAAACCATAATTCTTAATTGTATAGATAAATTGTCTCTGAGATACATCTTTATGGACTGGCATTTTTTTTGTATACTTTCTTTCAACTACCCTTTATAATTTTGCTTTCATCCTCTTTTTTTTTTGCCTCATTCAAATGCCCACACTGTGATGCATTCCTGTTCTCTGACAGTTGGTAAGAATTTAAGACAAACACTGTTGATATTATTCCTTAGCAGAGAACCTGATGGATTTCCTAATGGCTATTCGTATGATTTATATTTTGTATAATTTTTATATTATTGACCTTCTGAAATATTGCAATTTGTTATACACAAACTCGTTCATTTCCTGTTCACACTTCAGCCTCCAATACTACACTGATTTTTATCCTCTCCTGAAATCCATTCATTAAGCTGAAAAATTAACAGACATCTTCATTCTTGTGCAGCTAAACTCATGGGGAATCAGTTGCCAATAAAAGTAGAAAAATAACTGCTTAAGTGTCAAAGATGCTAATTGAATTCCAGTTAACTTGGCCTGGCTGAAAGCCAGGATATCTGGTAAGGCACTGACAGGGAGCAAAGATCTATCTGCTTATATATTGTGTATGTTTTTCCTAATGACAAAAAAAAATTGTTTGGAAGAGGAGCAGTAGCAATGTGCACTAAGCAATTTTTTTCTCCTATTATATCACTTTGCCTAATGTGTTGTTGTCTTGCAGATAAATTGTTATTATCATTCAATGACCGTGATTTAAAAAGAAAGAATTAATAGAAAACGATGCAAATGATAAGCAAGAACTTCAAGTATTATTTGCAGTTCCATACCTAAAAAAAAATTACAGAGAAAAGCTAAGAAAGTATGGAGAACAGCAAGTAAAATAATTAAGTAGAGAGAGCTCCTCCTTTGTAAGAGACTAAACTGGATGGAACTCCAAGATGGACAGCAGATGCCTGAGAGGACAGGTTTAGAAGCTTATGATGGCAATGGACAAGGTGAGTGGTTATGCGGCAAGTTCCAAACTATTTCAACAAGGGGTTGCACAACAAATAGGTGACCCACCAAGAAATTATTTTTTAAGTAGTTAGCTTGGTTTTAAACAACAGGAATGAACCTCTGGAATCTATTGCCACAGGCAGTCAAAGATGCAGAAGATATCATCAGGTTAAAATAGGTCTGAATAAATACATGGACAACAGATCCATAAGCAGACAATAACATTAACAGGCATGATACAGTCTCTAACATCCCTCATCCAGCAGTTGGGGTGGTGGGAAAATGCAAGAGGAAAGGACTGCAGAGAGTAGCTAGGATTGCATGCTGTTGCCAAATAGCATCTGCAGTTCTCAGTGTTGGGGAGGATACACTGGATAGGAAAAGGAGATCAAAAATTGCCCTGTTGGATTAGACCATCACTAACACCATCATCACATTCTCTATGCTCATCCTGTATCCGGGTTTCTACATGCTTGAATCATTTCCAGCACAACAGGGACCTCTCTGTGCCAGAGGCTCAAGGAATCAAAATAAACTTTAAGAAGGTACACCCAAGTCTACAGAAACTATCTAACATGCTTGCTGAAGGCCTGATGCAGTTCCTAATTATTTGACAACATAATTTGGTCCAATTTTCCCTCCCCTTTTAAAAAACAACAACATTGCCTCTAGAACTTTCAATAATGCATGTATTCTACCAATGAGGTATGTCTAGTTAGATGTGATTAGAGGCAATAATGTCCTATTAACCTCAGGTTAGACTTAAAAAAGTAAAGCAAATACATCCCAACAGAAAACCAGTGTTCATTTAATAACTTCCCTTTATTTTTCCCTGCTGGAAATCAATACATTGCCATGGTGATTCACCTATTTTATCCTCAAACCATAATAACATACAGATCCAAAGAAAGAAAATTAGCCTTTTCATAAAGTACAAAATTAGCAGCACGTGTCCTTACTATGCTAATCAGAAATACTTAAAGTTGACCTCAAAGCAAAAGTAATTGGGTTTCTGCTCTTTTGTGTCTCTTAATTATCTCTGGAGGGGATACAAAAAAATTGTCTTTTATTTGTTTTCTGCATTAGAAATGCAGATGTTTTCTGCCTTGGAAGACTTGAGATCTAAGACTTCACATAAACCTGGAAACGACTTGCATCAAAGGGAAGGATTCTTGTGATTTTTTGGTCTTGAATGTCACGTAAAACCAAATGTACAGAGTACTAGAATAAATGGTCCTGAGAAAAAGCATTATGCATGCTTATCACTGAAAACAAGGCAGACGAATCCACATGCTTGATTTCTATAAAAAACCGATACAGTTTGGGGTTTTTAACCTGGAAATTATTTATATATATTTATTTTCAGGTAAGCCGTGGACTTACCACTCACTTATGCACTTGACAGAGCCCATACGGCTCTTCCACATTATTTTGGTAGACCTAGCTCCTTCATCAATTCTACAAACAATGAAAGGTTATTTATTGGCCCTTGCCACCAGATTATGGCATGTGCAATATACCAAGATTGTTGCTTGGTACACACTCATAAGCACGTTTTTCTAATGAACACATAGCATTCTTCAAGGAAAAGAGGAAATGAAAAATAACTGTCATACCCTTTTGAGCAGAGTTGTATTTTCTGAAAGGATTTACAATTAATCTAGGTATAAATTCACGTCCCCTATCTTTTTTTGTCTATCTAAAATATTTTGCAGTAGATATTCTTGCATTTTTTTGATTGGCTGTTAGTTAAAAATTTCATTATTGTCTACTTTTTAACATAGGAAAAAAAGCTGTTTTCTAGTATTTCCAATTATCTTGCAAATAATTGGAACATGGTCTCTAGATTCTTACACCAGGGCACATAACACTACCTTAATGTCATTCTTCCATCAGAGACCATTTCTTGACAAAGACCTGTGGTCTGTACCAATATCTATTGAGAAATTTAAGCCTAGATTACCAAATAAAATAATAGCTAATTTCTGCAGGAAATAGCAAAAATCCTTTCTTCTCGTCCCAAAACCAAGGGAAGAATTAGAACTTTACCCAGTAAAGCATTGTCAACACAAGTTTAACCATGAGTATGAGTAATATTTTTAAAAAAAAACATTTGAAATTTAACCAAGAACTGAGAAACATAGGTGTGCTGCTGTTGTACAATTTGCAATTCTAAAAAATTTTGTTCCTCTCCCACCCTGCTTATGTGTCATTTTCCAGTTCTTATTTTAACCTCCAATGAAACAATCAGATTACACAAAGACCAGTAACACCTCTATGCCAAATCCCTCTCTGGCAGGAGATTGTTAAAACATTCCCTGCAAGACTTACTGACGTGACGTCCCCTGACTGTCCAAAGGCAACACCACGCCAGCACTGCATCCTTGTGCTGGGGAGAGCTCCCTGGGAACAATACCTCGGTGCTCGCAGGCAGGAGGCTCTGGGTGACCGTTGAGTGCACTCGGATTTTACAAACTGTCATATGGCGAGATAGCGGTGGGTTTCAATGCCGGCACCTATTCAGTCAGCGCAGATGAACTAGAATCACCATTTCAGTTATATCATAGCTCGGGGCGAGAACATGTCACCCTCTTTATTTCCAGCTCGGAACAAGCTGCTTAGGCAGATGCTAACTGTGGTCCTCCCTGCCATGTTCTGTAGAGTGGCCTTTGTCTGGGTTAATTGAGCCCCCACTCCATTTAATAGGCTGTTGAAGTCTTATTGAAACAGAGCTAGTGCCGCAGGTTAAATACATTGCAGTGCTCTTGTTAATCCCCTCATTAACGGAGCTGTAAAGCTTGTTGAGAGCTGTGAGTTTGCATATATTATCAGAGAGTTCTTCACTCAAGTGCTATCAATAAAATGACAAAGCCAGTTTGCAAATAGTGAAATCAACAGTGACACAAAGCTAGATACCTTAAAAAAATAAACAAGTTAATAACTGATAAATCTAATTTTCACACTTGGGGGATAAAAAAACAGGTTGAAGAATCTCCTTTTTTTATTGGACGAATTTAAAACACGAATTATACAAACTCAATTACTTTCCTTGAGCGAGAGAACAAGAATGAAAAACACCACTTCTTCAACAGGGGCTTCTGCCTGTGGTTGGGCTGTGACTGTTTAGAAGTAATGCAATGAGCCATGCACAGACTGCCTGCACTTAGCAAACTCAAAGAAAACAAATGAATTCATAATACAAAATAAGAACTGAACTTAAATATAAAAGAAAATGGAGCATATTGAGAAAACCTCATATGGTCTCCAAAGGAAAAGGAAGCTGAGTAGGCCCCTGAAAAAAGAAGTCAGCATTAGCATATCAGGGCTCTCTCACACCTTCCAGGAGGGGGAGCACAAGAAAGGACTCCCCCAACACATGCACAGAGGGATATGTCTGACTGTCAAACAACAAAGAAATAGGACTGTGTGGATGATGCTCACTAGGACACAAGAGAAGAACTCTGAACTAGAGAGGCAGCTGGTAAAAGCAGGGTGAGAGTAGAGCCAAGCTACGTGCTGATGTTGATCAGAAGGAACAATCTTCCTTGTACTAAGGAAGACAGAACTACCTGAATATATATTTTCATATCTATCCATCTTTTATCTTTTATCCACATTGCAGGCATGATCCTTGGCAGATCAGAATTCCATAGAGAAGCCCGTAAGTAAAAGCAATTACTAACATCATTGAAACTGAAATATTGTAGTTACAATGTTGTTTTAGTGCTGTTCTACTTTCTCTTTCCGTCTCTGATCAATGAATGCATATATTTAAAAATGTCCAGAAGGGTCACTTCAGAAATGTGATAGCAACAAGCAAGGCCTTCACGGTCACTTTTAGAAATTAATTTTCTAAAACATAACATGAATGCCTCTGGTTGCCCCTGATTTTCCACTTCATGCTCTCACTCACTGGCCTACAAGAAAACCTGATTTGCATTCTTTTCTTAACAGTTCCTCCTATATAAATAGCTTTAATCCTGATCAGGATATTCTTTAAAATTGTAGAACAAAGCATAGGAAATATTTGCTCATCCATGGTAAGAGTCTACCCTCTCCGTGCACACAAGTGACTAGACTGGATGATGACTTTAGCATAGGCAACTCTTCATGGTATAATGAGAATTATACCATGTGTTTTCTTGGACACTTCCATAACTTAATCCTGAATGCTTTCTTCTGGGAATGAACACTATGCTATTTTTTTCTACCATGGTTTGATATTATTTTTTTTTTTTTTAATATTTGGAAACAACCAGAAAGTGAGGCTTTGGGGTTGTTTTGAGGGGTTTTTTTCTCTTTCTTTACCTGTATGTACTATCTCAATAAACTGTATACAACCTGATGTAGATGCAGAATACTTCTTTTCCATATCACCAGGATGCTATATTTGCACAGTACAGAATTCTGAGAAAAACCGGACGCGAGATGATGGTGTGCACCTACACCCCAGAAAGCCAAGTGCATCCTGAGCTGCATCCAGAGGTGACCAACATGTCTAGAGAGGTGATTCTCCCTCTCAGCTCTGCTCTCATGAGGCCTCACCTGCATCCAGCTCTGGGGTTCCCAGCACAGGAATAGCATCAACCTGTTGGAGAGAGTCCCAGAGCACGGCCATGGAAATGGCCAGAGGGCTGTGAGAAAGGCTGAGAGAGTTGAGTTTGTTCCACCTGGAGAAGAGGTGACTCTGGAGAGACCTTATTGTGGTCTCTAAATATATAAAGGGGACTTGTAAGAAAGATGGACAGGGAATTTTTGCCAAGGCATGTAGTGATAGGTCAAGGGGCAGCAGTTTAAAGAAGGTAGATTTAGATTGGCCATAGGAAGAAATTTTTTACAGTGAGGGTGGTAAGACACCGGAGCAGGTTGACAATAGGAACTCCGGATGTTCCATGCTTGCAAGTATTACAGGTCAGGCTGAGCTGGGCTTTAAAGCATTTGATCTACTGAAAGATGTCCCTTGCCCATGGGAGGGAGTTGGATTAGATGATCTTTAAAGGCTTCTTCCAACTCAACCATTCTTTGATTCTAGAGAAATAAAATAAAATTGGCAAAAGTTGGTCATTTTGTTTTATCTCAATATTTAAAACCTTTATACTTTAATAGTAGTAACAGAAATTGTAATTTTGTCCAGTGTAATTGGCTTTTTGTTCAAGTTTAATTGCTATCATCATGGGGTTTTTAATCACATCTTACAATTTAATCAACCTGAAGCAAATATGACTCTCAATGCTTATAAACTGCACTCCTTTTTTTCACCTGGGTTAGAAGCCATGGTGGGAGAAAAGGTGGCCACAGTCAGGAAGTTCAACACAGTACTTGAGAGTTGGGAAGTCTATAAGTGTATCTTGCAACAAATGTTGTTAGGTTTTATGAGTCTATACACTCTTCAACATGAAGTTTAGCATCCAAACCACAATGCTTGCTTCTTACTGGTTGAGTCACCTTTCACCTGACTGCAGGTAGTGCTAACAACAGCTTCAGGTTCAGCCGGCTTATTCCAACAACTTACTGCTTGCCTTGCCATGCCGGAGACTCACTGTAATTTACATGAAGATGCCTTTACTAAGCTTAAGCAGCATAAAATGCCTGCATGCCCATGCTCCTGCATTGACTACAAAACAAGTAGCAAGCTGCTATTGAAAACTGCATTAGTCCCTTAGTAATTTCTGTGAGGCTGCAATCAAGAGAATCACTGCACTACATGCACAGAAGACTCATAGTAACCTACAGAATCTCTGCAGTGTTCTCCACAACAAAAGGTATTCCTTTTTGGTACAAGTTAGCCCAACCAATTGTTTTTCACTAGACTTAGCAAGATACATTTTGAAATTTTTTTCATATATTTTTTCCTTATTCACATAAATGAAAATATTCATATACCCTTCTCTCCATTCTTGAGATCATCCATAAAATTAAAAAAAAAACAAAAACAAGGAAGTGATGACATAAGAGGAGAAAAGGGTCCTTCATTACCCGGCGTAGTGGATGGGAGTTGCCAGTTTCCGTTTCAATTTATACAACTGCTGTCAGCAGAAGGAACTCCCTTCCTTTCCATGAAAAGAACACTGTTTAATAGTATTTCTATTAATAATTAAAACCTTTGGGTTGCGGCAAGTGATTCCCAGAACACTCGCCAGAACTTGAATTTCTTGATCAAAATGAGATTGTCGGTGAGTGTAAGCCAACAATTTTTAGTGGAATTTCCTTTATTTTCTCCTCCTATATCCCTCTCAGGAAAATATTCCACTAGAAACATTTTTCACTGGCTCTTTCAAATATTGAGCTTGTAGGCAGTCAGTGGTTGAATAAATATTATACTGCTAGCACAGGTCCAATGAATAACTGTCCATCTGTACAAAGCTTGCTTTGCTCCCCATGGATCTAAAATGGCACCTGTTAAACAACACACAGATGGGTTTTATGTTTGCCAGTTGATCTAAATAGGGATAGTAGTTGTATTGATGGTGATCCTTGGCTGGCCATAATGCTCAAAAAAAACAGGGAAAATTTTGGCATTGGAACACTATTAATATATTTTTAAGAATATCTATTTAGATATATTTGAGGAAATTAGGTTTTTATTTAATTTCTCCTTGGTACTAGGCAAAAAACCCCTGGGCTTTATTTGAAGAGGTGAATATCTAGCATTAATCAATAACTCAGGTTGTGAGTATTTCAGAACAATCTCTTCAGTCAGCAACTTCCCTCTGAGGCTACAACAAGCAAAGAACATTGTCTGTTTGACTTTATCTAACCTACATTGCCTTTCTGGTCTAGAGAAGCCCGTGCGATATGATATCCCTTCAGTGTTGTGTTCTACTGTCATACCCCAATGCTTTATTGCTCAGAGTCTACTCACTCACCCAGCTAACATCCAGTCTTGCACTGCACACAGTTTCCATAATCTTACAACATGCAAACATTGTCCTCTCAACTCGGTGCTGTACTTAAGCTAAGCAACAGGGATTTTGAGGCCGTGGTAATGTGTTCCCTTTTTCTCTCAGTCAATCAAGAAGAACCTTTGCTGGGAAGAACCTGATTGACAGAAGAATAAATTATTTATTTATTCCACAGATTTTTAGTGTAAACCTTTAGGAGTCTCTGCTGAATTTCTCATGTAGCTTGCTGGGAGTAAACTTTCACAGTAATAGCGCAGGACATCAGTTTCACATAATATCTCTGCCTCTCAGTACCAACCCTTATCTCTCCCTATCAAAATGTCTCATAAACACTAACATCCTCTCTTGCTTACAAGGGGGAATGTTGGCTTCCACACTCATGTTAAGCATATGCTGAATTGTGCTAATAATCTTTGCAAAAGATGGGCATTTTTTTAAGTTTATTTGCTTGTTTGTTTTGAGATTGATGCAGCTTTTATTTCTACACACAGTTGAAGAAAGAAACTTGTTTAGAGCACATTCAAACATATAATCAAGAGAATTAGTACTACCTTTCTATGTAGTCTGGAGTTTCATTTGTGGATGAGCCATTCTCCCCTCATAGCCTGAGAGATTTTTGGCCATTTTTGAAGATCAAATGGTCAGAAGAGAGCTCTAAATTATTTTTTGTGCTCTTCAGGAATGCTGCCTAAAGTAAAATGAGGCCATTTCATAATGAGCTACAAACAGTTGCTTTTGCACATTAGAAAAAGAATTTTCAGGTTGTACAAAAGTTACACATACCATGAAGAAAGAGAAAAGAAAGAAAGAAAGAAAGAAAGAAAGAAAGAAAGAAAGAAAGAAAGAAAGAAAAAAGAAAGAAAGAAAGAAAGAAAGAAAGGAAAGAAAAGAAAAAGAAAGAAAGAAAGAAAGAAAGAAAGAAAGAAAGAAAGAAAGAAAGAAAGAAAGAAAGAAAGAAAACAACAAGATTTATGTTCAAATGAACTTGAAAAGACAGATGTAAAATTAAAGTTATTTCAGCACCTTTGCCCCTACAGAGGGAAAATAACTCAGTGAACTTTTCAGAACATTAGAACACCAGTCTCTCTGCTAAGCTCATTCCCTCAAGGAAAAAATGTTCTGATGACATTGACTACATGTAGACTGCAGTTTTTAAGAAAGCCTTTAAACAGTTACTTCCCCCTGCTTGGGTGTTGTATACCCCATGGGCACTTTGAAATTCCCATGCATGATGATGGATGAATTCAGCTAGACAGTCCTCTGGATTGTTTTTCTTCTAAAAGCATTTGAATTATCTCAGACAACTCAACTGAGAAATCAGCTATTGCCTCCTGTGTGATATGAAAATGTTTCTATACTTTCTTTTAATGCCTTTTTCCTAAAAAGCTTAAAGAAGGAAATCCACAAATTAGGTTTAGTAATCCACAATTTTGATTTTCTGGTATAAACTCAAGATCAGTCAGAAATGGAGAGGGGAACTCTCAAGGACAGTCATCCACTAACACCGTAACTTTAGACCAAAGATGAGCTATTTGCTGAGCACTCAGACCAAGAATCCCTTGTTAGTTATTTCTTCAAAAAATCAGCAAAGAGATTTATTTGACTAAATACTGAAAAAAGAACAGCCAGAAAAAAAAGAAGGAAAGTGAATTAATGAAGCACCAGGTCTTCACTTTTGATATGCTAGTTTTTGGCTCTGTAATTAAATGTGTGTTGACCACTTGTACAGGAGGAGCTCACTGCAAATAATTTGTCTTGTCATATATTCTGGAAGCCACAAAATGATCCATAATATCTACAGTGTATGAAAACAGGGACAACAAAGTTTTAACTCTTCCTGTCCAGGTACTGCTCCAGACTTCTCCTGAGCAGAGCCTGTTGCATCAGCTCAGCACAGAAGATGACAAGGCCTTGACTCCTCATCTTTCTGTTTCCCTCGACCAAATGTGTTAATAGAGCTAATGCCATCTTATTTTCTCACTTTGCTTCTACAGAAGGTGACCAGACAACGAGTGTGAGGTCATTTTGGAAAAAGGAGGACTGCTGAGGTAAGGGTCATTGAAGAGGCAAGGTGCAAGAGTTCAGGATCTTGCCTCCTGGGAAAACTGAAGTTTGCACTCTGATTTCTACATTTTTACAAATTCCTTGTCATAAATTATACCTCCATCTTTTTAGCCTATTTATGTTCTTTTCTAGAGTTCATCTCTCCCTAGTTTGGTGGGTAGGGAGGAATGCTCAGTATTTGCAAAAGAACATGCAGTTGTGATTAGAGAATCATAGGTAAAACACGTCACCATTATGGCTCATAATTGTAACATATGATTGCAGTGTTCTCTTCAGAGCTAAGTTCACTTTCTACTGTGGAACACAGATGCCCAAAGTTGCTGTAACCTGCTGCTTTAGCTGCTAACAGCTGCAAAGCAAAGAGCTGCTGCTGCAGCTGGACAGCCGTAGGGGACAATGTCATGAGCTGTGCTTCTATGTTCCTAGACAGAGGTTGCAATTAGAGTTCTGTGGGAGCTGTCATAGGAGTGGTCTCTCTGACAGGATCTCCAGGAGGATGAATCTACTTATTCTGGAGTCACTTTTCGACAGCAGATTTGTCTCAGCTCATAATTAACCATCAGATCAAATAACACAAAGCTGAATGATCCCCAGCTGTCTGCAACAAATTCCTCCTAGTTCCACTCCTTGTTTTGCTAACTGCACATTCCCAACACTGCTCATTCTGAGCTCCAGTATTTCTAGGTATGTGTCCAGAGAAAAAAGAAAGATCTATGTGCTTGTTTCCAGATGTAGTGGAAAAGTAAAGTTAGATTCTTCCACTGTAATAAGAAGCATATTTATATTATCTAAAAGGGGCAGACTGGGTGAGGAAATGCTACCTGAGCATCCAGGAGTCTCTGCTCTAAACCCAAAACAATCTAGCAGAGAAGGGAAGACTTCTGAATGCAGCCATCATCCCCCATGTGCAAATACACACCATCCCAGGAGCAGCAGAGTAGGACTGGCCATTTTGTGAGATTGCCAAAAAGACAGAAGGCCATCTGGTGCTATAGACTAATCTAAAAGCAATGAAGTCAATACAGCCTGGTTGGTATACAGTACATAAGGCTCCCTTACAGACAGATTAGTCCCCGTAGTCAGGAGAGACTGGACATTACATTATCTGCACTGGAGAAGCTAATACTGACAAGCTGTAAGAGACAAGCTGGCAACAGGGCCCTCAGAAAGAGCAGAGAGTAGGAAGCAGATCACAGATAGATTTGTTTGGGATTAAGAATTTTTGGAAAGAAAGTGGCTGAATGTATTGGACCCAGCTGCAAATTGGTGTGTGTAAATTCCTGCCTGTCATAACTTAAGACATGTTATCATTTGTACAGGTAGTTTGAAAAAGCATAAAGTTGTTACGAAGACAATCTGGGAAGAAAGGGAGTAAACTGTGAGATTCAAATCAAGAGAGTAAAAGGTGAGTGCTAACACATGCAATCACACCAGCATAACCCAATATCTCAGTGGTCAGTTGAGCTCATTGCATTAAATGTGATAGTACCACGTGCTTATGCAAACATTCAGTACTGAAAGACAGGACATTTATACACACAATTTTTTACTGTCCTGAGAGGGAGAGCAGGAATGACTGCCATGCTTGAGGACTGAGGGACAGTCAGTGTTGCACAAGCAGTTAGATGAAAGAGTGGGTAGTCATCCACTGACTTCCAGATCAATAGTTTGCTTTCAATAACTGGTAAATTATTTGCATTGGTGCCTTCAAAATATTTAGAATAAAATGAGATCTATACATTGTGAGCTCTGCAGGGAAGCTAATTTGTAAAATTTCTTTAAATGAGTCAGTAGTATAACAGGTAAATGAGAGGGCTGACATAAATGATGACATTCTCTAGCCCTTTGTTCAAATTTAGTAAAGAGCAACTACAGAAGCTAAGTGGACAAAGAGGAGAAGGCAGAGGGGACAAAGTAATCGCACAGATCAAAAATGGTGAAGCAATAAGAAACAAAAAGAAAGAAAAATAGTTGCTCTGACATGAGGTTATCTGTGGTGTGCCACAAGGTTCCATCCCAGGGCATCTGTTGTTTATCAACTATCTGGAAAGTGTTTTGCTGACATTCCAAAACTATTCAAGTAGATCTAGACCAGAGAAACTGTGAAAAACTTTGAATGTCTTAAGCAAGTTGAGTGAATAGAAAACATGATGGCAGATGAAACCAGATGCTGGCAAGTCTCTCTGGAACACTTTAAAGCAAATCACTGGAACAGCTCACTTTATTGGGTTTTAAACTGACTGTACCTCAGAAAAAGACTCAACAAACACTGTACTAGATCTTTTTTGATCTTTTGATCTTTTTTGATTATTTATGAAGAAACAGTGATGGAAAAATCAAGCACTTAGTGGGCTATGCATAAAATACAATGGTAATAGAACAGAAATAAAATTATGTATGTCTATGCATTGCAATTTAGTTAACTAAAAAATCTCTTGTCATCCGGAACACTGCACAATTTTAATTACCCCTATCAAAAAGGTGACAGAAGAATTAACTGAGATAAAAAATAGTAGAAACACACTGACAGACTCTCCTATGTTTGCCTTAGACAGAAGGCAATTAAGTGGGAGCACACAAAAAGAATCACAATAACGAATAACACGTTCTCAGTACAAGAACAGGGGAGTATCCAGTGAAATGGAAATTTAGTGGCAATTTCAGAGCAGCAATAGGAAAATCTCTCACACAAAGCAAAATTATATATAATTATAATTATAATTATAATGTTAAATATTACACAACAGATAATTTCAACAACCAGCAACTACAGCTTTTGGAAGCACACTCTTCTACACAGCCACCCAACTCCCTGGCAATATTTCTGCACTTTCTTTGACATATCTAGTACTAGCTACTGCTCAAGATAGGATGATATGCCTTAGATCTGATTTACTCTGGACACTTCTATGAATAATTACTGGAATAAAAATGATTAGTACTGTATATAGTCCATATTGACATTAAAGCTACCTGTTGAATGATTTTATTTCAAAACTTTGCTGATTGATCTGTTTCCACTGTTGTGGTTTTAACCCCAGCTGGCAACTAAGTACTATGCAGCTGCTCACTCACATGCCCCACCTCAGTGAAAAATCCCACGGGTTAAGAACAGTTTAATAATGACATAAAGCAAAATATAATAGCAACTACAACAATAATAACAATGAAGAAAGGGGAAAAAAAGAGGAATAAACCACATGAAAAACAAGTTCTGCACACCACAATTGGTCACCATCCACTGATCAATACCCAGCTTGTCTTCAAACACAAAATGGCACCTCCTCGCCATCTCCCCACAGTTTATATACAGGGTATGGTGTTCTGTATTATGGAATATCCCTTTGTCCAGTGCAGGTCAGCTGTCCTGGCTATGCTCCTTCCCAGTTTGTTGTGCAGATCCATGCTCGCAGAACATGGAAAACTGAAAAGCCCTTGAGTTAGGGTAAACACTACTTAGCAACAACTAAAACATCAGTGTGATACCAACATTATTTCATACTAAATCCAAAGCACAACAATGGATTAGCTACCAGAAAGAAAATTAACTCCATCCCAGCTGAAACCAAGGTGCTACCTATTTTTAACTGGAAATAAAAAGCAAGGAAACCAGAAGCATAGAGCCCTTCTCTGTCTCATTATATTTCTAATTTGTTGTAGAAGTGTTGTAAATTCCCTTTTCCCTGATAGGAGTTTGAGTGAGGGAGATGCAGGATATTTCTTTGACTATTAAGTTGCTTTTATTGATAGCAGATAGCTATTTATGTTACACATTGACTCACTCATCCTTTCACTCATGGTTACCAGTCAGAGCAATAGTAGGGGCAACCTCTCCACTGTATACTTGGAAGCTAAGGATCCTACTGAAGCATGGATGGCTTCCAGGCAGTAATTCAGAAAGTCCTTCAGAGAGTTCTTCTGTTTCATGAGGTGGGCATACAATCCTGTATTCTGTTCATCCAGCTCCCAATGTCTCCCAGGATATGGTCCAAGTTATATAAGCCACTGTTGATGCCAGCATGTTCAAGTAGCCTTGTATCAATCCAGCAGACTCAAGCTGCCCTGGGTTTACTGGTTGTAGCAAATTCAACAAGACTACTTGTCTCCAGATCTTATCCTGAGCAAACTTGCACTAAATGCCTTCTCAGCACCTACTTTTCCCCTCCTTGCCTTGTAGATAGTTAGCTACCAGAGCTAACACGGCTTATGAGAAAGTATTGATTCAATCAATCCTGCCTTGAGTTTTGTGCCAAGGCTTATGAGTAGGAGCAGTGCAAAGATGTTTCTGTCCACCAAATCTAATTCCTTTACAGGGGAACTTTCTGCCTCCACATGTATTATTAAAGAGTGGATATAAGTCAGAGTGGAAAAGGTGCAGCTGAAACGGCAGGAGGGGGTGGATCTATCATAATCTTTTTATGCAGAAGTGTCCAAGTTTTCTCCTGAGAGTTGTGTTCTTGTCATGTCTTTAAAGTCTGTGGTATTAACACTTAGCCAAAACAGCGTGTTGTACAGCATATCCTATAGCCCAGCTTCTGCAGTCACATCTCCAGGGGACTCCTCTGTGAAACAACTTATGAGTGGATATTGGTCATATCACATATGCAAAGGTAGTACATTCAACAGCTGTGGTTCTTGCTCCACAAATGCCAGGCAAAGTAATAATAATAACACAGTTGTCACGGTATATTCATACTACTAATCTTCACCAGCAACTTGGGGTTTATGTTGTATCTTGCTTTAAATATCTCAGCATTCATTAAGATCTGCAAAGAGCATGAAGCCTTGCTTAAATTTTACGCAGAATCAATCAGACTAAATCAGAATAATTTAAGTTTCTGAAGGGCCAACCTAAAGGTTGCCTAAAAGGTCAACACTGAGACCTGACTGGTAAGTTAGACCAGGCAGCTCAGGGCTTTGATGAGTCATATTCTGTCACCAAGGATGGAGATTCCATGATCAGTCTGAGCCCCATTTCCACTGCTCCTTCATCCTCACTATGTTCTTATCAATTGCCTTCAACAACAGAGGCTTTTCTAGTTGTCTTTCTGACTCTTCAATTGATTTGGTCCTGCATGTCACAGAATCCTAGCATGGCTGAGTTAGGAAGTAATGTCTGAAAGCCACTTTGTCCACTGCTCAAGCAGAGCCACCTAGAGTTAGTAGCTCACGGCTGTGTCCAGATGACTTTTGAATATCTTCAAGAATGGAGACCTCAACTTCTCTGAGCACTCTATGTCAGTGCTCAGACACTCTCTCAGTTAAAAATTTATTCTTTATGTTGAAAGGGACCTTCCTGTGTTTCTGTGGGTGTCCTTTGCCTCTTGTGCTGTCACTGGGTACCACTGGAAAGAGCCTGGCCCTTTTCTCTCTGCACCTTCCCTTCAGATTTTTGTATATATTGGCAAGATCCCCCATACACATGGGTAACATGCATACTATAACAAAGTATAGACCCCCAATATGTCTATATATTTCTTGTACCCAGTGCCTCAAAATGGAAACTGACTTCCACAAGTGATTTCAAAGGAAACAAGCAGCATTTCCCACAGCCTGCTACCCTGTTTTACTAATGCAGTATGAGGCTAGCCTTCATTATCAATACATATATATAACCACTTAGACACTCATAACCTAAACACCAAAATCTTCCCATTAGCCCACACATATCTACTGGGAAATTCCCTAGAGCTATTAAAAAAAGAATTTTGCACATGGGCAAAATATGTACACATCACATATTCTGATGAATGCCAAATATAATACTTGTAGGTCTTACATTCTTTGGATTGCAGTGATGACCCGCAACAATTACAATCATGACTCACAATAAATACTAAAAAAAAAAAAAGACCCTGAACACAGCAGTGCTTTGCAATGTAAATTGATGTATTTGAGAAAAAAAAAATAACCAAAAAAATTTTCTGTGGATTAACAGACTAATCAGTGGTATCTTCTTTCAACACTGTGTAATGTTATGTGCATCCACATGAAGTTTCCTCCTTCAGAATAAGATCCAGGCAGTATGAGTCCTTGAGTGACATGCAGGGATTCAGTGTAGAATCTGCCTTGGTCTATAAAGAAGGAAGAAGCCAGCTCTGCTGATCGTGATTTTTAGGAAACTGAGTAAGAGAATCAGGCCTGTAAATTCGCAGCCTTGAGAAGGATGCTGAAGTTGCAGAAGCAGAGAGACTGAAGCTAAGTCTGGAAGGAAGACTGATGGTTCCTGTGTGGTCATGAAGAAGAAGGTGGTAAGAATTGTTGATGATGTAGGAGGAGAAGATGTAAAGAGAGGAACATCTGTAAATATTCCCAATATTTGGGTTCCAGAGCAGAGACTGGCAAAAATGGATGTTTTTTCTCTAAATTATTTATGAATTATTTTATATGCAAATCTACTCCACAGCAGGAGGAAGATACAAGATGAAAATGGAGGCAAAATCAGGACTGTGGTATGAGGTGAGGAGGAATGATGTAACAAAAAAGAAGACACTATTAAAACAAATGTATACTGAATAAATATATTCTATGCTATGTGCAAGTTTGAAGAGGTATGCAAATCAGACAAGAAGACAAAACTTTTCCTAGCCATTCCAAATCATACACCACCTTTAATGTAAACATGAGCCCACAGATGTATGAAAAGGAACAGTGAATTTCATCCCTGATCTTTTGCTGTATTCTTTCACCTATTAAGGCAACAGATAAGTAACATTTTCCTCCACCATGTATTATGAACATGTTCCCAGTTCTTTTAATTTTTACAAAGAAACTGAAATGTGTACTTTATCATACTGGTGGTGACATTAATCAGTGGTAACACTGCACCAGACATAAGTAGTAGGAATAGATAAAAAAGAACAGTAGAAAATTTAACAACTTAGTCAAAATACTTACCCATGTTTTGAGAGTAAAATCTTTTTTCTGTAACTGCTAAGAAATGATGTTCAGCAAGATGATATCCCTGAGGGTGGATACATTTGGTTAAAATTAATCTCATTGTATGTATTTTCAATTCTATTTTATGTGTTTTTAAATGGATTTGCAGAAAATATAAGTACAGGCACCAGTGTGCTTTTTCCTTCACAGATTTCATACACTATGAAAGGTATGCAGGTCACTTCAGAGATGGGCAAAATTCAAGGAGCAAAAAAATGTCACATTTAACTAGGACTATGAAGATAGCAGTGAAGTACACTTCTCCAAAGTGGTTAAGACAAAATTATATACATTTCATACTACTTTAAAAAAGGCTGTATTCTGAGGTAGATTAGTATGAATCCAGAGCTGTCCACTGAAGCTATGTCAGTGTAAATCTGGAGAAACTAAAATTGAGGATCGTCTCAAAGCACTTTCATTCTGTAATTTTTTGGAGAGTAGGTTCCCAAATAAAATACACTGGAATAAACAAGATAATAACTCTAACACCAGCAACAGAGTTATTTATGATATATAACTACAGGAATGAAACCAGAATCCTGTCCTCAAAACTGCAAATATTCCTGCTGAGTCTCTTTTCTTGTGATGGAAACAGATGGTTGGATACATCAAGGCCAGATTTTAATCTCAGCTGTAATCATGTAAGTCTGAAGCTGTTTTGCTGAAGTCTGCAAGGGCTTGTTTTCACAATAGAAAGTGGTCAGTGGCTTAAGGTATTCCCAGCCCCTGGCTTGTTTTCATTGGGATGCTCTCCCCTCGGGGATTTGGGTTAAAATAAAACAATTAATAAAACATGACTTTTTCAACTTGGATCAACTCCCTGATTTAATCCACAAAACTGACTCACAACCACTTGCACCAGGACAACTTGGAGGGTGATGTCCTATGACAAACACCAGAGCAACAGAGACAGGAATACTATTTAACCAACAACCACGAAACTGCAGCCTCAGGGGGTTAGCAATGACCAGAAGGCTAACACAGTGATGTAAAGCAAGAACTCAGGCTAGGAAAGGAGGAGAACAAGTGAGGGGTTACTTTGATAAGTTAGAGGTTACTAAATTACATATACCTGGTGAAATTTACTGTGGTCTAGTGCTCACAGGGAACTGGATAAAGTAATTTAAACCCATTAGCAATTATTTTTTACAACCTTGAAGATAAAAGGGGTGTTAAAAGACTGGAAATAACCAGCATGCTGGCTTGCACAGGCAGAAAGAAGAGCTGATAATAATTTTAACCCAACATATGTGTATGCAGCTAGTGGACAGGGCAGGCATATTTTGCCCCACACATCTGTTCACCTCTCTAGTGTTAGCACTGTTATTTTTACTGTTTTTAACTGTGGGGTAAGCCAGGTCAAGGAACCAGTTTGTCTGAAAACTCTTCCCACTCCCTCTTTATTCCACTCCTCAAAGCTGTGTTAGTTCTGCTGGAACAAATCCTTAATTTTACTTAGTGCGTGGCTGTGTAGGCACCAATGCCATGCAAGAAAAAAAGAGCAAGCAAATGATGTTCAAGGAGGAAAACAATACAGCCCAAGTTCATTTTGGTAACACAACCACACAATCATACCTAACAGCTGGCCAGCCTACCTCAGCACAATTAATAATCATTTACAAGTCCAGGATCTAATAAAGAGCAAAGCAACAACTATGATACGTTTGTTAAGATTAAATCAGATTAGGCAAACCTAATTTCCATCTATGACAAGTACCAGGCAAGGATAGACGCAGTACCCTTGCTGCAATGAAATGTCACTTATATTCTGCCACTATTTTCTGCAACATTCTTGTAAATCAGGTAAGGTAATGTGGCCTGGACAATGAACTGGTAGATGGGGATACCCTGTGATCAAGGCTGGAACACAGAATTATGAATCTACATATGAAACATTAACAAAATTAAATGAAAATATCACCTATATAGCAGAGAGGCATTTCAACATTTTCCTATGGGAGCAATATTTTAGTATAGTCAGGAGCTAAAAACAACAGACTCTTTATCCTACTTCCATTTGTAACAGAAACATAAAGACTAAAAAACTGACAGAATTATACTTTCTGTATTTGGCCAGCTGGCATTTCTTTTTTCTTGGCTTATAATTCTGTTGTCTTAGAACTGTGCCATTGCTGGTATTGCTTCCCTGTGGCTGAGATTATATCAATCACATCCCAAGGGAATTCAGTAGAAATGAACCAAAAAGAGTCAACATAGAAGTATGACTTCTGTTTCTTCCACAACTTACTTTATCTTCATGTTTTAAGCAATAACTGAACTGACATACCCACTGGAGTCTGCTTCTATAGCTATATACTTGATTATATAGAAAAGTACTTGCACTTTATGGTTTAAATAAGGCTTTTAAACTGTTCTACTATTTTAAATTATTTTAAGACATTTTGTCTTTCATACTAATAGGCAGTTTTTTCTACTAGCATTTAAAAGAACCTTTGTCATTGCTGTATTAATCTGGCTGATATATTTATTCGCTTGGAAAATTAGTTCTTCCACTTAAACCTAGAGTGAACCCAAAGAATTTTATAATCACTACATTAGAAAACCCTGTCTCTGAAAATGCAGAATATCTTCTGGAATTTATATGTATGTTCCAAATCTGTGATTTGAATTCGATTATCTCTGCTTTTTTATATTTTTCAAAGGAATTTCAAATCATGTCTCTCCTTGCAGCTCTTAATTTTCTTTCAAGTAATTCTCCACATCTGTCTCTCAAATAACTCTCCATTATCCTACCCTTTCTGTATCAAGACAATTAAAGCTCAGCTTATTTTTCTTTGTTTCCTTGTTAAGTCATCACTTAAAGTTTAATTCTTTTAACATCATTAATTTCTTTTCATGTCTGCTGATCTGTCTTGACTAGTAGGTGGCATATAGGCCACACTTTGTCCCACACATCTGCCATATTTGACTTCAGCACTATTTAAAGCTCTGTTGCTATTTGATCTGAATAATCTGTGAATCTGCCTACATTTAAGCATTTTGCATATAAAAGAGCTAAATTTGAGGGAATTTTTTTTGAACCATAAATATCCCTACTGTAACAAATATTTTAAGTCCCACTGTACATTAGAAAAAAGAGAAGAAAATAAAAAACTCCCCTGAATATCACAATTCATGAAACCCATCAGCAATTCAGTGTTCTAGCTACTTCAGCCTTTGTTTCCTTTGATAAATGCAGTAATCTGCAAGGCTATGACACAAACCAGTTGAGAGTAGCTAGAATTACTGTGCCTAAGAAAGAGATCCCCATAAAGCTTCCACAAAAGGTTTAAGGATGATCAGATCTAATGTAAAATTGCATATTAGCAACTGAACACATGCATTGTTTTGGATTTATGTTAATCTTTGAAGTGGGACAAGATGCAAGATAACAAAAGTGACTTAGATGAAGAGATTTCCACCAGGTTTGTAAGTGTGCTGCTAAATATCTCTCAGATATATAAAGGCTTTGCAAAATAATGTTTTTATATTGCACACATGCTAGATCAGTAGAGAGACAGTGAATGATATCATGAGTCACATGAGATGTATTCAAACTGCTTTGAATCAATATGTCCCTGCCAGGTCATCATTTACCAAGCAGCTTTCTCACTGGGGTTGCTGTATTAGGTCTGAGTCATTTGTTGTGGGTGAAGTTTCGCATGTGAAACTACCTCCAGTATTAAAAAAAAAAGGTCTCCAACATGAAACCCACAAATAAGTAATATGTACAATTCCTTTCAAAATACCAAGTTGTTAATTTTGCATTAGTGCACAGTGTTCTGTGTGATATAAACCAAATTAATACATGGCCAAAGGGATTTTATAGTGTGAAATGATACCCTCTCTCAATTATAAGAGCTATATGAAAATAGTTTTTCTTTACTATTTCATTTTGCACTGGTGTGTGTAGATGAGGAACCAAATCTTTTCTGACTATCATTTCATATCATCTTTTTCTGTCCTGCAGATAGTCATGGGCTGAAATTTAAAAACCCCTTTGGAGACCGGAGCAATGATGGTAACAAAACTCTGGGTCTGTCCACATCCACAGTGAACAGAATCTGCAACACTTTCCCGTGGCACAGTGGTGAGTATGGTCTGCAAGCCTCTTCCATTCCCATGGATCAGAATCCACACAGGAGACCCATGGAAGAGCAAGCTCTGACTTTCTCAGGGCAGGAGCTCTGTTACAGCTGCATAGCAAGGAAACTCAGACAACACATGGAGCTGACACAAGATGGGTGTCAGGTAAAAAGCACAGTTCCATGTTGAGCAAATGTTGCCCAACCACAATGAAGTGTGTTTCTCACAGAGATGCCTAAGTGCAATCATGGTGTCTCCCTTACTAAGGGCAACAAAAATGGATGAAACCCAGCTCCCACTGAAGAGCTGGAGCTTTGGCATCAACTTAACTGAATCAGCATTTCACTCCAGAGCATCTGTTGTAGGTTAGCAAGGAGAATCAGAAGCTTTAAGTCTCTGTCATCTCTCTAGTCTTCATTTGGCAAGAAGTTAGACTCAGCCTCATGAAGAACTGTACCTGCAGCATGTGGCTGCCACCACAATTTCTCATCCTGTTCCACTGACAGCTCTAAAGAGACCAATTCAGTAAAATATTATTCACCAATTACACCAGTTTCTAAGGAACTGGAAAATGAATGAACTGCACCACCTCTTAGTTAAGGCACTGATGCTTTTGCTCTCAGAGCTCTTTTTCCTTTACCAGTGTTGTATCATTCTGTATTGCATTAGTAAAGGAAAAACAATCTTCTGAACAATTTTGTATTCGTCAACCTTCCTTGCATTCTTACACTTTAACTAATGCCAGCAGAACTGCTATTGCCCGTTTGCAAGGCAATATGATGAGCATTTTGCACTAAAGTATCACACACATCTCCCATAAACACTGTTTTAGCAGAGTCATGTTTCAGAATCCCAGGATTTCTCCCCCACACCTTTTTTTCCTTGTTAACTGGCCTATACAATACAGAATTTTTTTAAACTTGTGATTTCTGGTGTCTCCTGCAGATGAAGAGTGTGAGCACACTGCTATTTTTATGTTGCCTGAAGCCAAATAATTAACAATTATGTTGCACTCAGCAATTATACAGCACCATGTACCTTCCAAGGGCTGTGCAAACATTAGTTGGGCTTCATAAATGTCAGTTTTTACAACTTAAATCAGGTCATGCCTGGTTAGTGCTCTGAATAGACCCCTTCCCTCCTGCCTCCCCAAATCCCAGAAATTCAGAAAGGAAATTTTTGAGAGATCCCATTGAGTGCTATCCAGAAAGAGATGAAACAATTTCAGAATGCAAACTTTTGGAATATTAAAAAGGCTCTCATTTTCATGGAGTTATACTGAGTTTTGCCAATGCCATTTTAAAAAGCTTTTTGAAACAGTAAGAAGACTGTGTTTTTGTATGGGAAACCAACATCAGCAAACAAAATGCAAACAACTTAGATTAAAATGGGTTAAACCCCACCCCCATCCCCCCCAAAATACCAACTGCAAGGAGAGAAGGCAATTTACTTCACTGATTGTTTTTTAATCTACTGTTGTTCTCATAACAATTCATGATGGCATCGCTTTCTGAGCACCAATGACAAGTTGGAGATATGCTGATACCAGCACAACCAGGTGGCCTCTTTGATGTGAAGTATGAAACCAATATCTGACCCACTCACAAGTTTCCCCAACATTTGGGAAAATGGTATCAGTGTAAATAGTAATATTAATTACTAGTAGGGTTTTTTTTTTAGTTTTATTTGCACCCGAACTCTTTACAATTCAAAATGATACAAACACAGGCATAGGAAAAATGCAATACTGTTCCTAAAAACCCACCCACAAACCCTACTGATTTAAAATAAACACATTTTTAGAGTTATCACAGGAAATTTTAAGTTTTACCTTAATTAACAATTCAGGTTGATGCTAATTTATCTCTCCAGTTACTCATGTTTACTGCATAATGCAACCTGTGCCATTCTCTATACAGCTAATGCCATACACTTCAATAAACAATGAAATGGGTAATGAAGTTGACAGTTAAGTTAATAGCATTAGATTTCCAGTCTGATACTGCAATGAGATTAATGGGGCATTTCTGATTTCTCACAGATACAACTGCAAGCTTACAGAAGACTAAGAGAGCTTCATTACAATGCTTGGTATTTGGTTTCTGTTTTTGCCTCCTGAAGACTCCATACAGTTCTAGCACTGCCAGATTTTAAACTGATGTGGGTCACATATAAACTGGAAAAGGAGGGGATGGAATTTCAGAGTTTTTCTTTGCAACTATACCATCAAGTCCTTAGTTGTTCCAAGGGGTTTTAATGTGAATGAGACTGAAATCCTTACAGCTGATTTTTGCTTTAATGAAAACTTAAATTCTGGAGCACAGATGGCAGCTGAAAAAAAAAGAAAAAGAAACAGCATGACAACCTACTGTAAGGCAACTCACTCCAGTCCTTGGATAAGGGTCATTTCAAAGTGTTTTCCAATACTGCGATATATTGCTAACAGTTCCATTGTACCAGGAAGTGTGATGAGACTAACAAATAGCCTTTACATGAACCGAACCATTTTCAAACTGCCCCTTCAAATGAAAATTTCCATGCACCTGCAATTTTTTATGGTTTCTGGGGTGTGTTATAGGGCTCATTTAGTTCCATCCATATAGTTATTTTATTTTATTTTATTTTATTTTATTTTATTTTATTTTAGTTATTTTAGTTATTTTATTTCTTTTATTCAAAGCTGAGTTAAAATACCAGGAACATTATTTTGCCTGTTTTGAAAATCTGAACTATGAGGTGTGAAATTCTGCCATTCTTACTCAGTTGTTACACTTTCAAACTTATAGAATTCAGTTTTTGCTTTGCTTCCAAAGCCAGACTTGTCCAAACTACTTGCAATCACAAAGTTTTCCAGACACACAGGTTTGAAAACTAAAGTGCTTTTAACAGCTGTGTCCCAAGTTCAGAATATAAGTCTCTGCGTGCCTTGTTAGCCCTGAGGAGGGAAGCAGGGACTTCAACATTTTGGCTACATCTTCCACTGTTTGCCTTTTACTGTCACAGCAGCTGCTGCTGCTGTTGCTGTGGATGACATCTGATGTTGACATCAGACTTTTGGGAGATAGAACAGACTTTCAATATCTGTGCTCAGTCAGTGGGAGAAAAAGCCTTCACAAGAGGCATCACAAAAGAGATAATTTGCTCCTCCTCCTCCTCCTCAACCTTCCATCACCCTCTCTTGCAAGCACCAAAAAAGCTTCAGAAGCAGGCAGGCTAATGAGTTACCCCTGAGCCCCACTTTTAATTAATTTCTGCTCTATCTTAGCGAGCACAATCGATAATGTAAATAAATAATCTGTATTTTGCACAAAAGTCATATTTATTGAAGTCATTCTAAATATTGTAAGCAACCAAGCACATACTGACATTTCTTGTTTTGTGAACAGAAAAAGACTTGTAGGTGATGTGATGGTTGGAGACTGGCTTGAGTGCAGAGATCACAAATCGGTGATTTGCAATTCTCTGAGGAGTTAGAAGTCAGTCAGCAAAACTGCTGTCTTGGACTTCCAGAGAGCAGACCTTGGCCTGTTTAGGAGCCTGGTTTACAGAGCCCCTTAGGAGACAGTCCTGAAGGACAAAGTAGTCCAGGAAAGCTGTACATTCTTCATGAAGGAAATCCTAAAGGTGCAGGAGGAGGTTGTTCCCCCGTGTCAAAAGGTGAGCCAGCAGGGGAGAAGATGGGCCTGTCTGAACAAAGAGCTGGTAATTAGAAGAAAAAAGGGGAGCTTATGACCTTTGGAAGAAGGGGCAGACAACTCAGGAATACCACAAGTATGTTGTGAGGTTACGCAGGGAGAAAAATCGGAAGGGCCAAAGCCTAACTAGAACTTGATCTGGCTACTGCCATAAAAGACATTAAAAATGTTTCCAAAAATATGTCAGCAAGAAAAGGAGAGCTAAGGAGAATCTCCCATCCTTACTGGATGTGAGGGGAAACATAGTGACAAAGGATGAGGAAAAAGCTGACATACCTAAAGTCTTCTTTGTCTCAGTTTTTAATAGCAAGACCAACTATTCTCTTGGTACCCCAACCCCTGAACTGGAAGATGGAGATGGGGAGCAGAATGAAGCCCCCATAATCCAAAGGGAAATGGTCAGTGACTTGCTACACTACTTAGATTAGTTATGGGGCCAGATTAGATCCACCCAAGGATACTAAGGGAGCTTGTGAAAATACTCATTAAGCCACTTCCATTTTCCAGCAGTCCTGGCTAACCAGGAAGGTCCTGGTTTACTGGAAGTTAGCAAATGCAAGGCCCATCTACAAGACAGTCTGGACAAGGGATATGGAGAACTACAGGCCTGTCAGCCTGATCTTGGTGACGGGGAATGTCATTAGTTCATCACACAGCCATCATACAGCACCTACAGGACAACCAGGCCAAGTCAGGACGCATTTATGAAAGGCAGGTTCTGCTTGACCAACCTGATATCTTTCTGCAGCATGGTGACCCATCTAATGGCTGAGGGAAAAGCTGTTGTCCAGCCTGTTGTCTACCTGGACTTTAGTAATGCCTTTGACACTGTTTACCACAGCATTCTCCTGGAGATACTGGCTGCTTGTGGCTTGGATGAGCGTACTTTTTGCTGGGAAAAAGAAACTGTCTGGATGGCCTGGCCCAGAGAAAGGTGGTGGATGGAGTCACACCCGGTTGGCAGCTGGTCACAAGTGGTGTTCCACAGGGATCAGTGTTGAGGCCAGGCCTCTTTAATTTCTTTATCAATAATCTGGAAGAGGGGATTGAGTGTACCCTCAGTCAGTTTACAGATGACGCTAAGTTGGGCAGGAGTGTTGATCTGCTGGAAGGTAGGGAGGCTCTAGAGAGGGATCTGGACAGGCTGGAATGATGGGCCAAGGCCAACACATGAGGTTCAACAAGGTCCTGCAACAACCCCACTGAATACTGCAGGCTTGGGGAAGAGTGGCTGGAAAGCTGAATGGTGGAAAAGGACCTGGAGGGGCTGTTTGACAGCCAGCTGAACATAGCCAATGGCATCCTGGCCTGTATCAGCAATAGTGTGGCCATCAGGACCAGGGCAGGGATTGTCCCTCTATGCTCAGTACTGGTGAGGCCACACCTCAAATCCTGCGCTCAGTTTTGGGCCCCTCACTAAAAGAAAGACATTGAGGGGCTGGAGTGAATCCAGAGAAAGGCAACAAAGCTGGTGAAGGTTCTGAAGCATAAGTCTTATGAGGAGTGGCTGAGGGAGCTGGGGATGTTCAGCCCAGAGAAAAGGAGACTCAGGGCCTTATCGCTCTGTACAGCTGCCTGAAAGGAGGTTGTAGCCAGGTGGGGGTCAGTCTCCTCTCCCAGGTAACATAGTGACATTTTTCCTGGGAAAAATGTCCTCAAGTTGAGCCAGAGAAGTTTAGATTAGATATTGGGAAAAATTTCTTCACTGAAAGGTTTGCCAGGCGTTGGATGGGCTGCCCAGGACATAGTGGAGTTACCCTCCCTGGGGGTATTTAAAAGACGTGTAGTTACAGCACTTGGGGCGTTGTTTAGTGGTGGACTTGGCAGTGCTGGGTTGGTGGTTTAACTTCATGATCTTTTCCAACCTAAATAATTTTATGACTTTGTGATTCTCATTCTTTCCAACAGAAAAGCTGCCCACGTCAAAGGAAGAAAACATTAACAGAAAAAAAGTAGTGGTAGCCCTGTAACCCACTTAAGTTTGAACAAATTAAAGCGAGACCTAGCAGAAGATAATCTTTACTGTCCTACACTTACTATGTGAAAAGAAGTTGAATACAGGACTTCTGATCAGTAGCAGTTTTCCAAGAGCTTGATGTTGTAATCCTTATTTCCATTATAGAGAATCTACCTACAAGACACTTGCATAGAATCAAGTATTTTGTATCTATGAGTGTTGTTCAGCAAAGGAGTCTGATAAAGCTTTAATTTCTCAATTATTAAACTTAACTAAAAACTGAAAAAGCAACCCCTGTAAAACAATTTAATTTGCTAATGTTAACTCTTCTTTAATCACATTCAGTGTTAATACAATACCAAACCTATCTGAGTTGGAGGGCTTTCTAATATTTCTGCAAAACATAAAATACACAACATAAATTCAGCAACATAAAAATGCTTGTTCTAATAAGAATGAACTGAATTAGGCACAACAAGGAGTAAGAAAAAGGAGTTTTTGCAGCAATATGGTAAGCATATGTTCCATCCTTTCCAAAATGCCATTGTGCAAGCTATTTGGTGGGGTAGGCTGCTGGTTTGGTGTTGATGGCTGCAACAGATTTATTGTCTTTCAAACTTATGTCAGCTGCAGCAAAACAAAGAAGTATGTCAGTATGTTAGATTACAAATCTTTTCCCATTTTCGAAAAATGTTTCAGCACATGTCAAAGTTTCAAACCCTCAGATGTTTTATACCTCTTAATTCATCTATTCCTCTTCAATACTCACACATATATTTCCAGCCAGGACAGGTGCACAGTTCTGCCACATATCACTCAGTCGAAATATTCAACATTTGATGATAAGCCAAAGAGACTACTTTATTTTATTTTATTTTTTTTTTCCTTTCCAGAGGGAACTCTGTCGTTTCCTTTTGAGAGAGAATAGGAATGAAAGGGGAATCCCAGAAATTCCCCTCACATTAGCTCTGTGCTTGGAATATTATTAACACTTTCATTTTCTCACTCCTACTCTCACCATTTAAATCTGGGTCATAACAGCATGCCTACCCTTCAGTACCCTGAGTGGGTGGTTGTTTTGGCTGGAACTAAGGCATACTTGCTTTGTGACACAGAGTGCCCTTATGGTGACACATACCTGTCCTTTTCAGTTACTTTTTATACGTTGTCTTGTTTTTTTTTTCAATCATCTTGTGTAGTATAAAAAACAGACTAGAGAGTGGAATTCGTGTTATTCAGTATTCATATTGTTTTAACAATGTGTGAAAGGAAAACGTATGAAATGCTTTAGTCTGTTCTTTTCACAACACTGGATTACTCCCTACAGCATCTTTTCCCTTATCAGATACCTTTTCCTTAATAAAATACTTTGATACATGCCCTAATCTCAAATGCTACAGAGCATGCCTGAAGTCTCAGGTTCAGTCTCAGGTACTAGATTCTAAAGATCCAAAAGGAAGAAACTGTGGAGCTAGAATTAAATTACAGTAGCTATTAAATTCACTTAGTGCCAGGCTGCTTACATAAAGAGAGTGTAAAACCTATAAGAGCTCTTGCATGAAAACAAAAGAGGAATCAAAAGAGACATGTGAAAGAAGGCCAATCTTCAAATTTCCCTGCTAGCTGAAAAACAAAATCAAGAGCTGTCACATAAAAAGGCTTAAATGATGTGCAGCGCAATGGGAGTGACACCTGTAGATTTATGCTTTTCCAAGCAAGTGAGGTCTCCTATTTATTCTGCATGTGTCTCCTTCCAATGCTTCTTTCTATCCTGTTTCAGGGGTGGAATGACTCTGTGAGCAAGTAATTCTGGACTTCTAGAAAAGGTGCAGAGAGATGAGATACTATTTTTCTGAACTGAACATCTATCATTCTGAGTGTGATTCCAGTGAAGATAAAGAAGAGAGATTGTTTTACACGGTTTTGTACTTCCTTCCCAGTTATTGTTAAATGATCATTAAATAATTGGCAAATATTCTAAAGAGCTGCTATTTTAAAAGTTCTATAAAAGCAGTACTAACAACCTGTTCAAAGTAGTTCACACCTATTTGTTTTCAGCTAACATACTGAGTAGAGGTAAATTACTTGTGCAGTTATACACAATATTAAAATCCCAAAATTATATAAATATATGTATACTGTTTGCTTTTACTATTACTGCCACAAAACAAATGCAGGATTTGCAACCTGGGTAATTAGCACCAGGGCTGTTCTTTCTAAATTACAAGTGAGTATCTCTATGCCATCCTTTTTCTTTGCATCTAATTAAGGCTAATGCATACTGCCCTACAAAAATTTGCAAGCTGTAGAGAGAAATAATGCAGTGTTAGTTTTGTAATTTAGTGTACAGGACACATTTGTGCTAAAGCTCTGCAAACTGGGCCCGTGGTCAAAAGGAGCAATTAGCACTTTGTTAGTATGCAATGATGTACTAATCTACACAGTCCCCAAAAGCAATTGTCTATTCCTTTTGCCCTCATGTATAAATTTTCTACAGTATGTAGTACTCTATCCCTAAAACAGCCCATTACAGCACAGTTGCTGTAAAAAAAGGGTTTCCTGTGATTATTATGTATGTATTAATTAGAATTTGTTTATTGGAAAAAACCCCATGATGTTCCATTAACCCGTTTCTGTGCTGAGATAGCTGCATAGTTCTCTGAAAGTGTTAAACAGCTGTAACCGTTCTATTAAAGAGCAAAAGGGGGCCAAATTTAGGTGACAGAATATTTCCATCTGAACCCCTTCTAAAAGTTTCTCCTAACTAAAAATAAACTGTTGTAAGCCGTGATCTCCAGAAAAATAAGCCTGATGCTAAAAGTAGATGGATGGTAAAAATCAGAGAAAGTATCGATAACACTGACAGCAGTGAGAGGACTAAACCCTAATATTCTGTGAGTGTTCCACATCTCCCTCTTGTGGCTGCTATGTAAAGGATGTGAGTATATCACGAGTACCACTTAAATTAACATTCAATATAGATGGCCTTTGTGATAGTCACCAGAGATGGTCCACAGCGATGGTTTCAAAAATCAAGGAGGAAAATAAGGCAGCATATTGCCAGAAATCTGAGAGTGTAAGAGCATTGTTGTTAAAAGCTTGGTTTCAAAGGCTGTTTTCCAAAAATCAGGCTCATTATAAGGTAACTCAGCTGTGGCACCCACCAGCCAAAACACCTTCAGCCACAAACCATTTCGGAAAATCTTGGCAGTGCAATATGTTTCTATCCACTAACGGGGTACAGGCACTATCTCTTCCCTATTTCAGTTGCCTGGATGCAAGTTAATACTGTAGTTTCATATTTACCCAGCAAAACTCATAAAGTATCTACCACAGGGTTACAATTTCCAAAAACAGTATGGAAAACTAAGATGCTAGCTCCCACAGACTAATATCGAAATTTAGTCCTCAAGTTAAAGGAGAAAATAAAAAAGAAAGTTCTATGAACTGACAGCACAATCAGTAACTTTAACAGAATGAACCTTCATGGGGACCTCTAAATGAAAAGATATCCTTCAGAGTCACTGCTCCCATAGCTGTCTCTGATATTATGCAAGAAAATCTCTTTGGCTCTTCAGACTATGAGAACAATGGGCACACTCTAGGGCTTGACAGGAGGAGGAACAGTGAAAAGGTTTATGTATAAATAAATATCATTACCTAAACTGTTTGCAACACTGCATAAACTAATATATTCCTTCTAACCTCCTGAAAGAAATAAATTAGAGATTATGCTGGGATAAGACTATTTTAACATAGAGACCAATTTTAACATATAGAATATCCTAACATTACAAAATTTATTAATGGATCTGTTACATGGCAAAGTAGTTCTGCTAAGGTCATATCAACTACTTGTCCAACTCATTCAATTCCTTGTGCAAGCAGCAGTACCTGATTCATTTGATTTCCTCCATCTGTCTTTTAGTTTCCCCAGTTCAGCACTCCAGGACACCACCTTTTGCAAAGAATGCTTTAAATTTGCTCTGGAAAGAAAATAAAGTAGCTTGGATATCATCCAACAGGGTTAGGCATTGAGAAGATTTCTTTGCTTGTTTACTTCTAAGCTGCAGAAATCTATCTGAAATATTTTAACAGTACTGAATTAGTTTTCAGTTACTTCATTTAGCTTTCATTGTCAATGAGTTTTGTAACAGAGCAGTGGTAGGTGAGGAGCAGATAATATGTTAACAAGAAGGCTGTTCCTGTCTCTACTTAGTGTCAGCACCTGCCATTTGGGATTCTCTCCAAAATTTGTGTTCCATTTGTGAGAATATTGAAAAACAATGAAGAGACTTACTGAGGATTCCAGTTCTGCTCGTCTACACTTACATAGCAAATTAATAAAGAAAAAGAAATGAGCATACGGAACTGTAAGTTTTCAGATATGTTATCTGCAGTAGACGGCAATAAGATCCTGCCAAAGATTCAGCATTTGAACATATTGTTTAATATTCATGGAGCAAAATTTAAACTGATTATGTTCCAAAAATATTTTTTAGATTTGACTTTGCTGAAAACAGCAAATTGCTCATCTGCTTAATACTTTTTTATTTAAATAAAATAACATATTTTAATATACGTTGCTATCATGCTGTTATAAATATTGGAAATGATTAACACTGGGAGAGTATTAAAAATTTAAACTGTTTCACCATCTGTGCTGTTTGTTTATTTTTCACATTTCATTCAACTTGGACAGTGAAAATAGATTAATTTGTTTTTCTCTTTCACTTTTGTGTGCTAGCATAACAATTCAGTGTCTCTTCCACAAGCATGGCAAGAGTATATTTATGTCCAGACTGCCAAATCAAAAAATGCCATTCTCCTACAGTTATAAATAAATAAATAAATAAATAAAAACCCAAACACAAATAACTTGACTTAATTAAAACAATTACGTGATTGGCTCATTGTTTCAGATTTTTATGTTCATAATTTTTTCCAATATACCACAGGCAAGCCTGGGTTTACACAGCTGGTATATATCTGATCTGATCTTTTTTTCACAAAAGCCCTTTGCAAAAAGTTTGTCAGCTATCCAGGACAAAGGATGCCTGAAGTGTCATGATAAGGTGCCCTTGTCTTTGGTAAAGCACTCTCTGTTAACTTTTATGTGACGAATGGAGACCAGTGTGAATACTTTTTATAGGCCCACCTTAATGCACAACGTTCTGCCCACTTGATTGCTGTAATTTAAAAGTACTAAACTCTTCAGCTGCAAAATCACTGAAGATGGAAATGAGTTTCAAGGTCCAGATTTACCGCAGAGAAGAGTGGATCCAGCTCTGCTATCTTGTTACAGTCTTGCTGTTCCATTGGAATATCTCAGAGGCATTCTTCTTCCATATTAAAATGAAGAAAAGAATCTGAAAAACTGAATCCTGAATTGGCGTTCTGCCTCACAAAGAGAGGTCATATCCCAAGGCCATTTAATCTCTCAGAGCAACTCCCTGCTGAATCACTTAAATTATAGCATGAAAACCAAAAATAAATCTACTGGATTAGCAGCAGCAAACACTTTCTTTGTTCCATGTTCTCGGTCACAATGGCTAGAGATCAGTGTCATCTCTAAGTTGGAGTAGATTCCATGCCTTCCTCATAAAATATTTCCTGAATCACACCACAATCATCCCACATTTATTGATTCCAATAAGCCCGATCTAAGCCCGAGATCCTTGGTTTTTCTCAAAGTGAAATAAAATAAAACCAATTTCATATAATCCAGAACTTCAGATTGCTAGCACTCTCTACTTACCTCTTGGTTACACTTCACTTGGACAATTTCCAGCAGCCGTTCCACTGTAATTCATTCATTAGTACAGTGTTCTGAATTTCAGCTGAACTTTTTAAGGCTATAGTAAAAGAGATGGAGAAAATAGGCAAGTCAAGGTTCAAACCTCTTCTAAAAAAATAATTTTTTTTTTCTTGGCAATTTACTTTGTGTGGATCACACAGTGACCAGAGCAAGAAAAACACCACTTCAACCATGCTCCCGCTAGTTACAGCACAGTGAATCAGGATAACAAGAAAGACCAAGGAATTGTGATTTAGAAGGAACATTTGAAAACCTTAAAAAATGGCATCTTTGAATGGGATCTAGAAATGAAGAACAGGTATATACAAATTAGACTTGTCTTACATATGAACGTGACCACCTAGATTTGTTTTATCCTTTTCATTTCCCCTCAAATTTTGACAAGAATTCTCTTGCACGCTGATTGCCTGGGATTTGAAAGGTCTGACACACAACATTCGTGGTAGTCAGTTTCACGAATAGTTCTCCACTCTTGTTTTTCAAGTAAAAAATCACACTTTTCAGAGACATAATTTTCTTCTTCATTTTCTCAGGGGGGATTAAAATGTTAAGTCCTTTATTCCTTAGCTTTGATGAGTCTGGAATGGATTGTGAATGTGATATTGCAAATTGGCAGAAAGATGTTATATTGTCTAAATTTTTGAATCAGCCTCTCTCAAAGAGTCTAATCAAACCTGCCACTCTTATGAAGACTGACATGGCCAACAAGTGTGCTGCTAAAATGCAACCTGCCAGACCTAGCAACTCCTGCCATAAATGCAGTTGAAAACCTGGATTTTCTATTGATCCCAACTTGGTTTTGCTATAAGGTAACTTCTGTAGCTGGACCTCGTCAATATTTCTGTCAGAAAGGCTACTGCATGTGTCATTCCTCTTCAATTTACAAAACGTTGAAGTGACAATGATGGGGTTATTTGAACAGTTATTGTTGAAAAGTGAGAAACAATGTATTTGCTGATGTCAAGGAAGAGTCTATATGTGCCTAGACACCAGGAAATGCAGAAGTAATTCATCTATCCTTCTACAAGCCCTAGGAAAAGGCTTTTTCATTTGTAGCTCAGAAGAGCCTTAGGCTCAAAAACAGATGGTCAAATACTCTCTGACCATTCAGAACTAAGGTGTGCTTTACTGCGATTCATACTACAAAATGCGTGATTTTCATTTTTTTCCTCTTCATGGGTATGGCTTGCAAATACATATTCCCTTTTTCTCTCTCTCCTCTCTATGAATGTTGCACTTTTTCTGCTGCATTCAGCAGCATAGCTTACACTCAGATCCCAGCTGGTCATTTCAGGGCACTGGGAAGATTCTGAATCCTCCACCCAAAACTAAAGGTTAGATTTTAGAAAGAAATATGAGAATTAGGCAAGCAGGGGTTACTGAATTTAGGGGGGATTGAACAGCTAACTCACTTCACCTCCAGAAGTCATCCAAGACTGGAATTTGGGAAATTTTTCTCAGGCAGCACCCAGTAGGGAGTTTTGTTTGAATAGGAATGTCAGGACTGTATCTTTACAATACCATCCTTTACTAAATCCAAATAGTATCAGACCTGTTCCAAGGGCTACATTCCATTTCTTTAATGTAAGTAAACTAGAACAAAGGACCCTATATAAAGTGGACAGAATAAGTTCAAAAAGAACTGTATCACAGCAAGTATCTGTGAGTATGAAGGCTATAATAATAATATTAAATAGCTAAATGTTTCCAAATCAATCCAGTCAAGTACCTTTAAAAGAAAAAAAAAAAAAAAGGAAAAAGGAAAAGCTGTCTTTTTTTCCTCAGCTGTGGTGGTGCAGCACCTGCCATTAGCTGTGGTGGTTCCTATTTTCATATTGTCTGACAGTAGCAGTTGGACTGAGCCAGAGCCAGTGAGGCCGAGAGGCAGACTCCCTGCTTCCACAAAGCTGAATTTAATAAGATGAGAACAGTATGCCAAGATGGTGAACTCCCTCCCTAGCACTTATCATGACACTAGTCACTCAGCAGGGCCCTTATTGCAGCAGTAATCTGGGTGAGCCTGGCAGAGCATCCTGCTTACAAGTTCAATATAATAGAACAGCAGGGCACTGGAGGCCTGGCAGAAAAGCTTAGCAAAGTTAAAGCCTATTACACTATGCTTGAAAAAAATGGCTCTCAAAATATTATATGCCAAGCAAAAATCTGGACATTCCAAATGCAGTGACATACTAAGCCTCCTCTATAATGGTGCACTCATTAGTCTATAGACACAAGCAACATGGATTTAAAAGTCCATAACCTGAATGGAAATGGATATGCAAATTCATCCTTTCCTTCTGCTTGGCTTGAATTTAATAGGCAGGACTAGAGCATAATATATAGATAGTGAAAAAAATCTTGAGTCTGCTTTGAGCTGCATTAAGCTGTTGAAGTTTGAAATTCCCTGCTCTGCATTTTATCTCCTTTTTATTTTCATAAATAATAGAAATAATTTGGAAGTAATTACCCATCTCTCTTGTATCTACTGGGATGTGAACATGAAATCTCAACCCTGACAAGACCTGTGGCAAGGAAGCTGGATCAGATACATCTTTAATTTAGCAACATATGATCACATGTCCAACAGCATTTAAATTAAAGAATAAACATTTGGGTGTGAGCTGCTCACAGGAGTATCATAAGTCTGACCACACTTGTCATTGGATTATTACTTACATGATTGAACATTTTAAAGTCCATTTTTACTCCTGCTATTACTATTTTTAGCCTCAGTGTTGTCTATTATCGTACAGACTTGAAATTAATCAGGAATGTGCTGATATTACCATGAAACATGGTCCTTAATTTGAAAGGCGTTTTGAAAAGAGAATTTTACTTGTTAGGCATTGCCAGAAAAGTCTTTCCATCTGGTCAAAAGACTGTAATGCTAAACTCCCCTGAAATTAATTCTAGAATGATAAAACAGATGAAAAGAGATGGAAAAAGAAGTAGGCATATACTCCTCTGCATAAACTTCACTTCTTGTGGGAAGATAAGCGCATCATCTGGCCATTTTTCAAAGTCAATCAGGCCTTCTTTTGCCTAAACACAATCCTTAAAGCCATATGACATGCCTTTGGGTTTTCCCTATACTGTATATTCACCATTCCAGAACAGACAGTGTCTCCTGTGGTTTCTGCACCATATACATATATCCCATATACAATAGAATTGAATGTCTTTCCAGCAGGAAGGAGCCTCAAGACATCTTCAGTCCAACACGGTGCTCAAAAAAGGATCACCACAGCATTCAGAGGATGTTGCTCTGGACTTTGTCCAGCCAGGGTCTTCAAAACCTCCAAGGATAGAGATTCTGTAATTTCTTTGGGCCCCTCTTTCAATGTTCAATTTTTCTCACAGTGGAACAATCCTTCCTTATTTCCTATAAGCTACAACCTTTCCTATTTCAATTTATAGCTCTCATTCACCCACTATGCTCCTTAGTAAAGAAATTGTTTTTGCCTTCTTAAAAACCACCTCTTAGGTATCAGAAAGCTGCTACTAGATTCCCCACACCTTCCCTAAACAATCTTGCTCTCCAGAGAAGCACAGTCCCTTCAGGTTGTCCTGACAAGACATGTGCTGCAGCCTCCTGACCATCTTGGTAGCTCTCTGCTAGATTTGCTGAAGTTTACCAGCATCTTCCTTATTCTGGAGACCCCAAAACTGAAGGCAGCCTCAGAAAGCGGCAGAGCAGAACACTTTGATTTAGTGGTTACACTCCTGTTGAAACCTCCCAGTGGTCCACCAGGACCCCCAGGTCCTTTCCAGATTCTTTCAGTGCTAGAGTAGCAATCTGTATTAACAAGGGTTGGCGATCCACTGACTTTCTTGAGCTGCTTAAAGAAAACTTCATCTATTTCCCAATACTGACTACATGATTTGTAACAGATTTCCACTACAGTGTTGCTTTTACCTGCCTTTCCTCGGACCATGACTCACATGACCTCAGTCACCCTACCTGCAGTTCCACAAAAGAGCTCAATACATCCGGGCTGCTTCCTTGCATAAATAGCACCCCTCTTCCTTGTCCTTGCTGCCTGTTGTTCCTAAAGAACTTGTGTGTTCCTTACAATGCAGAGATCCACATCTCATTTATTCTTACGCTGCCTTAGTTCTGCAGCCGCACACAGGGATCCACCTCCTCCTGTTTGCTTCCTAGACTGTGTGCATTTGTGCACAAACACTTGAGGCAAACCTTCTCTTAACCTGTCTTATCCTTCCTGAGGGCTCTTTTGCTCCTGTCACCCTGTCCCATGTATTTACTGCCCCGACTGCTCTTCCCTCACTTATCTGCAAGCTGTCATCACCATCCCCTGACGTACCTGGTTTAAAGCCTGTTGGCAAAGATCATATGTGTGGGTATTTTGGATACTCTAGGGCACCTCAAATGGAAAGTACTTGCGTTTAGACAGTTAAATCCTGCCTTTAGTGTCTGAGTCCAAGACATACAACTGCCTCTGTCTGGTCATGTCTATTTCTCATCCCATCCTTTTAGTCTGTGCCACTTTATTGACCATTTAAACAGAGAAACAGACCTAGGTCTCCTTTATAAATGCAGAGAAAGAATATTTTAGATTCAGACGTAATAAACATAGCAGGCAGAAAAATTTTAGGTAACACACAGCCTATAGTCAAGGTGCCTGAGTGCACAAATAGCCAAAATGGCCCTGGCCTGCCTCAGTTTTAATCTCCACACATACCCACAAGTCCAGAAGATCTACTTAAGCCCAGCCCTGAGCATTTGTTTCTTTCCTAAGCTTCTCTGAAGGAGTGTTGGTTTTCAGCTCAGCTGCCACTGTGCCCCTGCCTGTCAATGCATCCAGCTGACCCTAAGGACTGGCTTCCCAACTTGAACCTGGGGTCTGCTCAGCAATTGCTTGATCTGACTCTCACTTCCTGGCTTGACCTCAGACCTGCTTCATCATAATGAACCTGCCTGGTGATTTCAACTCTTGGTTGAGCCTGGCTACTGTCTCTGGGCCTGCCCTGCTCAGGGTGGCCCCCGGCTGACAAGACCCCTGCCCTGCTGACCTCTGGCTCCATTCTCCTTAGAAGTCCTCTGGCCCTTGCTGACCCCTGAGGAAAACTGTAAAAATGGTTAATACATGGTACTGGGAGCTAAGCATGTAATCAAAGCATTACTGTGAAAACAGCAGAGGCAGCACTTGGAATTTTATTGCAAAAAAGAAGCTTTCAAAAACATCACTTGTTCCCTTTTCAAGTTCTCCCCTACAGTTCTAGGCTGCTGGCTAACTTTAATATGTATTGATCTCTCTATTACCTTTGAAAGCCTCTACTTAAGTACTAGTTTTCTTGCCTCAGACCCTCTCTGCAGTGCCTTGTTATACTCTGATATGTTGTTATGACAAGTGACATTCTCCTAATTGAAGCACTTTAATTTAGTACTGGCAGACTTGACTGTTTTCCTCTTGGAAAGCGACGCTTTGTGGATTTTGTGTAAAATGTTAATAGTTCACTTAACCCAGAGAAGACATTCCGTATAGTAAATTGCAATCAATCATCATTCTTTAGATTTGGGACACTTCTGTGTGGGTAACAGAACTGAGAGTTTGATTTTTTCTGTATCCCCACAGCAAACACATTGGGAAGCTGAGGACATGTATGGTGTCTTATAACCCCTGCACACTACGAAGACCAATCACACCTGCAGCTCATCTGAAAGGATTTCAAGTTTAGCATAAGGTTAAAAAAACTACAACCAGTTTATAAAACCAACAATCTTAACTCTGCCCTGCAGTATGTTTTCGGATAACCATTAAATGAAGCTCTTTGGATATCTCAAGTTGTAAATTACATGGAATTTATTTGCAAACACACTGGCATCGGGAATTGGGATTACTTTTTTTCCACTGTCATTTTGAAGTGTACAAACTTTTGTTTCTCACTAGTAAGTGAGCTTTTTTTCACTGATAATCCACAGCAGCAAAAAAACCTCCTGGCTAGGATTAGACAACTTCATGCAAATAAGCCTAAGGGATCCTTAGAGAGCAGTGTCCTAGAACACTTTTCTGGGCCTGTGGGCATGACTTGCATGGATTGAAGCAGCTAAGCCTTTAATTTCAACAGAACCTCAGTGAAAAGGCACTGTAAGAAGCCCTTGCTTTGCTTTTGTGTTAGAAATCCAGGATACCACTGATATCTTCCTGTGCATATCCAACAATCGGAGCAAGAAGAATTGAAACAGAGCACTGCCAAATCTTATCAAAGAAGAAATTTTTTTCTCTTTTAAGTCTCATTTTGGGCAATTGGTTTTAGTTTTGTAACCTATCATCTAACAGTGAAACATTCCCAGGCAAATGTTATGTTATGTTCTGGACAGCACTTAATTCTCTTGGTAGATTTTGGATTATCTTGTTAATATTAGATTAGTATTCAATCATTTCAGTGTCATAAGAAGGACAGATAATATTTTCAAATTATTTTGTTGCTGAAGTCAAAATGAGTGACTAAACTTTTCAAATAAGCTTTTCATATCACTAGAGATCAGTAGTACAGCAGAAACCATTGGCAACATAGTTTCATGAAAGGAGAAATTCCTTTGGATATTCTAATTGATGGGACCAGTGTACTTGTTGCAAGGAAGGGAATAAATGAAAGCAGCCCTGGAACAGAAAGCACCGTGTAGGTAGTGTTATATAAAGCTGAATATGCCACTTGGTTTGTGCTATAGCAGCTGTTATGCAAAGCCATATGGGAATTTCTGAAGATGACTTTCATTCTGAAGTTCCTCATCTGACTTAGCAGAGATGAATACATAGTAACGAGCGTGTATACTCTTGATGAAATTTCAAGAAAAAGGAGTTCCAAATTCTGAAAGCAAAATCTTAATGCCTTTGCATATTGGATATCTCTTAACTTACATACTGAAGACAAATCAAATAAATGTTTTATTTTGTGGGACCAGATGGCTAACACCTCACAGACTAAAACACCAGCTGCCAATTTGTTTGTTGGTGTTTGGCTTTAAGTTACTGCACACACTGGGAGGCAAAGAATAAAGTTTTAATTTATGTCAAATTTATTATTTCACAATTTGAATTTTAGTCAAGTTCACATTGAGTGGAGCAACAACCTGAGGCAAATCCTTGCACTTTTCTCTTAGGAAATATTTTCCTACATGTACTTATGCCACCATTTTGATGTGAAAGATGGACAGTCATGCTTAAAAAATCCAGTACTCCTTGAGTTCCAAAAATCAGTGCTGAAGGAGTAGCTGATTGTGAGTTGTTTTTGATGACAGCTTCAGGTTTTTTTCTGTTGATATCTGTTTACAGCAACTATTCCAGTTGCAGTGTGCAGTATATTGTAACTATTCTTACACATTCCTCAGCTGTGTCTAATGACATAAAAGGCCAAGATTCATCATTATTGATAGGTAATGCTATAGTCCAAGGATACTATGGCATAGTCTATGACAACATCACATTTGATGAAATCTCAGTATAATTTTTGTGTTCAAGACAAAATAAATATATTCTACTTGAACAGAATTTTTAAGTATTATGCAATGGACAGAATGGATGTGGGGCATACTAAACCAATAAATCCAGCGGACTCTAAAGCCCTTTTTTAACAGACCTCTGTACTGAAAGTTTTATGGTATTATTGTTATTTGTACTCAGAGCTAATTTAGATATGGGGGAATAATTAATTCTTATTTAAAAAATAATTGAAGTGCCTTTTGCATGGCTTCGTAAAAATTAACTTGTTGGCTATCATAACATTTAAAGTTATTTAAATTTAAAAAAAAAAATTTATAGTGTCTGATAATAGTAACTACAAAACTGCTTACACAAATGCTGTTTGTACTATGATTCTAGTAGGCCACTGATAGTGAAAACGGGATATCCACAAAATGGATTTTGTGAATCAGGAATAAACTGATTTGCTAAACTGCTCTGTTGGGTAAACCACGTGAGAAAGAGAAACAGTTGTTTGACTTTAGTGTCAAATTTAGAAAATAAAAAAAAGAGTTGGTATACACAAAAAGGGATTATTTAAAAAAAAAATTATTATGGGTACATCATATATTTAAATTCCTTTTAAAACATGACAATTGATCCAGGAAAGAAATTAATTAATAATTGGAACATTAACAGCTCCAGTTCTAAATATATATTATAAAAGAGATTAATGGGATTTATTTCAGAACAAAGATATCTTAATTTCTTCTTGTTCAAGAATGATGCTGAGTCTGTAGCTGAGGCTTTTGTAGGACAAAACCAACTTGTAAAGTAGCTTCACATCAGAAGTTGGTGGTTTCTTGTTTTTTTGGGGATTTTTTAGGTTCAGTCACTGTTTTTAGTTTACTTGGGAATGAAAGCTAAATCACCAAAATTAAGTTTACTTTTTCTCTCTATCTGAGAGGTGAAACTCAGTCGTTTCACTCATGAACACTAAAATTATCAATGGAAGTCCTACAGTGTTAGATTCCTGTAAACAAAAATCCACAAATCCAGTATTGCCTGCTGAAATGGGATCTGGTAATACAACTCAAGGGAATTCAATCAGCACATTTTAGGTTTTATTTATCCCATGTTATAAAATGGAGACCAACACTGAGTATAACTTCTCATTGTAGACTAGACACAATGCCTATTTTTCAGATTTTAGAATGTACTGAATATGCAATTTTATATTTTCCCTCTAGCAGCATTTTCAACAAGATACTAGACCACTTCTAGTTCCATCTCCTGATTTTCCTCCTGTTAGCTGACTGGTTTAAATCTCAGTTTTGTCTTAGGAGTTAAACTGGTTCCTCCAAATATGGAAAGGCTTTTTATCAGAAGAGCTACTTAATGTTTGTTTATTCAGAAAACAAAAGAATGGCACTGAAAGAAAGTGTGCTTGCATATTTGATTCCAATGTTGCACAGAGCAGATGAGAAGTGAAACAAGTGAGTGGTGTTCAAACACACAGACGCTGCTATCTGAGGGTAGTGGGATGGATCTGTGTGGACTTACACAGTTAGTGTAAATTACAGCTGATCTGACCTGCAGTCACTTTCATGCCTGCCTGTGCTTTTTGGTACTGATAAGGAGCTGTTCAACTGTTGTAAGCCCTTGACCTTTCACTTGTCTGAAGTGGTAAGTGTGAGATTTGTGACCAGCTATACTTTGGTGCAATTTCAGAGTACATCAAGATCATGGCAGGAGATGGATGAATTGAACTGGATAGCGTAAGAGCCAACATTACAGATGGAAATTCTGTTATAAGAACCTTGGAGAGAGGTTCATCTTTATTTTACACAGCATCAGTATTGTTCAATGTTTGTTATTGTAATAAAATTATACCTATAAAGAGGATTTCAATTTCAGATGTTTATATCTCACTCTAAAAGGAGAATTTAATGAAGTCACCAAATAAAACCAACTTATCCTTACTACAACTTCCTCTGTGGTCAGCAAATTAAAATGGGTAGGAACTTGTCAATGAGAGCTCAGCTTTATATATGTACAAAGGTGTAAATATCTCTGACTTAATGTCTCTGTGGCTTTAGATTATGAAAACAAATTATCATCATCTCAAAGTAAGCCAATACTAAGAAAGATTCAAATCTCCATATCAATTTTCCAGTAGGATGACACTTAACTATTTTCTACTCCTTGCTACAGACAGAAGGCCACAGGTCAAGAAGGTTTGAGGATGGTACACCAGAGACTTTTCTTCTTTGATCTCAACTCAGGGTGGGACCCAGCCATCACCTCTGTGCCTGCCCTGCTCTGCTGCCATGGGCAGAGGGACAGACCCTGCCTGACAAGGTCCTTGCTCTCCTGGCCTACAGTACCCCGGTCACTGCTGCTCTCTGGAAGCTGGAATGCAGTGTCATTAAAGTTTTAAATCCATGATAGAATTAATGAATAATTAGTTAATGAGAAAATTTAATTTCTGATTCAGTGGACCAGTGGCGGTACTTCTTGACAAATTCTAAGGGGGAAAAGAGCCAGTTCTGGGCTCTTCATTAGAAGAGGGACATGGTGTTCCTGATGTGTGGCAAGTAAAAGGTGACAAAGTTGATTATGGGTCTGAAACACCTCTCTTAGGAGAAAAGGCTGAGGGGGTTGGGCCTGTTCAATCTCAAGAAGACATGGCTGAGATGGGACTTCATCAATGCCTGCCAGTATCTAAAGGGGGGTGCCAAGAGGGTGGAGCCAGGCTCTTCTTGGTGGTGCCAAGCAATAGAACAAGAGGCAATGAGCAGAAACTGATGCACAGGAAGTTCCTTCTGAATATGAGGAAGAAGTTCTTTACTGTGCAGGTGACCAAGCACTGGAACAGATTGTCCAGAGAGGCTGTGGAGTCTCCCTCACTGGAGATATTCGAGAATCACCTGGACACAACCCTGTTCCATATGCTCTAGGATAGTCTTTCTCAAGGAGGGAGGTTGGACGAGATGACACACTGTGGTCCCTTCCAACCTGACCCATTCTGTGATTCTGTGAAAAAAGTAGCCACAAGAAAAAAGCTTTATTGAAGATGGCTTCTGTTCACACACTTTTAATTTGGAAAACAAAATTTGTCAATGAGGCAATTTATGAGCTGCCACACAGAGGTATTTTATGGTGTAATATTAAAATATTCTTCCATACATTAAGTGTTCAAAATTAATTACTTACATCCTTGCAAAAGATAGTAGGGTTGCTCATTCTAACTTGAGAGTTAGACAATTTCTGTGACACAAATTCTGTGACACAAGTTCTGTGACAGTGACACAAGTTCTGCTGTCACTGGTGGAATTGTACCCAAGCCATTTCCTTGTTTAGCAGTCTTTTGTTTCAAAGATGATAATTAGCACACTACTTATTGCTCCTAAAATCCCACTAATATGGTATCTGAGAGATAATTAGAGGAAATCAGGAGGCATATCATCATATGCATACTGAAATTAGCCACATAAATAAAGGTCAAATATGACTCCAACTTAGTGATAGATACTATGATGCCACTGTGTTGAATTAACTTTATAATTGATGTTTTTTATGGTTCTAAATGTATATGTTTTATTCCAATATGAATACTTGAGTGACTGTCAATCAAGAGAATATATGAAGTGTACAGATCAGACTGACCCAAACAAACAGTCAATGTCTTAGAATCATGAATGTTCATGAATATCTTGGACCTATGTAAATGCTTGGACTAATTTATCCTTTTATAAACTCTTCTACATTATGTAAAGAAAAAAGAACACTTGGGTAGCAGATAGCAGACACTACTTAAAAATTCCCTTCTATATCAACTGAGTTTTTTTATATATTAGAAAGACTGATGAATATGAAAAGCTTAGTTTTGGCAACCCGGAATAAAACAATGTTAAATGTAACCCCAAATATGGCTTAGCATGGAAGTCTATGACAATTGTAAAAAATATGCTTTTAAAAGAAAAAATGCTGAATATTTAATACTCCAAATACATAGTATGTAGAATTATGCCTGAGGGCTCTTTTGCTATGTTGAGTGGATTTAATTTAATTTTAGAAGGGCTGAAAAAATAGTATACAGTACACACTTTTCCAATCTGCTATGTTTTTGTTATTGTTGGAGAAAAGCAGAGAGGAGGTTGCACAACTAATGAGAAAAACCTCTAAAATAATTTAAATAGGAGCACAGTAATACAATGTCCATTTTACAAGCAGCACAGCAGAAAGAACTGCTACACTGACAGTAGAAGGCTCTTCATTCACACATATTTTTACTTGCAGAAGAGAGAAACTCATCATCAAGCCTGCTCTTAGTGAAGTACCTGTGAAACAAATATTAAATTAACTTTTCATGTAACGCTATAAATAAATTTTAAATACTTCGCTACATTGGAGATGAAAAAAATCAACCCCCAAATCAAACATACAAGCAAACCTACCAAAAAAAACCCCAAGACCCCGCAATGAAGAAGCTTTGCTGAAGTCACATGTTCTGGTCAAAGTTTGTAATTTTTAGTGGTTTAGTACTTCAGCTTGAACCAATGTTGTAACGTTATCTCCATGTGGAGTATTTAAAAAAACTTAATAGGCTATAGGAAGCTGGAAACAATTTAGTGAATACTTTCTGTAAGAATCAGCACTAAAAAAAGTACCTTATTTATACTCTCTAGATTATTGCTAATACAATAATATCTTCTATAAATATAAAATATTATGCTTGTGCAAACACAAGAGGTAGATCAAGTCATTTGTTTGGAATATTGAAAAAGCGTAACCCCTCTCAGAGTTGCACCCTTTGCATTCTGCCATGCATGTCTACAACCAATCTTAGTAGCTGAACTGCATTATCACTAATGCCTGGTTTTACTGGGACCTACTCTATGTAATTTACATGCTGCAAAATGCGTTCAATAAATATTGGCTGGTCACCCAGTTAACCTGCATTTGCTTTACTCATGCAACAGAACTGGAAGGACTGTCCATACCCAAAATGATATTGTGCAATGTAAGATTTACAGTATTTTGGAAATACACAAAACTTTGTAGGTCCTCATAAAAAAAATTGAGGGACTTCATAGAATACAAAGATTTACCAATGTGTTCAGTCAATCCTTTGAAATCTATGTAAATATTTACATATTATATGTGCTTTGCCATGAAACCAGATAAAGACGGATATTGATTACCCTCTCTTTTTATGCTAGCATTCTTAAAAAGGTAATAGCACCATTTCTCTTCAGCATGCTTCAAACATCAAATATTTTGACACTTCAGAATTTTAAAATTAACTGTTATTATGAAGGTATTACTTAGTTCATTGCTTCATCAAATATAACTAGCTATTTGTACAATCCTAGATGAACATCTAATTCTGTATTCATAAATAAAAGGATTATATATATGTCAGTGAAGTGCGGTGTGTAACCTGCTATTGTGTCATGTAACCCTTGGGGCATTTTCCTTTACGTTCACAGTCAGATTTTGAAGTAGAAGCGAACTGCATGTATGATTCAAATGGGCTCCAGGCAGATGCTCAGATTTTTTCTGAAAACATATAAAGGCTTCAGGGAAACATCTTCCTTTGGTGATCATAAAAGCACCACTTGCATATTTCCATATGGAATATCCTTAGAACCTTATTCACAAACATAGGGAGAACTGAGAAGCAAACCTGACTGGTTCTGGCACCCTAAGGATTTTGGAGATAATAACTGCGAGGAGAAGGTTCTTGTGTACATAGAAATGTGCTACAAATAATGGAAGAGATCTTACTATTCTTTAATACTTGGCAGTGCTCTGCTCTGGGGTTTTACTCTGGTCTGTTATAAAGCTAGATATTAATTTTGGACTTGATAGACCTTTCCATGATTCACAATCATCTGTAATTACAGGTTATATATGCTTTGGACTAAAGAATTTATTCAGAAACAAGATACTGCATATATATTCATAAAATAATAGTATTAGTAGTAGTAAGGTAATGGACAGTAGTACTTATTAATTTGAAACTGTAGGTGGTTTCATAGTTGCATTATGAGAAAATTGCTGCCCTTTACAAAATTATATTAAGAAGTTAATCTTATCATCACATCATAACTACTACTAAATAAAAACTGGTTATGTTAATCTAAATTTTCATTTAAGTAAGAGTGATGGTAGGCTAAGAGTGGGAGAAAGTCCTTTATCAACCAGCATCGGAAACTATTGGTAAATGGAGCTGCATTCAAATATCTTTTTCCATCTAAATCCAGGGTCAGTATAAATAGAAGTGACACATTTCTTTATTTGTATTGCTGAAATTATTTCTTTAAAAAATTTTACAGGGTCTCTCTCTCAAATGTGTATAATTTGGTTATACACAGTTGTCTTGTTCTGTGCATCCCCTGGCTTGTTACTTCCAGGGTGGACTGCATTTCAGATTTTGTGATGGGATGTTGCTTTGTTTTCCTTCTGTTTCCTTCTTTTCCCTCCCTGCTATTCTCTTCAGAGAATCCATCATACATTCATGTACTTCAGATAAGGCATTTTACTCACCAGTAAATTCTAGTTTAGAGGCCTAATTCAAGCCTTCATTGAGCTTTCTACCATGTTGTACCCTATGTAGCAAAGCAATTTCAATTCAATATGTCCTAGTACCTGCATCCACCACGTGATGCTCAGGACAGCCCTTCCCTTGGAACATTACTACTTCTAAAAATTGACCTTCTTTGTCAGACCTTTTATGTGTGTTGTTGAATAATGACTTTTCTATGCCTCCTAACTGTATTGCAATACCAATTCTGTTTCCTGATTTTCTCTCTTAACCTTTTCTCTAGGTATGCTACATATTTCAATCCTTAACATTATTTCCCCTTGTCTACCCATCTGCTTATTTTAGCTGCTTCTTCCTCTCTGCTGGATTCTGTACAGACTTCCCATCCCCCTTGTCCACTCCTTTAAACTCTCCCCCATAGCTCTGTCTATCCTCTCAGTTGGTGCATTTGTGACCCTTCTGTTCAGATGGAACCCGTCCCACCTATATAGGCTCCATCTGTTCGAAAATGTCCCACAAACCTAAAAGGGGACAGAGGAAGTTCTCCTCTACAGAATTGACGTCACTAGGTGGAATTCTCCTGGGGTTCTGGCCCCTGAGCATCAGTAGCATCTACAAACAATAAAAAGGCTTCTTGCTGAAAGGAATTCCTGGGAACAATGGTACATTACCTACCTATTTCACATATACTTCTCAGGACCTGGTCCAAAGTCTAAGTCACTGGGGATTTTCCACCAATCTCAGTGGATTTTGGATCAAGCCTTCATTCCAGAAATACATGCGTTCAAAGACGGGTTTAAAAAAAAGCAACTTCTGCCAAGACAAGGGTGTTTAACAACTCCAAAGCAATTCTCTTTAGTCCAAAAACTGTGGCAACTAAGAAAAAAAGGTGTTACAGAGATACTTCTTTTGGAAACTATTCTTACCAATATTTCTATGTATTTTGAGACTTAGTGAAATTAAATCTCCGAGATGTGATGCAGCCTTTTGTTGGTGAAGTGATTCTTTTGGTCATTCTCCAAATGTTGCTCAATATCTGCAGTATGCAAAGTATTAAAATCTCCCTGTGATCTGCTTCAAGGGACAAGAAAAGCTTGAAACAGATAAAAGCAAAAACTCTGTAAAATGGAACCTGCTTTCAGTACTGATAAAATCTGTGATGATTTTTTTCTTTATAGCCTAAGGAGAAAAGTTGTATAAGTCTATTGTGTGAAGCAAACATTTTGCTGTTCAAAATAAATAAGGACTGAAATCTGAAAATTTAAACATGCCAATGAAAAAAGGTGAAAATGTGGAGGGGAGACTAAAATTAATTCTTGGCAATTATTACTCTACTCAGTTGCTGAGGTGCCTTTAAAAATGGTTAAAAGACAGGAACCAGAACTGCTTTATACTTTATTTTTGAATAAGGTTCCTTGCTATGATGGTCTCTCCCAGCTTTTTGCAAGGTACAGTAGCTGCAGCTTTGTTTATCTGGCCCCTACACAATATTGTCAGGATGCATTTCCATTTTCCAAGTGACTGCTGCCACTGTGCCACAATCTGTGCTCATTTCTCGAGCAGCTAAACCCTTTGACACTGTGGTTTTTAATTAAAATTACATTAAACTTAATCAGCCAGAAAGAGGCTGCTGTAGAAGGCAGGTTTGATTGCAACCTGCAAAGGGCGCTGGGGCTGCCAACTCGCTAAAGATGTGCCGGCAGATGCCAAGCTGCTCGTGTGAGCCCCATGGTCACAAAAATGCTATGAGAGGTCAGTTCTGTCTTCACTTTTTTCTAGCACTGTCACCAAACTATAATGCGTGACAACTCTTGATAAAGCTCAAAGAAGAGAAAGAAATACATTACTAATAGAGACAATGTACTCTATTCTTTTCTCAAAGAACTGAGGGTCACAGAAAAGAGATATTTGAAAAATATTATTTGGTAAATCCTGCAAATGATAGCTCTGTAGGTCTACTTGCACTTTTAAGAAACACAATATATGTAAGAGGTTATGGGATTGGGCCTGGTGATATAAATAGTCCCTCATTCCCTCTAGAATTTTCCTGGAGTTTCTTTATTTTTTTGTTCTTGTTTGGCTTTGAAGGGAATAACAAATGAATGAGCAGGCCTAAGAGTGCTAGATGATGATCCATTTCTTTGTAGAGCTAAGACTGATTTCACTGCACAAATTAGTATTTTTTATCTGAAAATAAATTAAAGGTTAAAGTAGAGTTTCGAAATACCATTGATAACATTTTTAGATATTGTTCAACAGCAACCTAGAGCAACTATACAGTTTCTTGTGTCCATCACTGAATGAGAGTTACATATAAGAATATTACTATTAATGTTATTTTAATACGTACAAAACTCAAGACATCTGTCTCTGTTATCCCCTCCTCCCCTCTGCTTCTCCCCTCACTATGTTCATTGTTTAGATCTGAACAAATGTACAAGGAACAGGAAAGGTCTCAGTGACAGGATTAAGAAGGATCTGAAAGCTATTCCCCCATCTTCTTGAGTTCTGGAATTTATACTCATAATCTAGAGGGTCATGGTGGTTACAACAACCATGTTTCATGTTTGAAACTGTTCAATCTTCAGAGATGGTATTGCTATGAAATTTTGTGCAGGAAGAGTTAAAAAATGTCCAGGAGCCTTTTGGCTTCTATTATATGGTATTAGACCCACCAACAAGGCTTCTGACAGCTTCTAGACAAGATTGTAGTGTTTAATTCTATTTTGTATTTCCTTATGTAGACTATTTCATTCTTCGACCTACAAGTAGTCATTCAGGAATCACTTGATTTTTGCTGAGATAATTTAATTCATTTTATGTGTTCAGGGGAACACATAACTACTGTGATCTCATGATTCTATAAACTAACCAGAATGTGATGTTTCACACAGTTTTCAATTGTGTATGCCTGGAAATGTGTTTACAGAAACTTGGAAAATCAGGAACAAATTGGGTAAATTAATGAGAGAAACAGGGAACAGCCAGATGAGAGATGTGATGAAATCCGAGTCTAGTAGATTCAAAATTAGTGAGAGCAGACATCTGAAAAGAGAAAGAAAGAACAGGAAGAAAGGTTTCCCAGTGACTGAAGTGGTAAGATAGCAAAGTTATTTTCTTACTACATAATCAGACGTATTAAATACAGTGAATGGCAGTTACTGTGTTAAGATCTAACTATCAGAAAATAAATACATTAACACTCTCATAAATTAGGAATAACACTAATTAAGGCAATGAAATCAGACTCTTCTAGGAGAAACAGGAATGCTTTTTTTTCAACTGTTCACTCAATGACAAAACAAAAGAACAAAGCACTTCGTGCTTGCTAATTACATTTGGTAGAGGAAGCAGTAAAATATATCAGAAAAATTAAACTCATCTTGTGTGACACAAAAGCATAAAAAAAAGAAATTATGGAAGCAAGAAACAATTTTTGAAGTCTGGACATTTTTCTTTGTGGGTATTGGGATTTGTGGGCAAGCAAAAAAATAAACTGTGATAGTTCCATCACATTATGTCTCAAATGACTGGGAAACATTTTCTTCCCCCTTATTCTTGCAATCTCCACTGTACTTTCCTCTTTTTTTGCCACATTATGTATACAGGTTTGGGGTTTTTTGGTGGTTTTTTTGTTTTGGTTTTTTTTTTGTTTTGGTTTTGTTTTTTTTTTTTTGTTGTTGTTTTTGGTTTTTGGTTTTTGTTTGTTTGTTTGTTTGTTTGTTGTTTTTTTTTTTTTCTTTTGAGGTTTATTTTTGTGCCTTGGAACTATTCCTGTAATTCCTGCAATTCCAGCTTTTCTAATAATTTCCCATGACTAAGCTTTAGCCCTGAAATGAAGAGATGAAATGTGGAAAGAACTATAACAGCAAACTTTCCTCTCAATTGTTTGTGTTAAATAGGCATTAGCAGCAAACATGAACCAGTTTTACACCTTACTAAATGGTGTTTATTTCATTGTATCAACTAGACTTGGTAATGCATCAAGTGTGCCCAGTTTAGAGCAAGATGCATGGCAAGAAACACTGCTACTCTGCACGTGGAGCCTGGCCAGTTACTTAAAAGGATTACACAGTGGGATCTCACTGTTAGCAGGGACTGGACCCAGTAGTCAAATATTTCTTTCTAGTACAATGTTCTTAACAAGCAAGGATTAAAAAGCAGACGAAACACTCTTTCACATTTTAGGTCATCTTTTAAGCTACTGTCTATGCAATGAAATCTGTGGCAAAGCTGGGCATAATACTCTTTACTGATCAACCCCACAGCTTTATTTGGAATAGTAAGATATACTATTTATAAAGAAAGAAAAAAGGGTAATTCCAGGAAAAGTAGAACTGATGTCTCCTGGTTTGTCTTTGCATATTATCAGTAATTAAAGCTTCTTTAGTAAGACAGGTTTTACTAAATAACATAATCTTTGTGGATTCTGTGGGATCTAATCTTAGCTGAATTTACACTGCAGTCTTTGTCTTGTAGATCTTGATCTGTCACACCATTCAGATGCCTTGTTTCAGGCAACTTGCTGAATTTACAGGTTGTCTACCTACCCTGCTTCTTGATTTGAGTTTCTGTTAATGAATTGCAGAGTAGTGATGGACAAAGAGCTCTACAGTTAGTGCAAGGCATAGAACATGCACATAAATTCTGCAGGCCTGCGGAATGGCAGAAGTCACACTACTCTCAGGAGAAACAAGGAAGTCCAGAATGATGTGTACGCCGTGATGGGATGAAGATGGCATACATAGCAAAGGACAATTTGATATGGGGAATTTCTACCCCTTGTATAATTGAGGAAACCTTAGAGGTGTGATTGAATGAAGGCAAGGGTGATGGATACAAAAAATGATGGCTTCTTAAACTAATGTGCAGAGAACCCTGCCAGGAATGGTTCATGTCTAGACATAGTTAAACAGTTATCAGGCAGTGGGAGCAAATTAGAATTGAGCCCCTGGCGGTCAAGCGACTACAATCTAATTAAATGTATTATAATTCAGAAACCAAACCCAATTAAAACAAATATAAAAAGTATGACTTCCGACTGGCCTGCTCTGATGCCTCATGGAAAGGATCTTGGTAGTACATGTACATGGCAGAAGGCAACTCTTGTGCAGCTCTGGAGCTCAGGTTACAGAAGACAAACCTAGAACTGGTTCTGTCTAAAGCTTGACATTCCAAAAGGGGAATAATTTTATTCCTCCTAGAAAATACTGACCTACCAGTTGTACTAGTTACATTTGAAGTGATGATCCCGCCCTAATCAGAAAAAGTACACTAAAGACAGGGTTAATATGAATATTATTAGCACTCCAGAGACAAGACATACCTTTATAGGTTGCACTTTAAAGGGACGTCACCCGTGGATATTACTATTATGATATCATTCATTTGCATTATTAGTATGTCTCCAATCCAATCACTGCAAACAGCTGTATGGCAGGGAACCACATATCTCATGGACCTGCACTTGTTAAGCAGGCTCTTGTAAGCAAAACAGACAGTGAAACACAAGAACAATTATTCTCTTGAGGGGGGATGCCCAGTTTGTATTTGGTACCAGCACGGCATTTTGTAGGGAATAGGCTCATGTCTATATAATGTGGCAATTGACCTGCAGCTGGTGAGAGCTCACATGTGGATTCCCAGCTGCCATGCTCCTCAGTTGTTACAGGCAGGATTAAACTTCTTATAAGCATGTACATAAAGTTGTAACACACTAGAAAAGATCACAGGCAGAAAACTGGGCAGTATAGCTCCCCAAAACACTCAACGTTCAAACTTGTCAACTGGCCATACAGAAGGAAAATTCAGGTTCGTGCTGCCTTTTAGTTTGAGTCCAAGAACATATAAGCCTGACATATATGCAGGTAGCACATGGCAGAGGAACTTCTCTTAGAACATCACCTGCCAGACTGGCAACTAGTGTTTGTAGGAAGCCTCAGCTCAGATTGTATACTGTGATTGCAGTCACAGAGTGCAGATGCTGGAAACAATGTGGGTGCACAGAGTCAGCTTGATGAACAGCCTCTTCCAGCCTCAGTTAATGTAGTGCCACATGACCAAAGAAGGAATGGCTGATGCTTTGAAAGAAGGATTTTTTAAATGAAAGGTTAAAAAGCCTCCCATGCTACCGAAGTGCTGATGTGCGCTGCTGTGTAATGCACAGCGCAAGTATCTCTCTCTCTCCTCCCTACAATTTGCAGTGTCCCTCTTGAAAAGGCAGTGCCATATCCATTAATGTACCAGCTCATGATCAAAAGCAACACTCAAAATCCACAATGTCTCATAGTCATATCTCAGGAGGACTTTTGCCTTCTAGCTGTGTTTTCTGGCCTGAAAAATCAGCACTTGGCTCTTTTAATAGTTCCAATGGGAAGTGTTACTTTTGATTAAGCCTCTGTAACACATTTAACATCCAAGAGTCAACAACATAGCTTATGACTTACTGATTTCTAAGTTTATCAGACTTGATGCTAAACCATGAAAAGAAATGGACACAAATTATGGAATGGCAAATGTAATTTTTCATCCATTAATGCAACAATGTGAGGTGCCTCAAGGCAACGAAGATGGTTTCTGGTGGCCAAATATACATAATTTGTAAGATACCCATAATAAACGAAAGAATTACTCATCACATTGTAAATTATAGATAAATACCTCTGTGGCAGTAAAGAAAAAACCTTTGTTAAATAACTACAACTTCCACATGGCTGAGTTTGCCGTTGATATATCTTCTGACTGGTACCATATTACATGAGTAACCCCACTAATTTCAGTGAAATCAGGCAAGAGGTGAAGTCCTGCATAATGTAAGCACAAAGAAGATCCCAGTATTTACTAAACTGGAATGGTAGTAATGACCTCCCATAATGGGCAATTCCACTTTAAACATCTTTGAAGACAAAAGAAGTGAAGTCCAGACTGTCTTTTCCGCACACATAAATTGATAAAGAACTGAACATTTTTTTACTACAGAAAAGCACTGATTTAGAAGACACCATCTTAACAACAGAAATATTCTGCTCAGATATTAAATGAAAGATGCCACATAAAAAAATAAAGAAAACATATCTTACAGAACTGGATAAAGAACATATCTTATAGAACTGTCTTCTTTTATGAAGTGTTACTTACTGCTCATAAATTCACTTGATATAATAACTTTGATATTTTTCAGTGAAATTTAGTAATGTTCATGACCTGAGAATAAGTGCAAGGAACTAAGCTGAAGATAACTCAGCACATTCACTCTTCAGAAACTATCTAGAGAAAACAGTAAAAATACAATAAAAAGAATTTTAAAAACCCAACTCAACTCCAAAGCAAAATTACTCAGATTATTTTTTTCACTTTACATTGTTCTATTTTCATTTCTGACTGCTCTTCTACTTTATAATTTTCACGTGTTATTAAGCCACTGTAGCTGTGCACTTTAAATTTTGTGTTTAACCTTTTGCAAGTCTAGAGACACCTTTCCATCCACCAAAGGAGCACACGTAGGACCCATCTGGACCTGTTACTCTACTTGATACATCACCACTCATTAGGACACGTAAGGGTCTGTCACACCAGGAGTGTCCCTGGCAGCACTGGGTCATTGCACTCAAGGGGTTAACTGATGGCATTTAATATACTTATCTGGGGGCAGAGGTTCAAGGCTGGAAAATACTTCCTCTTGTATTACCGTTTGGTCAATTAGCAACCTTTAGGCCAGAGCTATGTGTTCATGCTCTCTCGTAATCCTGTCAGGACTCCTTATGCATTCACCAGTAATGGAGTCCTGTGACTAAAACCTTTCCCGGACAGGGTAGCTGAAAGACCAGCTTCTGATTCCTCACAGAAACTCTCCTATAGGCAATAAAACAGCAGTTATATCACAACTGCTCAAATGGCAAATGTGAAGTGACTTCTCCAGTATAAGATGCTGCCTGAAAAAAAGGAGATGGGGGTAGCTCATTTGACAGAGCTGTTCACACTTCTTCTGCACAGCTGAGAGACATTAGCTTGATTTCCCAAGATCGTTGTGTTTTTCCAGCGTGGTGAGTTAGAAAACCCAGCAGCCTCACAGATAAGCTGGGTCTGATCATACATGTTTCAAAGCTCAGGCACCAAAACCCACCCCAACAAAAAAAAACCCAAAAAAAAACAAAACAAAAAAACCCAAAAAAACCCAAACAACAAAAAACAACTCACAGAAAGCTGAATATTTTCACAAGGTCAATAGTTCAAATGAAATAAGAAGAAAAAGAAAAAAATAATTAGTGACCTGTCTCTAGACTATCTTTCCCACAATGATACCCCATCTAGCTCACAATTCCATGGTATTTTTTTGTAGAACTTTGAGCAAATTTAATCTATTTTAGTCAAAAAGAACAAATTATCTTTGTTCACACAGACTGGAGATGACTAGTAACAACTATCTAGTTCAGTGGATTTGGGAATTAAGCAAAGCAGGATACAGTTGGGGCTAAACAAGGAAACAGGAGATGTTTTTTTTTTTAGTTTTGATTGCTGTCTGAAGCTAAACACATGTATTTTATACTGAATGACTCAGGCAGGAAGACTCATAATCATGGCTCCTGTTTATCCATTTACCTTGACCAGAGTAACCATTACTTCTAAAATATCAAATAAATTTTTGGATGCCTAAGCATGGATTGAGATTTTTATCTTGGGTATCTTGGTAAACTTGCAGAAAAAATATATTTTACCAACCTCATTCTATCACAGTCACTGATAATCAACATTCCTGTAGAAAAAGATACATAAAACATTATATTTTTTGGTACTATCAGAACTATTTAAAAATGTGTGCTGTACTACAATACAGTTACTCAGTGTATTATATGGAATTATAATAGCTCGACCTCTGTCAAAGAGAGTAAAAGCAGCAGAGACTATTTGTCTAGAAAAGATGGAAATCTGTAGGTCTCAACAGATTTTGGAATGTGAAAATTTGCTAACCTCCTCTTTTGATTCATGGTATGCACTGAAGGGCCAATCTAAGTTGCACTTCTGTTGCCACTGAAATAAATTATAGTGGGACACTATCATCATTATATGGATAAAAATAGAGCAAAAATATAATAAAACCAATATTTTTACCTACCTTAAGTAGCTTTTATATAAGTATATCCTAGTTACTGGATTTTTTTTTTCAAAATTAATATAAATAATTTCAATTGTATTGATTACAGGGGATCTTTTAATCTAATTTATGTCAGTGCATGAAAAGAATGGAGAAAACAGAAATGAAACAACAAAGTGGCAGTACCTTCTATTTGCAAACACCCCTCTTCATCTTCATCCATGCTTCTAGTTTTATGTTGCTTTAACTACAGTAAGTACTATTTAGTTTTCTAATATCTAAACTTTACAATAATATAAAGGTGCATTTGTTTTAAACTACTAGGCATACTTCTCATTTTAGTTATAACAACAAAACAGAAATTCTACAAGAAACAAATAAATCAAGTTAATACAAGACAGTGGTAGATCACAGCCATATAGATTTATGCTTTAGCATGCTCAATAAAATGAAAGAGACTGTGCAGGTATAATGTTCCCCTTTACTACAAAATAAAAGACAAAGCAACCAGCAGAAACGTTTTTTCCTATCTCTTAAAGTTGCAGAGAACTTATTTTTCTGAAAAGCATTTCTCTTTTTTCTGCTGAGACGCACTTGATTCCAAATCCTCAATACATTTATAAAGTGGTACATTGCCTCCACTAAAATGCCAAGATCAGTCCATTCTAATTCAGGATGTCTCACTGTTTTACTCATATTTGTTCCGATCTCCATTAAACACAATTGATAATAATTGATCCCTGATTATTTCAATTTAGACTTTGAAAACCTGACTTTTTACTTCAATTAAAATACACTACCCATTATGTTTGACATTAGTTTACAAGCAAGACATATTTTTGAGGCGGATTGCCCTCAAAAGTCCTCACCAACAAGTCTTCCTAACTTCCTCAAAGGAAAACAGAAGGTGATTAGATGCAGAAATTCAATATCTTACTGGAATGTTCTAAAAGATGGGTATGCAAGATGTGCAACAAACCTCCATAAAGAGTCAATATGAGACTCATACTTTGATACATTTCAGGTGCCTGTTTAAAATCAGTGTCTGTCACAGTGAGAAATTCTGTGGTGAATGTTGAGATAAAAATCAGACTAACAGCAGTGATCACAGCTGGGAATAAGTTTGAAAAAGATGCAAAAATGAACAATCCACTCTCTAAATCGATACCACTGATAATGTAGACCTATACTTTTTTCATATTGACTGAAAGCCTGGAGTATGTTGACCTAGGTCTGAACCCACTGCCATGCCATCTATATGTATCATGTGCTCTGGAAACTAATTGGTTGATGGACTTGCGCATGGAGGCGTGAAAAACTTTGTAATGCTCAGTCACAGCAGGACAAGACCAGAAGAAGACATTAACAGAGACTGAGGAGGAAGATGACGCGGTAACAAGAGTGAAGAAATGCATGTCCTTGTAGACAAAAAAGGCTAGGGAGATTAAGTAAGGAAGAACCATTTCTCCTTTTCACTGTTAAGAAACAATCCTCACAGATATTTTAACTTGTGTCAAAAATAGGTTCTACTTCTTCTTATTTATTACAAGTAATAGAGAACACAGTAATATTTCCATATGATAGAGACGAATGCAGTATAAATGCATAAAGTGTAGTCACTTTTCCTCTCATATTGTGTTCAAATTTTCTTTCAGAACAGCTAAAGATGGAAGAGAGATTTTTGCTGTTGTTTTCAAGAACAAACAGCATTTTTTACCATGATTTTCACTTTTAACAGCAATAACTTTACTGAATTCCATTTTCTGTCATTTAATTTCAGCACATGCCCAAAGTCTCTCAAAAATATCTTTTTTGTTAAGATTTTATAGCTATTGCACTGTTTGCAGCTCTCACTGCTACTTCTTCCATTACTAGAGCTCCTCTCATTCATCTGGGACATTCAGTTAAAGACAAAGTGGAACACTTCTGTAGTTAATCCATTAAAGAATGAGAAGCATTTTATAAACATTTCTATCATAAAGAAACCACTGTCTTTACAACCACATAATTAATGACTTGCATCCTACAATTGACAGGCTCAGTAAGTCTTCTAGGAAGCTAATGCTAACTTTTTGCCTATCAGTTCTTTGAACATTATTTTCAGCTGGGTAGGTGACTTCTCCATCCTGGTAAACCACAACCCGCTCCACAAAATAGCATTAACCATGTGGTTGTTAGACTGCTATAGCAATATTATAAACCATATATGCCATAAACAGTACAAAATACTGCAGCATTTCTTCCCAACTACCATATACCAGGTGCATAAAACTTATTCTCCATGCCTTGTTTGGGCATTTGCTCACACTAGGATTATCAACACGATTATCAACTTCTAATGCCCACACATGAAGATGAAAATTAACAATGATTTACTACTTGGCTCAGTGGAGCTTTCAGCTATCAGGACTATCTTATCTATACAGAAGATGCAGATTATGAAGTGCTGCTTCATTTCACCACTTCTTGAGGAACTACAGACTATCACAAATCTCATGTCTGCCTACTCAAGCTAGAGTAGATACTTCTGAGCTTCCTAATACAACCTTCTCAAAATAAAGGCACTTTACTGAATGCACTGCTGCCTCCCTGGAGTCCAACAACAAACACAACAGGCATTAGTCAGCTTAATACACTGATGGAAGGCACAGGGATAAAATGGTAAAATGTAAGGAAAAGAGAATACTTCAGTACAGATATAATTGACTGGAAGAGCATTAGCATTGCAAAATGTAAGAAGAGAGAAATCTCTGTTAGTATGAAGTACTACCTGTCATTGAAATTAAAAGCACTGATAGTGTGTACAGCCTGTAGTCTCAGTATTAAACCATGACTAATATCCCAGTACAATATACACTACTTCTGCAAAACAAATGTGAAGTACTTTGGAAACTGTTAAAATAATTAAAATTAATTAAAATTAATTTACATTTAAAAATAAATGAGAACTATGAACTAGAAGATGCTACAAAATCTAAAAAATAAGTCAGTAAGAATGACATTTTTTAGTGTTTTCCTATGAATTACAAAATCTCCTATAAGAATATGAAGGATATGAAGCTATTGCAGTGCTGAATATGGACAGCAGTGAAAAGAAAACACTAAGGCACACAGATGTTCTTGCCAATGTTTGTACATATTGTAGGAAATGCTACTCCCACCTTAAATTATTTCTTGCTAAGATAAATGCCATTACTTTCATATTTTGATAAACTGGAATGTTAATTTCATCAGATTATTGTACGTACCTAAATGATTTAACCTTGAGATGGGCTGCAGAACTGCAGATTCTAGACTACAATGTGTACCAGCACAGACGAGAATGTTTACCCAGGCTTAAGATGAATGATCTTGGACTGAGCAGCAGTGGGTCCTCAGACTTTGAGAAATTCCCATCCAGATTCCCCTACAATGGACAATGGAGATTGCAGCAATATAAAAAAGGATGGGAAACATTTTGTCCTTAAAAAATCAGAGGTGCTAGGAGAAAATCTTCCTCAGATACTATTAGTAAATTGGCTGGTTAATAGTCATGACCCTCACACTTAAGGAGACAGGCACCCAAGTGGGTAGGGCAGGAGACAAAAGATTTCCCACTGGTTCAACCATTTCCAGTTTGTAAGATAGTTTTTGGTTGGTTTTTGGTTGGTTTTGTTGGGATTTTTTTAATGCCAGAATTCGGCTGGCAGCCATTTCAACAGCTTGTCTTTGCCTGTGAGAAAGACAGTTTCTCCTTCCATGAGATCAAAAGATATAAAAATAACAACCAAACGCACTGTAAAAATACAGCTAATACAGTATGTAACATTCCACATACTGTAAAATACAGCATTATTAAATTTAAAAAAAAAAACCCAGAATGCTGGCGATCCTCACCCTATGGGAAGGAAGAGTTCCTTTCGAATTTTTGTAGCTAAGATCAATAGTAGAGAAGGATATTCTCCCAAAGAGGGGGAAAACAAACAAAATATTTACACACAGGATATAATCCTTAATAAGCCTTTCCCTTATTTTGTTGAACATGAAGGAGGTTGCTAAGCTTTTTCTTTTTTTTTTTGTGAGGGGGGTGAAATGCATTTCAGTATTTCTATCATCATTTTTATTAGCTCCAGAATAAGTTATAAGGAGATATTTTATTTACTGTTTCTCTTTGCAGCGTTGCCATGAGATAGGAATTGCATTTCTTTTCACCCAACTACTTCAGTATTGTAATTTTAAAAGAAATGTGGTACCACCACGTAACCCCAGTGCGCAGTACCTTAATTTCACATCAAACATAACTTTCCAAACTAGCAAGTCCATCTAGGCTAGCAATATCTGTGTAATTTGATATGCTCAGACATTTTTTTCAGTCTCATTTCAGTAACTCATTGCCATAGGCTACAAACAACTCTCACTCCCTGAAATGTCAAACATAATTAATACATGGTAAATTTTAAAAGAGGAAGTTCTTCAGACCCCTTGAACAGGGGGTTTTGCTTTCTGTCCTACTGCACTGGCTAATGTTGATGCAAATTCTGTTTTCAAAGTAGCCATATTTGGATGGTCAGTGAAAATCTCCTATGCCACAATGATATTCTCAAACCTTTGGTTGAATATACATAAGCATAAAAGCTCATCTAAATATGTTAGCCTGACTAAGCAGTGATTCACTGACTGCAAGTGCAGCTTACATAGTATATAAATGCACATATGCTCTTGGCCCTATAGTGCTTTTAAGCCTGTGCATAAACAATTTAAAAATCTAGTCTATATATTCTGTACATATTTTGAGTATCTATAAACAAATACAGCACTACATACTTGGAAGATATATTTTCATTACGAAGTGCTATACCTAAGAACTGTGACTCCTGGAGCCTTCAAGCCAAATGCCATTCAGGAACCAGTTTCTGTCCCCCTGGTTCCTGTTTTCACTTGCTACGAGAGCTGTGTGGTTTTCCATATGATACCTCTGGTACAACAGCCTGTGTACACAGACACAGTTTGCTTCTACAAATGATGTTTACTCATCTAACTATTTGCAGATTTAGCTGCACAGTCAGTTAAAAGAAGTAAAGCAATCCTAGGTCTGAATACCTCACCACAGTCAACTTCTTCGAGAGACAGAGACTCAACCGCAATGATGACTGAAACCTTGCAGTACAGGTGGAAAGAGATCTGCACAGCCTTCCTCTTTGTTTCATTTTGCCACTCAGTCTTAGCCTTGATCCCTCATTTTTGCTTTCCTATTGCTATTTTAGCTATTAATCTGAATGCAGGTAAAGCAGTATTTATTGCAGTCCTTTAACAGCAACTAAAATGTGAAATTTAGATCTAAAAATTCTGCTTATGTTAGATTGTGCAATAAACCTGCAAGTGTCTTACAAGATAGATGCTAATAAAATTATATAGGCATTTTCATGAAACCAAAAAAGCTATTTTTCTTCATTGAACTAGCTAAACTTGCTCTGGTTTTGACCTGGGTAAAGATGACAATTTATAGTCCAGCTTGCTTGTATGAAAGATTAATAAAAAGAAAATTTTTCCCTTCCTATAATAAAATGCTTACTCTCTAATAATTTTCTTCTGTCAGGACTGTCTAATAACAGAAGGCCACTTTGTGGCCATGTAATCAGTATATTGTAGGAAATTCCCTGTGTAGTAGGGAACATTGGCCGGTGACTCCTGAAGCAGCTGCCCCGTGTTTACAGTAAGCAGAGGAAGATATCAGAGAGGTTCCAGCACTCCTGGCATGGCCAGATGTGATGACAAAACAGTAACTGGGCTCCTTTGCAGCGCAGCAGCTTTTGCAGACCTCTCTCTCCCACCTGGCAGAAACCAGAACAAAAGGCTGCTTCTGCTGGGTACTGCCATTCTTCACCAACTCCAGCTCACATTTAGATACAGGGGAAACGGGAGGGCTCTGTCACAAGTTTGAAATTTCTCAGTGTGACAAGCGTACAAATACACTGATCGCTGACACCTCATTCCATCAATGTATTTATTATTACATCTAACCAGATATTTATTTCAAGATACTCAATGTATGAAAGACTCTCTTTGAGTCTATGAGGTCTACTGTTTGTGGGAATTGTGGTTATTTAGCTAATTGACCTCAAAGACATGTGAGAAAACTGTGCAAAATGTCAAAAGAGGGCATTTATAAAAATTTTCTCTGCTACAATCAGTAATTATTTTTTCTTAAAATGTGATAAAGAAAATTCAAATGTCCTCTGAAGAGTTACAGCGTTAATCAGAGACCGAACTCAATCTATGATGTGTGAAACAGAAGGATTATAATTTTGCTTTTAAAACAAGTATCAACAGAATTTAATTATGGAATTACGTCTGATGCTTCACTGATACTCAATGTGCCTTGCAAAGCAAAATATAAGACTGTCTCACAAGTAAACGACAAAAAAACCTTCTACCATCTTGTCTGCAGCTTTAGCTGGTTTACTAATCTTTATGCAGAAGATACTATCATAATATCTGGACTATCAAAAACTTGTAAAACATCAGTTTTATGAGTGATGGTTCATGAAAATCCCTGACCAAAAAGAAAATCACTGATATAAAGAAAACCACCCAACATATTAATTCAGCTTCACTACTCAGTAAGTCAAATTGTAAATCATAACAAATAAAATGGAATAATTGCAGGACATCTACTGAACCATTTGGAAGTATCCTGCTATACTTTTTCATCATTCACACAGAATCTAGGAAATGCTGCACCAAGTGACATAAAATGGCAATGGCTACCAGCCACACAGGTAACCTGCTGTGAAAAGTTAGTGCCAAAAAATTACTCTCCCGTATGTAGCACAACTGTGGGTGAATCCTCTCTCACACCAAAAGCTGCTAGCTGGCAATCAAGTGGATTGATACATGTGTATTTTCTTGGTCCATCTGTGGCACAAAACACGTGCCAGAAGTGTGACTAAAAGTCAGTAAGAAAGAAGCAATATAGTGTACCACATGTTTAAGAAACAGTTAATAAATCTGCACTAAATATTTCATTACTTTTTAAATTCACAATCAAAAAACTCCAAAGAAAGTGTGAATGTCAGATTTTTAGCCATGGGGTTTACAAGTAGTTGTTATTATTATTATTATTATTACTATTATTATTATTATTATTATTATCATCATCATCATCGTTGTCATCGTCATCATTATTATTATCATAATATTTTGGGGACTATTGCTGTTGTACTGCAACCTTTTCTCAAAGCCCTTAAAATTTCATATTAAGAGAAACTTCTAAAAAAAACCAAAGTTAAATCAAATAATTTCCCAATTGATTTCATTAGTTTGTCAGAACATGTTCAAAATCAGATCACTGGTACTAAATGCAAACTTTCTGGTACACATAGGTGAAAGGAGATCTAATGCATGATGGGATAAAGAATTGCCAGTCTTGTTAAAAACCAAGATGAATCTAAACCTCACTGAAGCTAATGGGACTTTCCATTAACTTCTACAGTCTTTGGATCAGGTCCTGTAGTTTATTTTTCTCTGTCCTTTTATCTTCTCTCCCTTTCAGATTTGTTTTTCTCCTTTATGTGTTACAAGAGCAGCAGTGAGAGCTGAAATGGACAATGCTTAGCTGGCAGTCATTCTCTGGTAATTAGACCGAGCCTCAAACACCTGACCTGCACATCTATGGATATCAAGCACGTCTGAGTGCCCAATTACCCGGGAGTATTAAGAAATAGGTTTGGAGGATGGGCAAATGATTTGATTCTTAAACTCTTCTGTAGTTGACGCTTCTTCTTTAGCACAGACTAGAAGACCCAAAGAGAGACTGGAGGTCAAACCCTGTCTGAACCATGATATGCTGTGAACAATTTCTTCATACTGTTTAGGATCTTTGACCTTTAGAAAATCTACAGCATTCATAATTATATCTAAAGCAGCTTTGATGGTGTCTTCCCCTATAATGGATTCACAGACGTGAATAATACTCTTTAATTTTCAAGTATATCTTTTTCAAATTAATATTTCAAAGAGAGAAACCCTTATCTTGTTAAGAAGAAGAGTTTTAGGGTAGTAGCTCTTGCATAGGATGATACAGTTTGGTGGCCTCTCTTGTTAAAAATGTTCTAGTACCCATCTAATGCCCACTTATTTATGGATTTTAGACTAAAAGCCTTTTTTTGCCAGTTTTCTTCACAAGCACTTATCTCAGCATCCTCATTAGATGGTTTTTCTCTTTTCTTTTTTTTCAAGGCCTATCCATGCCCTTGGTACTTTCTTTTGTTCCACTCTGCAAAAGGAATGGCTTTAAAGGATCTCTCTCTACCAGTTTCAACTTTTTTTCCTTTGTAATTAGCCTTATTTGAGGAGCAGAAAAGTAGAAGACCAGAGAGAAATAATAATAATAAAACCCCCTGGTGAACAAAGCAGATGATGTTCTTTACTTCAATCATATGCTGTATAGCCTGAGTCAAAGAACTTGCACATCTTTTTCTTTTTTTAAATCTGACTCATACAGTACATGCAAGCCAGCTGAGAGACAATTTTGAAGCTAAAGAACAGGAATGTTTTATTCAGCTGGTTATTGTTATTACCAAGAGCTTATTTAAAAGTTATAATTAAAGAAACCTTTTGCAGATAGTAATTTGAAAAGGAAAGATATGTTTGCCATCATCTGCTGAGAAGGACTATATTTATAGTGTTAATACACAAGTGTGTGAACAAGACAGAATATATTTATTATATTAATTGGCGAGTGTATGAGTCTTTGAAAAATAAGCAGTGAAATAATATATTGGAACTAAAATGGAACCTGAATATGAATTAATGTAGAATAAAGTCTAGAACTGCTCATATCATAACTGAAGCTGGTATCAGACTTCAGTCAAATAATCAGGGAGGTAAATTTCTTTGCTAATTCTCTTTCAAACTGAAAAAAATACCCAATACATATTGGCAGTCCTGACAAGTCTTTAAAGTCTAGAAGATATTTCATCATACACAACACTGGTGGAAATACATAAGTCTGAATTAGTAGTGATTCTGAAAATCACTAGTGAATGGTTCAGAAGAGCCAAGAAAAACAAAAAAAGTGTCCCTTTACTACTGAAGTGAATGGATTTTATTCTAACTTTTCCAACTTTTCTTAAAAAAACCAAAAAACATTTGTACCGTGAATATCAGTTTCTGACTTTCTACATTTTGTTTGCATTTTTCTGTATATTTTCCTTCTTGGTATGCAGTTCTTGCTAGACCAGATAACTAAATGAATGAATACTTACCACCTGGAACAAAAGCATATTTGAATTTTTAAAAAGAAGAACTCTCCTCTAAAAGTACTTCCAAGCGCTTCCATTAACAAGATGTATAGAAGATATTTTACTGTTGGAAACCTGCATCTGTGAAATCATTAGCCTTTTTTAAAAAAAATCTGTGAATTACGTAAGTATATTTATTATTTGCATCACTTTGAATAAGTACATAAAATTTATTTTGACTGCTACCAATGAGTTAGCTTTTATGTACTTGAAGAAGACTAAACTTGTGTTGACCATCTTGATTTTATGTTGAGCCTAAAATATGTTCACCCAAGCTAACAGTAATTTCCACCAATATTATAAGACTATCTAGTATTTACTATAAAAGAAGCAACATACATGCAAAGCCTTGATATTTTATTTTTTGTTTATTTGTATAACTTTTAATAATTTTAGAATTATCCAAGTTAAACTAATTATAAGGGGTATCCAGTTCAGTTAAATATTTCTACCTCTGTGAATTTTACTCACACTGCATGTTCTTTTTGAATCTGCAAAACTGAACAGAAAGAGGCCAGTAAGATGGTTGCCATTTGTTCTGCTGCTTATGTCAGAACAAGCACCATTTTTGCCACTCATTCTTTTTAGCTCTAGAAAGAAGCCTAGTGGAAATAAAGCAGTATGCATCATTTCAGAATGATCACTGTATGCTACTGAACCTTAATAAATAAGGTCTGAATTCTGGACAGAAAGTTCAGACATTTGTAATTTAAATAGGATCATTCTTCCTCATTTTGCATATCATGAACTCAACCAATCTACTGACATTCTGTATACCAAGATGACTAGGTTCACTCTTGCAAAATGGGGGACAATTCATCAGTTTGCTGACACTAAAATCTGAGTCTGAGGTGGTTAAATCTCTCATTTTATCTCTGTACCTACTCAGATTTTCCTGTGATCTCCGCTCATTTAGAAAATTGTCTCATATATGCAAATGCATTATGCAATCCATGCTCACAACAGAATTATTAAATTTAGTTTGTGGCCTGCATTGTTTAAAGAATTATATCTGTTTCTGTTAGTATGCTTAAGACACTCAGATATACTATATTTTATCAGATAAAGGACTTTCTTTTTTTGGAAAGGGAAGTTTACTTCCACTTTTGATTTCATATTTTGTGTGTTTCCTTTTATAATTTAAGTTACTAGCCAACATTTTTAACTGATCCTCTCGCTGAACCCAGCTATGGCCCCAATATGCACAGGAAAGGCAGATGAGCATCATAGACTTTGCAAAATCTATAAATGTGCAAACACCTGTGGTGCTTCACCTGCATGAAGCTTGGCACAGAAAACATCTGTGGGAAAACTAGAAACTGACTCTTGCTCAGGTTAAGGGAAATTGAAGAGATTTATAGAAGGGATTTATATTTCCTTCCTTCCTTAATAATCCCAACCTAACGTACTGAGAAGAATATAGAATGAAGTTACTATAACTGAATCCTGCTGAAATTAGCATAATTGGATGCAACAAATATTTTCAAAATATTTCCAGTTACATTGTACAATTACATTTCATTTAGCAAGATGTTGCATAGATTAAATATCTTGAATACAAAGTATATTTTTCCTTTTCATTTGTAGGAAACTTACCTATCTACTAGTGATAATTTACTTTTTCTGGCAGTAGGTATTTTAAGTGAATATTTCATACAGGGTATTATTCTTCCCTATGTTTAAAAGAAATCAAACAGAAATTAAAAGCGTGAGAGTCAGTTCTCTCAATTTAAACTTGTTCCTTCACTCTCAGTCTATTCTTTGGCCAGTCTGTATTTGTGCTCAGGATTGCCTTGACCAAGGTGCAGGCCCTTGCACCTGGCTTTGCTGAACTTTGTGAGGTTTGTATGGGTCCACCTCTCCAGCCTGTCAAAGTCCCTCTGGATGGCATTCCTTTCCTCCAGTGTGTGGATCTGACATCAGCTTGGTGTTGTGGGGAATCTTGCTGAGAGTGCGCTCAGTGCCACTGACAATGTCACCAAAAAGATGTTAGACAGTGCTGGTCCCAGTACGGACCTCTGAGGGACACCACTTATTGCTGGGCTCCAAGCCATTGACCGCAACACTTCAAATATGACCATCCCACTGATTCCTTATCCACTGCATGGTCCATCCATCAAATCCATGTCTCTCCAGTTTAGTGACAAGGATGTCATGCAGGAAAGTGTCAGACACTTGTCAAATGCATCTCACTTTGAGCAGAGGCTGGAGTAGATGACCTCCACAGGCTCCTTCCAAACAACTTTTCTATCATCCTGTGTCTAAACTGAATGAATCAATACTTTAATTAGGCACATTCACAACTTTTGACTTTATTACTCATTCACAAAAGAGAGATGTTACTTAAACCCCCTATTTTTCATAAAATCTTCCTTGACATACCGGAAGCATAAGCATCAGATGGTTCTGAATGCCATTTATACAGAACAACTATCTTTTGTTTCAAGGCCAAATACTCTTACAGACCAGCCTACCCCCTGGATTATGTGTTTTCATACACAGCAGAGAAAGAAATCTGCTCTGTGCTTTCAGACCTGAGGACTGTAGAATTGCTCCGATCCTGCTGTGCAGAACTTGTTCCTTTGTGAAAATGCATTTATATACAGATCACAAATGTTGTGAGTCTAGCATGTTGTCAGCTCAGTTAAAATGGGATTCCAAAGCAGAAGATTTGGAAGGAAATAGATGAGGCAGAATCAGAACTATAATGACTGGTAAAACACAGATCTCAAAAGTGTCTTTCTATGTTACTTGTGACTGATGTCAGATTCCTGCTGCTAAAGACAGCTGGGTCCTCTAAACTTGTTCATGAACCAATGAAATGTCCCCTTTAAATCAACCCTGTTTGCTCTCTGCATTGCTATTTTAAAGAGGTTGTTCCAGAGCTCACTCCTCTTAAACTTAAAAACATTTTAATTTTCAGTGATTTATATGCCCAGATTAAATCTTGTTTCTTGTGTCAACTCAGATCTTTTGCCACACAGAGATCTACCTGCCACCAAGGGTTGAGCACTGGTAAAAAAATCTGGTTTTGATTGAAAATGAAAGCAGATTTACTTTTGTTTGCAAATAAACAAGAAATGCTTTGCCATGAATTCAAAAAGTCAAAACCAAATTCTTTGTGCTTTGTTCAGCACCTCTTTTTCTTTAGATTTAATAAGTAAAACGACTCTGAGGGACCACAGAGCAGCAGGAAAGAAAGAAAGAAAGCAAGAAAGCAAGCAAGAAAGAAACCTACTTCTGAGTTTTGGGTGGATCAGCCTCTACAGGACTCGGCCTCAGCCATGCATATGAGCTCCCATATCAGCAACACTAATGCTGCAATGGCACTCTTAATGCCCCAAGTACTGCCAGTAGCCTGAAACCATACACAGCAAACCTTTCGCAGTACAGTCTGAGTGGAAGGCATCCACTGCCAATCTGTTCACACCAGACTTTACAAATCTTGCAGGCACCTAAAAGGGTTATCTCAAGTCCTCCTCACAGTAAATAAAATATTCTTTAAAAGGCTTTTGGGGATCCTCAGGGCATTCCAGTATTGCCAGGAAGATGCTTTACCCTACCTAGTAGAGAAATACATAACAATGTGCTTTAAAAATTAAAAATTTAAAAGAATCTGAATAATTGCTTCCTGTCAATTTTCTAGGTTGGCATCATGTAATTCAAGAGTGAACAATCTCAACAAATTCATTTGGAAACGTCTGTCTAGCCTGTGGAAAAGCTATGTAAAACTGTGTACAGAGCACAACACATAATGAAGTTTACACTTGCTCTGGGTTTGTCCTGAGGAATGTACAGCAATCCTGACACAGTTTCTGTCAGTGTCACTAGCTACAACATGCAGCTCAGTAGCACAGGAGTCTGTTTCTTGTTCAAAGGGGAAAAGAAGGACTTAAATATTTACAGGTTAATTGTCTCAAAATATTATCAGTTGGTTCTCCTTAAAAAAGAATTAAGTGCCTGCTTTACCAGAATTAATGAAAAATAATATGATTATGTAGATGCTAAAACTACAGGGCAGGACAAAAATTTCATAATGAAAACAGTGTTTTTCTATCTGCTTCTTTAGGTTTGCACAGGCTATAGTCTCAGACAACTCCCTTTTGACCTGACCATAAGAATGAGTCAAAATTAAATTGATCAGGATCTTGTACTCTGATTTGCTCAAATAATTGCATTTTGTTTTCTGACATGCACTAAAGGGAGCTATGTGCACAACTGGGGGGGGGATATATCCTACCAGCAGAAAGACTATGGTTTATATCAGTATTTTTCTGAATCTTGAAATAGAAAAAGTGAAAGGGCAAGACATATCTGACTATAGCACACATACACCAGCTAAAAGGCCATCAAACTTGAACAGATTTGTACACAGAAAAATCTGAAAACTGCGAAGAGCTGCTTGAAAACATTAAAGCAACATAATTTCTCAGCAAAGCAATTGGCAAGCAAACAAATACACAGTGAAAAACCAACTTTTTCTACAGGATTCTGGAGAAGGGTTTTTTTTCTGTTTGGTTGGGTTGGTTATTTTAGTTGTTATTTTTATTTTGGTTGTTATTTTTATTTTAGTTGTTATTTTTATTTTGGGTTTGTTTGTTTGTGTTTGCTTGTTTGTTTTTGTTTTCTTTCCCTAGAAAACAGATTGATTTTATTTGTTTAGCTGCTTTTCAAAAAACTTAGTTATACTCATAGCAGATTTAAACCACGAAGAATTTCAAACTCTATGACTTCCTATATCTCAAAGCTAAAGGCACATTCACACTGTGACCAGATCAGTACACACAGCACAATGAAATTTCTGCTATGACTATAATATAAATAACTTTCGCATTAAATTGGATGTATGTTAAAGACTAAAGAAAGACTTGTACTTAAATACAAGGTAGAAAAGTAGAAAATTACAGATTTGAGATAGGAGTAAAATCAGATATTCTCAACAGTTAAACCTTCTTGCAGATCCACTACTGCTTCCACAGTGTTGCCAAAGTGTCTTGATTTACCCAGGCAATGAACCCATTACAGACTACACACCTATTCCACTACTTTAATGTATTTTTATACATATTTTGTAGGAATCATTCTGACTACTGTGGCTGAGCAAAGAAGACCTCAGTTGAAATAGAAGACAAAAGTTACCGAGCTACAGAATTACACAGCAAAAAAACCAAAAAAAACCCCAAAACATTTTGATTGGAAAAGTAGTTGATACTGAATCTGTTATCTTGCTTGTTACAAATTGGACCATCCTGCTCATTTTCATTTATCTTGCTTTCATTTCTAGCCTCAGAACTTCCCCACAGATATTCATGCACAATCTGACTGTACAAATGTGTGCCTCTCACCAAAACAAAACTTTTTAGACTATAGTCTGCTTCTTAACAGGCTTTGATCTGAAAATTCAGAAACAACACTTGAAGTATATAACTTGAGTATTATGAAGAGTTTAAAATGTAGTATAAAAATTCTTAAAATTATAAGGCTAAATGATTTTGAATAAGTTGTATTTTTAAAGCAATATTCAGTTCTTAACTTTGGTATCTTGGATACCACTATTTACATGATGCAGATCAATTTCAGGAAAGAAAAATTCAGATGAAAAGAAAGAAATCAAAGAGGAAGAGAGAACGACTCTTCACTGACCAAACTGACTGGCAGCAGCTCTCTTATCTCAAAAACTGTGTGATAGCCTGGTGAACTTAGAAGTAATTTATTGCTCTTCTTCAAGGAATGAAGAACTGGCTTCCTCTGTTCCTCTCTTGTCCTCTAAACACACACTGATCAAACAATTTTCTCTTAATTTGCAGGAAGAGGGTAGTGAAAGTTTGCCTTTAGGGGACCACAGAGGCAAAACATTGTTTTCACCTTTCCCCATTGCTCTCTCAGGGCATAGCACTCCTGACTTCAAGGCAACATCAGCAGTATTCATTCACAAGCCTAGCAAGAACACCCATTAGTTATACTCAAGACAGTATTATTGAGCCCTTTCTCTAAATTCTATGTACTAACTCAATATAAAATCACAGTTCTGATTATTGATCAAATAAAAAATTTCCACTTGAGCAATCCTGACAGATTTCCTGCACAGCAGCACAGTCCCTCCATACGTGTAGCCCATATACTGAGGTTCCTCTGAGGTTTTGTACCCTGACAGCTCTGCTCCTGGAGTGCCTTGGGATATGCCTCAAATACTTCTTTATCCTCTCTCTGATCTTTATTGGTTCTCCACCCCAACAGGAGACATCAGCCTCACGCTGATCCTGTTTGCCACAGAGCATTCCCCAGCTGGAAGGTGCCATGAACATGTCTTGAGATAACGGTCCACATTTGCAGAAAATGCTTCAGAGAAATCATGAGCCCTAAATTTATGATTTCTCCTTGATCTACCCGAGCCCCAACTTTAGCCAAGTTTAATGATAAAAATCCCACCCCCCCAAATTATTAAGCAAGTACTAAATTTAGACTTTTATTTCAATTATGGAAATCCTGAACTCCCACCTATACCCTAAGCCTGGTTGCTCAGTCAGTAAGACTCTAAACTTTATATCTGAAATTCCTAACTTTTTTATATTTTGCTGTTAGTTTTGGGACACAAAAACAAATATCTGAAGCACTCCAGTACAGTATGGATAATTGTATAAGTGGGAGCTACAGGCACACTTATTTAGTGAAGCCCATCTCTTACAAGGGGTGCTTTTTAAACTGGAGACTACATCCACTACCAGCAATGACAAAAACTGATACACTGAAATAAAGAAAGAGGTTATTTGCACAAAATTTACTTTTGTGGAAATACAAAATGAAACATAGGCTTAAGCATCCTCTTTGAATCACCTGAGACCCACTTCTTTAATTTACTAGACATTTGCAATTGAACACAGAAAAGAAAAGGAATGAGGTGATTCTTCTTCCTGAGCTAACATAACATAAAGTTGTTAATGTCTAATTTTGAACTCTACCTTTGTGCTTTAACAGACCTGAAGACAGAGCTTGACAAACTGGAGTATTTATCCAGACAAAAATAGCCACTCAGCTGTGCTTTAGTGCCATTTTCTGTCACACCAGCATGACAGCACTAAGTGTTTAGTTCAAATAAGTGGTTCCACGTCCTCTGATAATACAACATGGTTCCAGCATTCTGTTCACTACAATTTCAGCTCCATCAGGGGTGGCACAAGACAGCTCAGTATTCCCAGAGATTTTCAAACTGTGGTTCATGTGTTCTATTATGCACTCAACCCGTCTGGTCCATTTGGACTGGATTCACCAGGGAATAAAATTAGCTGGCCATTTTATTTACACAAACCAGCCTGCCAATTTGTCTGGAGCTTCAGTTATTTTTTATTTTTCTCTTTCTTGCAGTTTTGAATTATTTCTGATGTGTCAACTATCTGTAACACAGATTCTTCTTCCACTGGGCATTAGTAAGTTAAGGCAACCAACTGTTGGGGGACTTATCTTGGGGCAGTTAGAATCTTCAAATTTGAAGCAGTAGTTGTTTCCTCAACAAACTCAAGTACATTGTTCTTTTAAATAAAACTTCTTCTTAATGTGCTGCTAAACAAATAATGGAAAATATGAAGGAACAGCAACAGACAACAGCACACAAACACAGGGCAATGAATTAATTCTGCTCCCTGTTGCACAACTAATCAGTACTCCCAAAGCAGGGCACCATTGCTGTCCTGAAGACCACAATTTGACACAGGTAATTAGTGTTTTAGGAAAACAGGCAAATATTAAAAAAAATGAGACATTAAATTATCTTATCCAAAGGACACAGAACTTTGGTAATCTCAGCAAGCCTCATAGAACCACCATTGTCACTGTATTTGAGGTATACTTTCCAAAGTTCAGTTACCACATACAACAAAGATATTTAATGTCAAAAAATCAGACCAGACATAAAAAGATAAATATAAAAAGTCACTTCATTCAAATGCAGACATTAGAAATGGTAAATATATGAAAATATTGTGTGCTTTTTCAGACAAGAAGGTTCATATATTACCAATTTTATGATGCCAAATTTTTTCTGCTAAAGTCTTCACTATTCTTTTCTTCCTCTGTCTCTGCCTCTCTCCACTTGCATCAAAGGAAAATCTCTCAGCCTCCATTTTTATCTCAAGGCAACACAGTCTCAAAATGTTTGATACAACTAACAGAAAACTTAGCAAAATTGAACCGCCTTTCATTAGATATGGATTTTTTTTCTCTGCTGCTACTCAAAACAAATTGCCTGTTTGTCAGTTTTCCTAATGACTTTAATTATCTTTTTTTCCAAAAATATGCTGCCTCTGGACAAGCCCATGGAATATGTCCTAAGGTATCCTCTTGCCAGAAGCTTGTTCCATAAGCTTTTCCAGCCAGCTTCATGCAACTTACTGGCTTTCTGTAACAATTTATAATTAAAATTTTATATGAAACTTTTGGCAATGTATCTATAAAGAATTCAAATTATTAAAAAATAAAGTTATAGTATACATTGCAAACACAAAATGACTGATGAGATTACATAACACCTCTCACAACTGTAAAGGTTTCCATTACTGTAAGTCTTTTTGAGAGCAATAATGAGTCAAACTGAAACTACCACCGAAAAAGGATTAAACGAGAGAACATTATCCATGCATTTATGGTGACAGCCAGCCACAAACTCACTAGAGTGCATGAAATGTTCACTCTGCTTACCAACACCACCAAGCACATTCCTATTTACATTAAGAGGCTTGAAAGCAAAAACCAGAACCTTCATGGGAGCACTTACTCGAGAGTCCCTTATTCCTCAGGCCAGTCCACTGTCTCCTGGAATGTTTCCCCAAAGCATCGCATGTTACTAGCTCCCCTCTCAGGGAAACAGAAAGTCCTAAAATCCCTCTGCTCTATTCTGTATCTTCATATTGCACATTTGTTTGGTGGGCGACATAGCAGTTAGGACAAATATTCCTGCTAGGTTTAGAGCATCTATGAAGCTACAGTAGAAGAAGGGGACACATTGTGGGGAAAAATGAAATGGTTGCCTGGTCACTCTGGCAGAGCACACTGAGGTGCTGACCTGTGAAGGAAAGGTCTTAAAAGCACTGACAACATCCCACAGTCAAGCAATGCATCACTCAATATCTAGTTTTTGCACCTTCACCAATACCATGGCAAAGGCATGTTCTAGAGTTTTGATCCACTGCTGGTAAATTTTACAGATTTAGGGAGACTAGATTTTGGGTTTCATAGAGTTTTTTTACAAAATACACTAAACATATAATTGCTTTCATAAAAAGACACCTCAGCAATAAGCAGGAACACTTCTAGAATACATTTAACACTGTATGAAAACATCTGAATGCTAGTTCATGGATAAGGACAGTAATTGTCTTTGTTCTCCCCTCCAGCTGAGTAGAATTCCTAACACATTGCCTTGCTGGAGTAGGATTGGTGGAAGAATTTGTGCTCCCACACCAAAACCCAGAGCTGTCTGGCCACTGTAATTACTGCTGGGATATAGGTTTCACATGATTTCTACAACAACTCTTAAGAGCTGTGTGATATCCTGGTGAACGTGTAAGTCATTTAATGCTCTTCTTTGTTCCTTGCTGAATCTGCCTCCTCTGTTTCTCTCTTCTCTTCTACATATACAATATTAAGATTAGAGAACCATATTCATAGGGCCATTTTTATTTCTTGCTGAAGAAGGACAATCCCTTGGCAAATATGGAACAGTTACATCAGAAATATGACATTACAAAAAGACAGCTATTGTTAATAGGTAATATAGTATAAAAGCCAACAATGTTAAAAAGAGCCCAGAATGTTCAAATCCAGATTTTCAGAAAATTCTGAAATAATTATATCTACCCTTAAGCCACTTGCCTGAGTACAGCTGCAAACACCAAGCACAGTGAATGTGTAGGGACAATTTTCAAAGCCTGTGACTGTGAAGAGCAAACCACTGTTGGTCACAGGCAGGAGGAAAATAAAGTTCTGCCTTTAATAAAGTAAATAAAGTAAGGGAGAATGAAAGAAGATAAAGACAGCTGCTAAAGGTAGGCAGAGTTTACCCTGCTGCTGGACTTTCTAAAGCAATGATGCTGTCAGAGCTCCTTCCCCCACAGCCCAGAAAGGTTCCTTAACACAACAAAAAAGAAATCCAACCACATAAAGATGGCTTATGGAGTACCTGAATGGTAACTTTATCCCATTTCTACTGGAGAAAGGGAACTCTGGGCCAAGGTAAACTGATAAGGCACAAGTTTGTTCCTATAGTACAAAAGCAGCCAATTCAAAGCCCAGCTCAGAAAGTCAAAAAGAATATGTCCATTTCTACCTCCATACCTGAATGGAATTGTTGAAGTAGCTTCTCTTCTGTGTGAACTTCAGACTAGGAGTTCAACACATTGCACCTCATGAGCTAACTTCATTCAACCTTGACAGCTGAATGACCATCTCCTAGACTGCTTACAAGGATTTCTTTCTAAATTTATAAATACAAGTATTAGGTTTACTTTTCGCTTTTGCAGTATACAAATTTATGCTTAGAAGAAATAGTACATGCCTATCCCACCAAATCCATGTGTACATTTGGAAACATTTGGGGTTGCTTAAGGTGTTCTTAGTTTTGCATCTGTTTTCAAGAACAGGAGGTTAATTTAAGAACTTATTTGAAAGGTATCTGTCTGGTCACATCATTTCTGCTGCAGCCTCCAGACAGGGAAAGTGGGAGGGGAAATAAAAAGCAACAGTTGCCATTAATGAACACACCCAATTTATTTTGTGGTTTGTATTTCTGTGTTCTAGGTTTGAGCATGTTCAAGGGATCTGAATCTTCTGAGAAATTCTCCACAAAGAGATTGCTGTTGGTCTGCACTTCTGGATGTTGCAACATATTCAGTGCTGCTTGAAAGGGAAATGATAGTTTTCCCAGGCAAAATAGCATTTAGTTTTATAAACTTTATCAAGAAATTTTTCAGGCAATATTAAAATAACAAACATTTTAACATTTTCATATGAAAAATACAAGAATTTTCCTTTCAAATGTGGGTGAAAATTACTTTTAACATTTACAATAAGGGCTGATGAGAAAACGATATATTCCTAGCTAAACATTTAGCAATATCTTTGAAGTTTTCTGTATTTCAGACAGCTTATACAAATCTTAAATATCATTTAATTCCTACACACCTTAATAGTATTTAATATTTCCCATTGACACTTTTGTCATCATTCATCATTAATTACTCAATTACATCATAACTCACTCTCTCTCTCAATCTCAATTTTTTTTTCTATATAGTGGATAAAACCAACAATCCAGGAATGAGTCTAGTTCTTATGAAATAGTAAGAGAAAAAAAAGAAGTCCTTTATTAAGTTTTTCTTGGAAATACAAAAGGAAAAAACCCACCAGCACACAAAGCAATTATGCAAATCAGCTTTCTAAATGTATTTGAATAATCTGGAGATTTGTTGGTTGAAAACAAGAGAGTATTTCTGGTCCTCTGGTAAAATGACCTAGGTGTGCCCCCATAAAACCCAAATACTGAATTCTTCCAATTCCAATCACCAATGCCAACACAAGAGGAGACCTAAAACTTGACATTGACACATACAATATCTGGTAGTCCAGAAATCAATAAGAGCAGTGACCTGCTTTCAAATGAAAAGCAGGAAAAATCTCTCCCAAAGGCCCTGATGTCTATATGTCCTTCCAGCTAACCACCAGTATAAAAGAAAAATGTAGAGGACTCAAACATGACAAGGAAATGGACAGAAGTGAAAAAACCACTTGTTTTAAACAAGTATGATTCAGACTTATATACACTACTAGTTGGGTTTTTTCATACTGCAGAAGTCAGAAGTGGCCTGGAGTAAATGACAGAGGAGAAGAAACTGAATGAAAAGGTGTTAAGAAGAGGTTATGGCAAAACCACCTTGCCAGAACAGCACAGTACTTACAGAATTACAGTAGTCTTCTAACTAGAAGTGTGTGAAAAGCTAGGAGGGTATTTCTGATGTACATCAAACACAGTAAAAGCTGAAGTGAGACCTCAAAGCTCTTTTTTTTCTGAAACAGAATATGAATTTAATTAAGCAGAAACAGATCTGGTGTGTGCACGTCTTCTTCTTCTGAAGGTCTTGCAGATCCTTCCTAGAAAAATGTTCCTATACCAGGAAGGTAGCAAAGCCTCTAACTCCAAAGAGTTTTAAGTATGCTAGTGCTTGCGGCTCTCCCTTCACTGCAGACTCCAGCTCCTCCCTGAGTCAGAGAGAATGCACCTCTTTAAGAAAACAGCTATTCTGACAACATGCTCATTCTTTGCCAGGGTTCATTGCCACTTTCAAAAGCCCAAATGCTGTTGTGAACTGCAAGGATATCCAAATAGAGTGGAATGAAAAATTACCTTTTCCCCTCCTCTATTCTCTAACTCAGCTGCAGATTTTCTCCCTTGCTAATGCAAGTATCTGTTGTGGAGGATTTTCCCTTTACAATAAAACCAAAAGTATCTCTTGATTCCCAACATGATCATTACAGATCAGCACCAATTCTGACTTCGTATTTGACATTAGCACTGCTCTTTAAAACAAATTTGGTAGTTTCTCAGCAGTAACATCACATTTCTTTAATGCTTATTGACAGGCAGGTCAGTAGCCAGTGACTTTTTTTTTTTAATGACTGTATTCTTTTGTTCTCTTTGCAGTACCCGCAAGGACTTGAATGACAGAAAGTTCATTTTTCTCCGAATGAACATCTGATTAGAGTAGCCCATGCTTTACCCCCCTTTGGGAGACATGCTGTCAGCCAGCAAAGCCATGGTGGTCGTGGTAGCTGTCACTGCATATCCAACAGCTGCTCCGTTACACATTCCCTAACCTGGCAAGAGCCATGCCGTGGAGATTCTGCTGCTTTTCCCCACCCTGGCTCTGTGCTGCCCTGGCCCCATCCCTCCAGCAGGCAGCCTGGCCAGCAGCTCTGCCTGCAGCTGCTTCCCACCCTTCCAGTGCTGGTTCACCACAGCAGGAGTTCTCCCAAAGGTCCCTTCTATGGCCTCGGCTCTGAAGAGTGAGTGTCACCCCACTAAAGAACCAGAGCTTCTGGGCTGAAAGCCTGCAGCACCGTAACCTGCTTGGTACTCACAATTTGCAGATAGTGGCACACTGTGGGGTCTTTGCTGCACCCATGGAAGGAAATTATGGGGGAAAAATTATGCTGAAGTGGACACTTTGAATTATTTACATTCAAGACAGAACATGGCTTGATGAATAGAAAGTCAATCAAATGGACTCCGTATGTTGCCCCAATATCAAAAGGATTATGTCAGCGCAGTAGCCATGCTCTAGCTGAGCATTAGCTCAGACAGAACACAGGCTAGGTAAGACAGAATTCAATGCAAATTGCATTCAATAGATGGATGTCCTAATCATCATCTGCAGAGTCATTTTAGTTTAATGCTAAAGGATTCAAAATTATATTTTAATTCCACAAAACTAGGTGCCATAATATTTTCTTTGGAACAATCATTTACATTTCAATCTTTGTTGAAGATGGGATTAGAACATGAATAGAGCTTAAACTGCCACCACAACTGGTTACACCTTCCTAGAGGGACTTTGCACTAACACTGGGTGTCCTGGCGAGGTTTGTATTCTATGTCTCCCACATATGAGTAGCTCTGTGCTCCACAATGAAATCCAGAACTGAAATCAACGTGAGACATTCTTAAGCATCAAACTGTTCTGGAAGCCTGAAGGTACAGCAAACTGCTTTAACTTTTGAAAAATTAACTTATATTCCTGCTTGTGTAAACCATACAGAGCTAACAAAATTAAATTCAAAATTTTCCCTAATTTTTTGGCTAACAAAATTTTGAGTCAATTCAAACAATATGAGAACTGAATTATAATGGTACTTATGTACCATTAATATTAGTGTCTTTTTGTTAAAGTACAAATATATTTAAATATTTCTAAAAGGTAGCATCAGTGCATATAGAGTATTTTTAATGACATTCCAGGTTCTGTATTCCTTTTTATGGCAAATGAACATGTGAATGGCTAAGCAGTGAATAGGAAATGACTGTAAAAGCTGCATCTGTAGAAACTGAAGTTCAGCCACACAATTAATATTGTACATTGTCAGGCATGGTGGTACAAGATCAGATGTCACACACCAACCAAACCTTTCTATATAAAAAAGTAACCTGAAACTTCCATGGACAACAAAGGATGGCAAGAAAGGCAATTAATATGACAAATTTGGAGATGAATTGTGATTAAAACTAAATTATATTAATGAACTGAAAGAGTGGATGGGATAACCATGGCATACCAATGGGTTTGAAATTGGAACCCTAGCAAAAATAGCATTTGCCAGAGATGGTAGATAAAGTTTTCTACATACTGCTTCTTCTCCTGCTAAAATTGACCAAAAGTGATCCTTATGCACTGCAAAAGGCGAGGCTGTCATATTGTAATAGAGAGCAAAGGAATAAAAAATGTTTTTCTATGCATATGTCTATGGAAGAAAAGATGTGATATTAAGATACTGTACTTACAGTATATATTTCTTGAATGAAAAATCAAGAAGTTTAACAAGAAGGTGGGAGAAGCACTTGTCAATGACTCAATGAAAACATACTAAAAAAAATTGTAATTCTCTCAAGGTGTTATGATTTCTCCATCCAACTTGGCTGTCTCCATTTTGGTAAGACTTCCTCCCTGAGGAAATCAATACCAAGCTATCCAAATTTCCACATCTTAAAACTTCCTTTTATAAGCAGCAAGAAAGGACCTTCAAGAACAAACAGAACTTTCATTTCTATACATGCCAGCGCAGCATACAGATGGCCAAGTGAAAAAGAGTTATTCTGACATTCCAAAGGCAGTGTTTCTTTAGAACTCAGGGGTTAAAATCTTGCTGTTACTCCTAATCTGCTGCTCCACATCAGAAAATCATGAAATTCAAACTTCAACTTCCCTTCCTACAGCTTATCCCAGCATGGGAATTGATTCATCACACTCTGCAATCAACTTTTTGGTACTTAACTGAATACAAAATACAATACTGAGGGAGATTTACGTGTTTGTGTCATAGAACACAGCGCTCATGAAAAAAAAAGTTGGTTTATCCACTGCAGGGATTCAGTTACATTTCCAAATATCCATTCAAAATAAAGCACAGAAAGATTGAGAGGATGAATGTTTTAATTGCTTTCACTGCCTTTCTATTTCTCTATGTTTATTTATGTAACTGCTAATATTTAAAAGGATTGTTTTCTGTTTATTTCAATCCTTTGACTTACCAGAAATACCAAATTTGCTCTCCCATAATTTCATTGTAGAGGTTCTGGGAAATCTCAGAGATGTTATGAATCTTACAGAAAGTTTAGAGCAATGAATATTCTTTTCTCTAAAATGTGAATTAGTCACTGAAATTAAATAAAAGGTGCTATAAAAAGTGGGGCAAAAAAACCAAAAACCTTCAAGAAAGAATGAATTTGAAATTACCTGACCAAAAATCCCTGCTTTTCTGAGCTGATTAACACTTAGTCCCAGTTATGTAAAAACATGACAGAAAGCTAAACATTAAAGTTACACCTTCTTTTGACACATCCCCAATCAATCATGTCTGATGCTATGCTCCTTTCTAATTCTGTAGGATAAGTCAGAAAGAGAATTAAATATCTGTATATATGAAACTTTTACTACATTTCACATATATTACCAATGTATAATGGTAACAGATATGCAGTAGATGTCTTCATAATAAATATGCCATTTGCAATGTCTTCTTGCTCTCTTTGCCCTTATTCAATTCCACTTGTTAGGACATTTCAATTGTTTATACTGTAAGATTTCTGGAACAGATATGCAAACAATGCCTGAAAAAACAGACTCAAATCCCTGACACTGATGTTAATAATGCACAATGATCAGACTAATGCTGAATAAAAAGTAAATAATAAAAATAGGAAATCCATAACACAACATTGCATCTTATTGGGAAAAGCTGAGAAATATAGGATACACTTTAACTTCTTATTTAACTGGAGAGCAAAGAGAGGACTATGAAGTCCTGAATCGTAGTATCTGTATTCAACTCCCAGTTTCAGTTTGCCTTAAATTTGTTACCATTGTCACTGAAGCTTCAGAACTGCCTAGCTCTTCCTAGATCTTAAAAGATTTGTTTTACTAATTTTGCCAAGGGTTTCCACTGAGCATCCATTTCTGTATCAAGCTTAAATTACATTACATGTCCTCACATAATTTTCAGTTGTGAATAAATAATGTTCACTAGAACATTGGTGGTAAAGCAAAGGAGATGGTTAATTAAATGCTTTGCAGCAAAGCATTTGAATGCAGAAGTTGTCAGGCTCTTAATGGCCTCCTGAATGCAACTGGAATCAATGGGATAAATCCCTCGAGTTTTCACCTGGATTCTGTGTATTACAACATCTCACATTAATCAGTTCAAAACAGATCTCACAGTTCTTTAGACAACACTGTGGTTTGACACATCAGCAGCGACCAACCCTTGCTGCACCCCTACCAACCAGCCATCAGAACTGGAGTTGCCCAAAGCCTGTATTACTGAGGGATGCAAATATGCCAGTGAGGTAGGTTAGGGACATGCCAGAATCAGATTGCAAGGAAATACGTGTTGAGAGCTGAGTTTTCAAATCAGATTTTCCCTGCATTCAGCGCTCACTTAACACTGAAATGAATGTCAGTAGATGAAGGTACAGCAGCTATAAAACCACACTCAGAAACATAAAAAAGAGATGAGAAAGGGAGATGAGGGTAGAAATAACATTTGTTCGTAGCTACAATGAGAAATTATTTCTCATCTCAAAAATATGGGACATGGTAATTTCACTGCCTTCACCGATAGTCTCCTGTATTCACAAATAGGCAAATACTTAACTGCACAACATTAATAAGATACTAGGAACTAAAAGGTTGATTTTCAAAGCAATGGATAAAGACAAAGAAGCATGTAAAATTTTTCCCCCCTTACTGAATTTCAGTTGATGGAGTTTTATCACTGCCAGCTCTTCCTCTTGACAACATCCATATCTCAGTAACTAAAACCACGGGATCAGTGCTGGTCAGTCGAGGCTCCTTAGCAGAGTAGTGTTAAACTTAAAGTCACATTGAATTTTCCAGATTGGTGAGTATAAAGAAGCTAAGTGTTCAGTGTTATTATTGTTGCATCACTCTTGTGCACCTAAAAACTAAAAGGAAGGGAAAAGATTTTACAAAAAACCCATGTTTTGACCATATATGAGATGGTAGAAAAGCATCCTCCTCTATTCAGATTCTGTTTATCAGATTTAAAGTGACAGGTTTGAATTAGAAACAAGTGCAGTAAAGATATTTAATTGCAGATTTCAAGGAAAAAATCCCCATATCTCAGATTGTATTTTTTATTACATGGAGAAAAAGACAACCAACCAAAGACTTCTCAACGATGTAAACTAAGTAGTTATGCAAATGTAACATCGTAGATAATTCTGTAACACTATCCTACTGTAAATCTGGTTGTATAGGTGTGAGGATTTACTGTAAGTTAAATACTGAGAGCTCGGTGCATGCAAAAAGAAGCCATCTGCCCACAGAAAGATTTTTTGAGATAGCATCAGGATCACGTTCAGCAATGACATTATTTTCTCTTTCACTTCTGCATCCTTCTCTACATACATTAAGTAGCTTTTGTTTCATCACCTTTTCCTTCTGCCCTGATAACTCAGATCTTATCATTTTCAGTGATGACAATCCAAATGTAGAAGTATGGATTGTACAATTTCCTGAATTATGAGTAGTGTTACGATCTCAAGTAATCTGAACGGACTATAAACTGAGGAGCTTGATCTTTGTATCTCTACCACTAGCATTCCTCCACAGTGCCAGACAAACTGCTTAAGTTCTCTGTGATGGTTTTTCCTACCTCTAAGATTCTTTGTCGTTTACAGATGAAAGAAGCAACTATTGCAGTTGAACTTCAAGGCAAAATGGTGATCCTACGTTACACGGTGGTGTGCCCTATGAGAAGCATTTCCAGAACTAAAGAAACAGACAATGATTCTTAAGAGGCTCAACCAGCAGTTAAGAGGATTTGTGTCTCTAAGCAGGGATTTACTAAACAAAATGAGTGTGTACAAACAAGACTAGCATTTGAGCAGGACTGGCTATGTAGCGCATTTCAGTTATTAAAGGCTTACTCTTTCTGTACTTGTAATACAACTCCTGACACCAAGGGTGGAGCTGTAACCTCTGACTGTGTTAAAGATGTATTGGAAAGTACCTTCAAATTTCAGAGCTTGCCTTCATAGAGATGTTCTTTGCTGTGGCACAAAAAATCCCAAACAAATTAAAACCATGACAAGGAGTGATCAGGAAACATCCAGTCTAGAACTGATGGAAAGACAGCAAGAGGGCTCTTGTGCCTGCTCAAACATGCAGAGGACTGCACCACACAGAGGTTACTGTGGCCTAGAAGCCACATTGAACACTGAACCATTTCTTTTATAACATTTATCATCAAGGACTAGCCCTTCTATGTGTGGCACATAAAAGAATGGGAAAGGGTAAAGCAAGAGAATGGCTAAGTAGCTTTTCAAAGACCATCATGAACAGAAATAAAACTTGTGACTGCAGAGCTGCAAGGAGGGAAAATGAAAATCCAAAGCTTCAATAATGACTGAAATAAGTTTCTAAATGAAACCTTCAATACAAGTGAGAGTCACCTCATAGTTGTTGTGAATGTGTTCAGACAGAAAAGCATTCTGACCACAGTCTGAAAAGTAATTGTTCTTATAAGCAAGATAAATCAAAGGATGAAAGCTTACAGTCTACTTTCTTTTGGTGGTGGGGCTTCCTTTCCTTTTACACTACTGAACTAATAGTACCTGAAAATCTTAATGACAGTCAAGTGATCTACACCTGCTATAAAGTTTATAACTTTGGGATACATCTGAATCTGTTGATATAAAAGAGGAATTTTTAAGGAAATAAAAGCCAGTGAAAGAGTGTGCTCTTGTGTGCAAACTTCAGAAAAGGAACTGAACTGTTTTTCACTTTGCCAATCAGATCTAGTAGTGACTAGCAAGAAGATTTATTATTTGATGCAATTTTTCTACTTGAGCAGATGGCCAGCTCCCTACATACTTATTCAGTGACGTCCTGCTAGAGACAGCAAGTTTTGTGTTTGATCAGGTGGTCCCAACTGCCCTGAAACTTGCGTGGAAAGGCCAGGCCCATGAAGGGAAAGGTTTCACTCTCGGTGAAGTGGTAAGAAATAGTACACAGGACTCGAGAAAGGCACTGCCACCACAGAGCTTGCCACACAGCAACATACCAGTCGTGGCTCTTGGAGAGAGAGGCCAAAGCAATGCAGCACCAGTGCCTGCACTGTGAAAATACTGCAGAAGTCTCATGTCACTTATGCGAGACTTGACAGGCTGCAGGTTCAGAGGTCTGCAACATACTAGCATCCACTAATATCCAGAACAGCCAGAATTAGAGGCTCATAAGACAGGGCAGAAATAGTTCAACATGCCTAATGCTTCTTCCTACTGTAACAGATTCTGCTGTAAAGACCTCCTATCCTTAAACAGACATACAGATGGGTTTAATTCTGTGGAGGAATAAATATAAAATGCTGCAACTTGTATAACAGAAAGACACTAAAACTCCTCCTTTGTTTTTTTCCCTGTTCTGGAAGACATGTCTTAAGTCAGTGAAAATCTTAGATGGCAATTGCAAATAAGGCCCTCAACAACTTTGCAGTGACTTAAGTAAAAGTACATTCCCTCCAGAAAAGAAGCAAACATTTCTTTGGTTCTAAATATTCTCATTTAAAGCTCCCCCACATCTCACACCTATGAATGAATGTATTTCACATGGGTAAGCTTAGCAAAGAATCACAACCCTTTACTGGAAGTTATATTTCATGAAAAAAGATCAAAAATGTCAACAGTGAACAAACATGTCAAAGAGGTGCCATTGAAAATAAGCCTTTGAACTCATTTGACCAAGGTTATTGTTTAAAAAAAAATCACACCTGTGTGCTGAGAGATAGGCTCTTTTTATCTAGTAAGAACAAGGTGTGGAGACTCATGGGATAGATAATTAATCTCTATTGCTATCTATAGTTTCTTTGTTAACACCATCTTGGTTGAAGTGTGAAAACATGTTCACACTTTGGAAAATGGGCGATTAGCTAATCAAATGACAATATGAATCTCACAAACACAGAAATTACTGTAACCCAACACTAATTCTGACTATGTAGGGTTTTAAAATTTTATAAAAAAACATTATCTCAATCATCCTTCAAGACTATAAGGGAAATTACCATATCTTCCCCACCGTATAATCAGTGCAGAAATCATGCCCACCATCACCAGTCTATTTCCACTAGTGTACCCACTACTCTCAGTTATTCTCAGGGAATTAATTGCAGGAAATATTTTCTTTGCATAGACAAGTTCCAAGAAACTGTGGCAGAGAGATGACATAAGCAGCACCGAATAACCAGGGGCACTAAGCAGTAGCCACTGTCGTGTTAGGGCCCTGTTAAGTAGCAGTTGTGTGCATTAAGTAGTGCTGGTCTTACACCAGTGCCCCAGGAGATGTCCCAATTAAGCAGTTTACTGGATAAGTGTGTCAGTTAAACGGAGCATACGTACGAACTTGTATCAAAGTGTTGCATGGCAAAAGCCCCACACATTTCAGCACAACTTCACAGGGCTGCCCAAGCTGTGCAAGATTCATATTAAAAAAGATCTGACTAAACACAAACTGCATACTCCAGATGTCATTTCAAAACTCTCTCCTGGGATAAGATACAAGTTAGACCTCATGTATAAGACCCACTTTGTACTTCTTTTTTCTTCTTTTTTTAATGAAACCATCCCTTTATATCCTTGGATGCTCCTACAGGATGGAGTTCATTTTCACAGGCACCTCCACACTAATGAAGGAAGCAAACATATCTTTTCTCTCTATAGGCCAATGCCCTTATTAACATCAAGACTACATATAAAAGCCTCAAGAACATGTATTTACAAAGTGTTCTGCTTTCTTATCTGTGCTACTAAAATTCTTGATATGGCACTTAACATTTCACATCTCTCACACAGTTACTTCCTCTTTTCTGGTGATGAAAACTGTTCTGCTTCTATTCATTCAAGCTGCTGTGTCATTGAGTCTGCCATTGTGCCACTTTCTGGAGTCACTGCACTGACTTCCAACTCAGACTCAAGCTACTTATCTTAATTTAAAGCCCTTTGTGGACAGTTTCTACCTTACTGTCTTATTCCATTCCTGCTCTGCATAATGCCTGTCTCGTTTGTTTATCTGTCAAGATAACACTTTCTCTGATACTTTCTCATTTCTAATAACTTCTACTAGCCCCAGATAGCATGAGACTCTCATCAGATTCACAGCTGCATATGTCCTCCCTCAAAAACTGTTTCTGACCCTCAAATCTCCAGAACAAAGTTGTTCTAACAGGTTTTTTTTTTTCCTTTGTATTTGTTCTCATTTCCTCAAGATATGTCTTACTCTCTTCTGCACTTCTCAATGTTCATGATTCTTGTCTGCCAGACTTGGAAAAAACCCTCCCAGAAAGTCCTGGTTCTGTTTCCCAGGCCTGCTACTGGAAGAAGCAGCAGCAGAGAACAACTTCTCCAAGCAACAAAGCTATTGGACATTTATTTTTGCATGTACTGTTTGCATGAAAGAAGCAGCAAGGTTCTGGTCTGAAAATGATCAAATTACCACAACACACAGAGCTGACATGTAAGTTCAAAGTTCTTCATCAGTGAAAGAAATCTTCAGAGCTCTAATTTTGCAGGGCATATATAAACACCGGTAGCCAAGAGTTTAAGAGCATCAAAAATTACTAACTTAAATAATGCCTTTTTTAAAAAACTCAACTTACTTTGAAAGCAAACATTCCACTTTTTTGGCTCTCATGCTGAAAGCTCCTCTTTGTATCATGTGTTTCCTTGTATTTTCTCTTTGCAGATTATATAAGAACTCTTTGCAGATTGGCTGGTAACTTTTTTTTTAACTCTCTCTTATATTCATTGCAGAAGTGGCATAGCCAAAATCCCTTAATGAAACAAATACAAATAAATTGACATGTTGCATTTGAACAGCTCTGTTCAATTAAAATTCTCACAACAGTTTATAAACATTAACTGATGTGGTATGGTTTAAATTTACAGAAAACAATTGTAATATTCACATTTTACTCTAAGGAATGAGATCAAACTTGTGGTTAAAAAAAGAAAAGCATAAAGGCACTTAATGGTATAAAGCAGAAATGCTCTAGATCAGTAAGGCCAAAAGCATTCGTGTGGAAGGTTTTGCCTACATCACGCTCTACTAATTTCTGTGAAAGTATCAACACGAAGAACTTGGCTCTTAGTGTGGCCTCAAGTTGAAACAATGTATTTCTGAATAAAAGGACTAAATTTTCATATGGGGAAAACAATGCCAATTTGGGGAAAAAACTGCACTTGAAACTTTGATGGAAATTCATTTAAATAATAAATAACATGGCATTATCTAAACTCCTCCCACTGAATTTTCTAGACTGCTTATTATCTTCCACAGGCATACAAGGTCTGTCTGGTGTTTGGGGAAGACTCCTGGGCTTCTCACTTCCCTGAGAATGTAATATTTAAAATGCACCTTTCCACTGAACAGAAAGTAACAATGCAGGTAACAGAGGAAATGCTACATTTGAAAGAATTTTTGCAGCCTCGTGTAAGAGGCTACTGCATAAAATGACTGATTTTTCATATCACTTGTCAGTCTAAAATGTTAAAGATAGGAAAAGAGGGTGAGTGGTTTGTATTTGTTAAAACAAGTTCCGAGTTTCAGATACGTCTTCTTGTTTCCATTTACCTTAATTTCTAGGGAATCATGTTCTTGGGTTCTTAAATGTGTGACAATTCCTGGCAATTTATCACTTTTAAGTTTTTTTTTTTATTCCATGTTTTGTGTCCCAAAGTGGCCAGCCTTGCACCAGCACCCAATGAATAACTAAAGGTTGGTCAGATATATATATACTACAGACTCCTAAATAAGAACTGCAGCTAGGATTACTACATTTCCTGATTCCTCCATGCACAGCTGCCACAGGAAAGTGGTCCCAGAGACTTTGAGGCATGAGAGAGAACCTCTTGCCCGCTGAATGGGAAGCCCTTTTTACGGGCAGAAACCAACACACTGACAGAAACAGCCACCAATGAAATTCCCATTTGCCACTTCAATCCTTGCTGTGGAAGCCTCGAGCCCCCCAAGGGCTGGAGGCTGCACACACACAGACAAAAGCTTCCCTGAGGTTCCCTGGAACGCGGTGCTCTGCACCCAGGCCTTTCGGGAGCCCAGCTCCAGGCTCCTCAGTACAAGAGAGACGTGGAGTCCCTGGAGTGGATCCAGTGAGGGCAATGAGGATGACTGGGGGACTGGAGCAGCTCTCTTATGAGGAAAGGCTGAGGGAGCTGGGCCTCTTCAGTCTTCAGAAGAGACAACTGACAGGAGATCTTACCAATGCATATAAATATCTAAAGGGGTTGTGCCAAGAGGATGGAGCCAGGCTCTCTGCTTGGTGGTCCCAAGCAATAGGACAAGAGGCAATGAGCAGAATGGGATGCACAGGACGTCCCACCTGAACACGAGGAAGAACTTCTTTACTATGCGAGTGACCACGCACTGGGACGGGTTGCCCAGAGAAGGTGCGGAGTCTCCCTCACTAGAGATACTCAAGAACGATATGGACACAATCCTGTACGATGACCCTGTTTGAGCAGGTAGGTTGAACCAGGCGACCCACTGTGATCCGCTTTCAATCTGACCCATTCTGTGATTTTGTGACTCCTCGGTGACTCCTAGAGTGTGAGCCCACCCACGCTCCCTCAGCCCCGCTCACCGCGGTGGCGGCTCAGCGCCGATGCCTCAGGGCCGCCCCCGCGCCCACACACCCGCACCCACGGCGCCCTCAGCGCTCCCGCCCCCGGTCTCCGCCCGGCGCGGGGAGGAGCGGGAGGAGCGGCCGGGCCGTGCCGCGCCTGCGCCGCCGGGCCGGGGAAGTGGCCGCGCTCGCTGTGCGCAGCTGCCGCCGCTGCGTGGGGCCGCAGATGGAGCCTCCCCCCGGCGCCGCAGGTATGGGCGGCCGGCGGGCGGGCGTGCGAGCGGGAGGGAGGGAAGGAAAGAAAGAGGGAGGGAGGGAGGAAGGGAGGACGGCGGAGCGGCGAAGCGCCCCCAGACATACTCCCCCACCCCCAGACATACTCCCCCACCCCCGCTCGCCTTGCCAAGGCTTCCTGTGGGAAAACCCCGTCGCTTTCCGCGGGCCCCTCACCCCCGCCGGCGAGGGCGGTGGCCGGGGCTGCGGCGCACCGCGGGTGGGTGCTGGGAAGGGCCACCCTGAGGGGCTCCGGCCCGTCCTCCGCCAGGTTCCCGACGGATTGGGGCGTCCCTGCCGCCCTCAGCGAGCTCCCGCTACCACCTCCCCCCTTCCTTCCTTCTCTGCTGCCGCCGCCGTGACCTCCAGCTGCAGGACGAGGGGCGCAGGCAGCTCCAGGGCCGCCAGGCGGGTGCCGCCTCTCTGGCTGTGTAACAAAGGTAAAGGCAAAGCACCAAGGTTATGTGGTCCTTGGCTTCGTGCTACCGAGATCTTGTCCGAGTGGTTGTAGACACGTGTCCACAGGAGTGAATGTAAGGCCCTGGCCTTTATACCCATGTAGTGTTCGCTACTGTGCCCGGAGTTCCCGAGGCAGGTGCCCTCGGCTTGGTGTGTTAAAAGGCCACTCCCTTCAGCTAACGTAAAGTGTTGAGTCTCCCGCAGGTGGTGGTGAACTGCAGTGGCTGTGCACCTCGGTCCCTGCAGCCTGTGGCTGCTTCTCCAAAAGCTGAAGGCTGTTGGCCAAGGCCAGGCTCTTGGTTTCTTATGGAAACCTGTCCTGGACTTGGCTCTCTAGGCCTTGCAGAAAAGGTGTTCATAGAGTAGTCATAAACTTCATAAACTTCTGGGTTTATTGACTGTATCCTCTAAGTGCTGATCTGTTACTCAATTAAGAAAATGTTATAAAACTTACCGCTGCATTTCAGGTGGTGGATGTTTGTCTACAGTGTAATTTCGTTTCCAAGTTGTTGTTTGGAAAAAGCCTAGTTATTACATTAGCCAGTTCACAGATGCACAGAATATTCTGACTTGTAAGGGACCCACAATGATTATTGAGTTTGACTCTTAAGTAATTGGTCCGTAATAGGATGAAACCCACAACCTTGGTGTTACTAGCAGCATGCTCTAACCAACTGAGCTAATCCCAGCAATTCAACCTGTTGTGATTTCCATGCAGAACAAAAAGCATGGCACCAAACACAGAAGTCATCAGCATTCTGCTTCCCTATTTATGGATCCAATGACATTATCTGTCCTTCTCAAACCATATTGTGGTTGTATGTTGGCTGTGGTAGGACTGCTAAGGGTGTACTTTGGATACCTGCTTTGTTACACCAATGCTGAGATTCATCTGCTGAGCAGTGGCGTTGCTTACTGACACCTCTCTAAATATGCTACCTTGTTATCCACTATCTTTTGCCTCCCTTCCCCCGCTCCCCATCAGTTTCTGGCTGTTACAGCTCTGTTGAAAACCTCAGAATGAACTAAAAGTGGAGATGTCTAAGTGAGGTAGTAGAGAAACTGGAACAATAGCTGCAAGAGGTGTGAGCTGCCCTGTTTGTATTAGTAAGGTGTTAACCCAAATACCCTGGTGTGGTAGGTTTTAATGTCATCATTAACTGCTTCTTGGCTCATATATGAAAAAAAGAGGGAGGATTACAGTTCTTCAAATTGTTGCTGTGACTGATACTTCATTTTATGATTACAAAAAACACGATTATTCTCATGGCTTTGACAGGCAGTAGGGAGCGAATATCAAGGAGTCCTCTGAAGCTCAGATTGTAGAACCTGTGAATTATGTTGTGATTTGTATGGGAGGAGTTTTTTGATAGCCACAGTTTGAGAAGAAGTTGTGGTTATTTCATTAGGTGATTATAGTCAGTAAATTGATGCCTGAAGGATTTTTCTGCTTTTCTTCTGAATACTTCTTACACTGTTCCCTATATTCACAAGTATTAGTATGCATACTTGTGATAGTTTAGCCCAGTTTCATGGTGTTTAGTAGGCCGGTAGACTAAACACCCCTGAAACCACGTAGAGTTAGAAGACCAAACACTCTGTTTTTGTGGGCCCTCAAGGTCTCCTAGTAGGACAGATTCTGTAAACTAGAAGTTAGCCCACCCAGGCCCCTTATTGGGCCCTCCTGGTAGATATGCTAATGTGTAGAGTCTTTAATTGTATACTCGAGTGGGGGGACGGGGCTTTTGCGACGCGTTCTACCTGGACGGCAGAAGCCATCGAATGGGATCCTATTAAAATACCAAGGTAAACAACCCCCAACCCTCTCACCGTGTCTGAGCCTTTATTTCCTAAGACCAGAAAAAGGCATCAAAATAAATTGGTTGTAAACATGTTCACAACATTTTATGTTCATAAAATCATAGATTATGCTGAGTTGGAATAGACCCACAAGGGTCATCAAGTCCACTTTCTGATCCTGCACAGGACTTCCCCAAAAATCACACCATGTGCCTGAGTGTGTTGTCCAAACGCTTCTTGAACTCCGTCAGGCTTGGTGTTGTGAGAACTTCCCTGGAGAGCCTGTTTTAGTGCCCAGCCACCATCTGGGTGGAAAACCTTCTAATATCCAACTTAAAACCTCCCCTAACTCGGCATAAGTTTTTTCCTCTTCCCCTTGTGAGAAAGCTGTAGACTGGATTGAGGTCTCCCTTCAGTCTCCAGGCTGAACAAACCAAGTGACCTCAGCTGCTCCTTGGGTGGCTCTAGGCCCTTCCTCTCCCCTAGGCCCCTCACCAACTTTGTAGCCCTCCATTTGATGCTCTCCAAAAGTTTTATATCCTTCTTGTATTGTGGTGCCCAAAACACACAGGACTCGAGGTGAGGTTGCCCCAGTGCAGAGCAGAGTGGGACAATCCCCTTCCTTGCCTGGGTGCCTGATGCCCCCCAGTTCAGGCTTGGCCCTCCTGGCTGCCAGGGCACTCCTGACTCACATTCAACTCACCATCCTCCAGGACCCCCACATCCCTTTCTGCAGTGCTGCTCTCCAGTTGCTTGTTCCCCAGTCTGTCTGTTCATCCAGAATTGCTCCGTCCCAGGTGCTAAACTGTGTTAAACTTCACATGGCTGGTGATTGTCCAGCCCTTAATTAGTCTTCCTGGAGGCTCTCTCTGCCTTTGAGGGAGTCAACAGCTCCTCCCAATTTAGGAAAATGTTCTAGTATTTTGTTTTATCCTTCTCCAAAACGAATGTGCTGCAGCCCAGCATTAAATTTGATTTTTGCATGCACCACTTCCAAAGCTATGTAAGGTGCTGTTTTTAGTAGTAGAGGCCATGGGTTATGAGAAAGCTCATTTTCTTTTTAATGTGCACCTGGTTATAGCTGTCACTTTCAGGTGGTGGTGTCTGGATCCCTAGTTGAAGATTCACAGATGCGTAAAGAGAAAAGTGAAGTCATGGACAATAGCTGAGATAGACAATACAGGTTTTGGTACCTACCCATGACATAGGGCTTAAAAGCAGAGGGTCTGAAGACTGATTTAATATTTTTCTTAACATGTCTATTTCTTCATGTCATGTGGAAGTTTGGGTTGTTAAATACAACAGCAGTTTTGTCAGTGGAAGGAGAAAATTTGGCTTGCAGAATGGATGTGACTTGTTTCAAAGTGACAAGAGCAGTAAGACTAGAGATAGAAGAATACACCGAGAAGAATGAAATTACAGCTTCAAAAGATAGAAGGGGTAAAATAATGGGGGATAAAGGAATGTTGAATTTAAAGGGCAAAAATACAGAAGTAAAAGGAAAGGTAGCTTTTCAGCTGTTTTTTTCCAACTTTTGATTAAAATTCTTTTAGATAAGTTTTGTGATTAACAAAGTTGCCAGAATAACATCTGCAATCCTTGTGTTAATGTAACTGAAAGGCTTTTAGCCTTGTCACCTCATGCTCTGGATCTTAAGAGAACACTGGTGTGTTTTGATCATATTCCTGATGTTAGTTTCCAAGATGTTAATTCATTTATATTGTATTTACTGATTGTTCATTAACTACACAGGTACAGAAATCAAAGGTAGGTATTGTTTTTTGTCTCTTAATCCTTACTTCCATTTAAAGAAATGTAAAAAAATACAGGAAGAATGGTGTTTGATCCTGTTATTCATAAGCCTTATTCTTCATGTGTGTGATGTTCTTTATTTAGAATGAAAGCTGCAAATTTTATCCTGAAAGGAGTGGCTAAAGAGCTAAATATTGAAACTCTGAAGGGGTTTGGGCAGATTTGTTTCTATAATAAAACTTTTATTTGTGATTTACATTATTTTTCATTACACCTTGTCACACGCTTCTGAAAACTAGAAAGGAGGACTCTGTAATGCTGGAGCAGCTTGTTAATGATATTGGGCATGGTGGCAAATCTTAGGTGGTTAACATCTCCTCTTGTAATAACTGGGGGATTTGTTGGTTGTTAAATTTTCCTGCGTCCCTTTCTCATCTTTATTGGGCACTTTGATTTTTCTATGTCGGGTTTACTGCTTACTCATCTCTTGTTTCTAATGCAAATTATTGCACAGTTTCTTGTGTCATTGCTTAGCTCTATTTTGTGTGATCCATTTGGTTTATACAATTCAGATTGATTGTGATTTTTTCAGGACCTTTCTCTGTTTCTTGCTCCAAGTGAAAGAGGCAGTAAATTCTTGGACACCATTCACTGTTAGTTAGAATGGGCTTAGAAGAAATAGGGGTTGTACACTTGGGACTGGTTTCAGACAAGAGGTGCTCAAACGTGTGAGCTTGACTTTTTAAAAAGCGTGCAACCCTATCCTGTATATAGGCATTGAATTGTGTCTGTGCTATCTGTGTATTTTGGCATCTCAGAAAAAGCCCTAGAATGTCTATCTGGTTGCTGAAATCCTGCTGCATGGTGTTTTGTTAAAGTGGCAGAAATGTTGTGTTGTGGATTTTGCATCAGTTACCAAGTGAAGCACTCAGAAGCTTTACAGTGGTGGAATTAGCCCTGGCTCTGATAGTTTAATCCTTAGCCAGTCCACAGCCCTAGTTGTTATTCACTCCATGTTTTTTGTGTTTTGTCTGTTGTCATCTGTTGTCAGATGGGATTTGAAGTGGGCTGAGGTGTTCCCTGTATAGGTAGCTCACAACCTAAGTTTTCCTAACTGGTAGGTCTATCATACTTGAGCAATGGTACAGGACATATGTTAATGAAGCTGCATTATTTCCTGCAGTAAATATTAAGTCCTAATCTGTAATTAATTTTCAGACCCTGTAACTGGATTTGCTGTGTGATCAGCAGTGTAAAAATATCTCCTTGTGTCAGCTTGGTTTTACTTATTACTCACTAGATCTATGAGCATTTGCAGTGTGCATGTAATTAACAAGAAAGTGTGCTTTGTCAGGTCTGCTTTTCCTTTTCTTTCTAGGTATTACAGACTTGCTGTAATACAGCCATTGTTCACTTTTAGCAAACAGCATTCTTGTAATCCAGTACTGGCATATTGCAGGAACATGAGCCCCAAAGCAAAATGTAAGATAACAAATTCAGCCAGTGAAAAAGGTGAAAATTGACTTTGAGGTGATGATAGAATGGTGAGAAGTTAAAGCTTTGGAAATTTTCCCTGGTGTTGTCATCCCTGTACTCCATCTTAATTTAAAATGATGTCAGTATTAGAAAGATCTCAAAATCTGGAACTTTTTAAATACAGATGAATTTATTCATATACATTTAAAGAAAAAGAAAAGAGGATACTGCATAGAAAAGCTGCATTGAAAAGTTCCTTTTGCTTTTAAATCAGAGTTTCAGGGATCTAGTTTCACTTGGATTATAACACTTCTGTCATTTCATATTGTCCTTCTATACTTTAAAACGTCAATAGAAACTCACTACTTCAGGCTCTTGTTTGCATGCAAACAGTAATGTGCAAATGAAATTACCAAACTCAGTAGCATTTTGCATATGTATAAAGGTGTATGTCCTGGTCCATCATCTGTCAGTTTACACTGGATGTTTTTGACTGATAAAATCCTTTACCTTTAACAGGATTCTGGAGGGTTTTTACAAAAAAAACAGGTTTACAAAGCAGGATGCTGAAATTATTCTGTAGCCTTGACCCCATGAATTCCTTGTTGGTAAAGGCACAGAAGCCCTCCCAAAGGCTACAGGATTTGATGCTTAAAGTATTAATTACATTGATGCATCAAATCAGAAAAAGTCCCTAAAATAAGTGGGTTTTTTTCCTCCCATGACTTTAGTGGGTCTGTCTCTAAATGATTTGTTCCAATGTCTGACTCAATGTTTTCAAACAGAGGTTTTGAGTAGTTGATAATATATTCAGTGATACAGACCTTTTGGACAAGTTTTTATGATGCACATATGCATAAATGATTCACATGAATTAACCTGAGTGGTAATTTTTATTTAATACAAGAGGAATAAGCTAGGCAGAATAATGGAGATGAAAATTATGAGTTGAATGCATTCTTCTCCTGGAGGAGTACTAAGCTCTAATTATATTTGCTTACTCAAAACACTGTTGTAGGTGCGCTAAAATAGAGCTGATTTTTTTGTAAAAAAATTTAATATCTAGAACCTATAGCTGGATTGATGAAAGGAATGTTTGCCAATAAGCATACAGTGAACACTGTGCTGCTCCCTCTGTTATTAAGAAAAGTTTACTTTTCCGGTGTATTTTTATAATTAGCTCTAGTCAAGTGTTTTAAAGCAAAACTGTAATGAAATGGAGTATTTACCTCACAGAAACAATTTTTACCAAATGATCTGAAGAATAACTGAATCCTCTAAATTAATGTAATTTGCAACTTAGTTATAAACTTGTTATTCATTCTCCAAACCATTTCAAGTGTTGTGTGTACTGTAGGTCTGCATATGGAAGAAATGACAGAATGGCTGTTAAATTCAACTTTAGTAGACTCGTCATAGATTAAAACAAGACCTTCCCTTCCTGGAAAACAGCTTCTTTATGGTGGAGATTTTCTTTAGATGTGATGTAGGTTAAAGAATGGTAATTCTGCATGTATCTGCTTGGTTTTCTTCCTTTTTCACTTCAGTAACTCTACTATTTCTAGTGCTGAAGTTCTCATTGATACTTTTTCAAGTTTTTTTTCTTAGTTTAAAAAAGAAAGGTATCTTAGAAATCTGTCTACTCACAACTGCTTACCTTTGATGGCAGTAGGTAGGAAAAAAACCAGTAAGCTGTATTAAAAAAGAAAGTCCCCTTTATGGCTCTAATTTTCTCCACCAAGCTGCCAAAATAATGGAAGTGATTGTTTTTTAAATTTATGTATTTTGAGGGGTGTTGTATTTTAACTTGGATTCTTGAACCTTGACTGAACTTTATACAGCATTTATGCTAGCAAATAACATAACTGATGTTTAGAAGTTGATGGAACTGGGATTTCAAGAAAAACATGAGGTAGTACAGTTGCTAATTAATATAAAGTTATGAAACCTTTCCATGTTCTTCATATATACTGTGATTCTTAATGAAAAAGCAATAATATTTAAAGTACTATTTTGAGCATTTTTTTGAACGTGGATAAGTAAAAACCTAAGAAAATCCAAATTACAGGTTGTATGACTAGAAATACACATTTCAAAGACTGTTGCTGGAACTACTTTACTCAGTTCCTCTTGGATGCAGAAAGTGTGAAGCTTCTCTAAGTATCTGGGTAGAGCAGTTTTCAGCTTTTCTGAGTAATCTATGTCCCTGCTACCTGAAGTCATGAAAGAGGTGAGAGCAGAGCTTTTAACTGTCAGCAGGCCGTAGTAAAGGGTAAGTCAGGTACCAGCTGTGTTGAATGAAGTGGGGAGATGATACGACTTCTCTCAGAACACTCTTCTAGGAAAGCTTTTGTCTTGGTATCCTCTATCCTCTTCTTCATTAATGAGAAGCTGCTACAATCCCTTTTGTTGTTAGGACTGTATGATACTGACTTCAGTAAAGTGTTTCAAGATTGTTGAAGGAAAATCATTGCAATTGTAATGCAATGGATAGTTTAGAATCAAGGAAGAATATTCAAATACTGAAAATGTTCCAGTTGAAACTCACAAGTAAACATATTACTGCTCAAACTGAACATCTGCTTTTGAGCTATTTGGAAAGGTAGTTGCACCCAGAGCCTGAAAATTAGACAGCATAAGATAATTAAAATTGCTTGGGCTTCTCATAGTCACTTAAGTTAGATTTAACACTGTCGAGTCCAACCATTATTAAGAACTAAATATTTTCTGATTAAAAATACAAAAGCAAAATCCTGTAAATACAAACATTTGTAAAATTAAAAGAAAATGTTAAAACTGATACTTCCCAACAGAGGCTTTTCTAAAAGCTATAGATGAGTTTATAAATAGTCTTCATTGTCATTTCCATTATACTGTTGAATAATTACCTTTGAATTACTGTTGTAGCTCTCCTCATTCTTCCTACTGGGTGCTGCTCAGTGTCCTGATGTGCCCTCTCCTCCTGCATTTTCAGCCTCTATAGACTTGAGAACATGGGACTAAAGAGAAGGAGTTTGCCTGGAGCACAATTCTGTCATGGTTCTGGTTGAGCTGGTGTTAACACCAGTAGAGCTACTCTGTGCTATCACTGTTACGCCTCTTTTCTTTTGAATAATCAAACAGAAAATTGGGTGCTTAACCTAAGAGAAAACCTGACAATCTTTTTTGACTGTTCTGGACTATCATGGAGGTCTTCTTTTTTTGGGTTTCTTTTTCATTGCTTGCTTGCTTGCTTGTTTTTTTCCAGATGGCCGTGTGTCCTCTTTCCTTTCTAGCCTTTAGTTGCATTTCTACCCACTTCTCCTCTTTGTCAGTAATAGCTGATCCTTGCACTAGAGCCCTGTGCTTTGTCATTGTGAAAATCATGGATGCTTTCAGGCAGCTTTGCCAGCCAGGGAAGCCCAGCTGCTCTTCCCAGGCCCTAAAGACTCCTCTCCTCTCTGCTACATTTCCGTTTATGCTGTGGTATAAAAGTTGAACCTGTGCAGAGCCGAGGGTCAGACTTGATGATCCTTGTGGATCCCTTCCAACTCAGGATATTCTATAATGCTAATTATGGGAAGTAGATAAGTAGATCTAATTACTCCAAAGTGTAAATCAGCTGAGAAGCACTTTTTTACATGTATTTGAGTTAGTTTTCTGTTTTGACCTGCTGTGTGGTTAGCTACATTATAATGATGATGAGATGGGAGTGAGTTAGGGCAATGGGGGACTGGTAAAACTTCCCTTTTGATCACAGGTGGCAACTCATTTGCTTAATTGTATCTGCACTTGAACTCTGTGTACTCCAAACACCAATGTAGCCAAGTTAAGTTTAGAAAAAGAAAGTATGGGGAGCAGAAATTTAGGCTTCATTTGAGCCCGTGGTATTCATGGCAGTTTGGTCTGTCTTCTTGTCCTAGTCTCACTGAATTCCCTCATATGGGCTGCTTTGGAATTATATCGTGAACTGGATCAGGGAATTTATCTAGGTGAAAAAGTGCCTAACAGGAAATTTATTTGCCTTTAAAGGAAATTAACTTCCCCTTTCATTCACCACAGGGCTGCTGAGCCTGTCTGTGTGGGCAGAGGGAAAAGAGCATCATAGGGATGGGGAGAGGGCAGGAAGGCTGCAGTGCCAGCTTGCTTTGGCTGGAGTGCTTGGAGCTGAGGCATGTAGCGTGGTGGTGCCAGTTCCTGCCATGTCATTCAGCTGAAATTATTTGTCCTGTTTACAAAACGTGCTTGGACATTTTCTGACAGCTTTGTGTTGTTTGTAGCCTGTGTACTGTACTGAGTGTTTGGTACAGTAATTGTATTGATACCCTGCAGAAAATGAAAATGAAGGATATTTGTAATTATTATATCTCATGAAAACGAGAGCATGGAAGCAGCTCTAAGTCATGAGCTATTTGTTTTTAGTGTTTTTGTTGTATGTACAGAGTAGACCTTCTTTTCTGCTGTAGAAAGGCTAAGGAAGATATTTTTGAGGAGAAATGTCTTTAGCTCAGATTCTGTATATTGCTCATTGTAATCCTCTGTGTTGTTGCCAGATTCCAGTAGTAATATCGCATATTCAATGCTGCGTAATCTCATAATGTAATCTCTTATCATTAGGAAACTTTAAAAGATGATGACTTAAGAATGACTAATGTTAGTTTCGGTTGTTTTTTTATGAAGAAGTAACCAAAAATGCTCTGAAAAATTGTGTTTGAAAGCTGTCGGTAACTTAAAACCTTCTTTCCTTTGTTTCAATACATTGCACTTTTACTTAATTTCATCTCCTTTTTTTTAAAACAAGTGATTTTAAAGTGATTGTCACCCAAAATAACTGTATCTGACAGTAGAGTTCTCATAGTGTGAGCATCCCAGCTGATGTTATTCTGATATGTAATGTCAACTTCAAAGGATGACTAAATAGTGTGTTGGAAGATGAAAACCAGGTATTTCATGTAACTGCATTGGACTATACAGTGGTCTGAGCAAATGTCCTTTAATGGGTTTTTAACTCAGAAACTAAGTAAAACACTGTTCTTAATAAATTCCCATCCCTTTGTTTAGAAGAAAGCGGATTTGGAAAAGCAGTATTTTTTTTTTTCCTAATGGTCTGTGTTGTTTATTCTAAATCCCTAGCTGTACTCAAGAGAATTCTGGAGACAACTGAACGCAAACTGCAACTGTACTTTTAAGTACAGAAATCAGGAACAGCATTTCTTCTTTTTAAGTTGGATTTCTCAATGAAAAAGCTCCTTGATCCTCCATTGAAGAGACTTAGTTTTCATCTGGAGAACTGAAGTCTTCCATGTAGGCATACAAATTTTAGGTTGTGCTCTAGCATGTACTATTTTTCTCAGCTTTGTGTCAATGAATAAAAGAGTACATACAGATCATGTTTATAGAAAAATACTAGTATCCAGAAATAAAAGTATTTAACTACTGTGCTGTCTGTATGCAGATTTTTTATTCAGTAAGGCAGAAATTCAAATGTGCTGCCAGAATTTGCTCCTTTATTTTTGGCTCATTGTGCACATTAAACAGAGTAGAAATATCCAGGATAATGCTCATATTTGTATCTGAGCAAATTTTGGACTTTCCATCCTTTTGATCTGTGTGGTCCTTCCATGGTACTTTCTGCTGCTGTTTGTGACAGTTCTAGTGTACTCCTGTATTTTATATAAATAATGCTGTTATTTCTTTAAATTGACTTTTTCTGATGTATAGATAACATTTTTTTCAAAATTATCTTTTTTCACTGTTGCAGAAAATGCTAAGCTGAGACATGTAGAAAAAGATGTTTTGATTCCACAAATAATGAGGGATCGAGCCAAGGAGCTGTGTTCAGATAAGGTGCAAGGTAAGAGTCAAGTATTCATTAGGAGATCAGATGTACTCACTTTTGTGCCCTGAATATAATCCTTGTTTTTGAAATAATATAGTCAGAGAATTAATATGTGTGATCTGCATCTTATCAGTTCACTGTGAAACCAGTATTGAAGCCTGTAAATCTGCTGTGTTGGCTTTGGCTGCTTGATGATGTGGACTGTTTTCCAAAATGACTTGTTCTCAAGGGCTGTAGAATTTAGTATGATTAATACAAAACTTTTCACATCTCAGTCCGGTGGTGACAGAGCAGCACAAGAGTTACTGTGTTTCTGTATTAAGTATTTAATGCTTAATAAGTTAAATTGCCTCATGCAAGCCTTCACTTAAGGCATCTCATTATAATAAATTTGTTTAAATATTCCCAGCTATGTGTATCCTTTCCCTGCCTCAGCATTGAAATGATCCATGCACATGAACACACAGGTATTACTAGACAGGTGTTGAAATTGGGTGATGCAGTGCACTTCTGTTTTCATTTTCTCCTGAAGAGTACTGGACAATAACTCTTTAAAGTGGTATCACTGCCTCTGCTGAGAGCTACTTATACACAGGTTAGCCAAGAATGCTGCTCTAAGAGGGTTGTAAGAATGGATGAAAAGCCACAGAGCTGTTCTGTACAAGTGTCGACTTTCAGTAGAGGGCATTTGTGTCCAGTCATCCAGACCTGTGCTCTCTATCTTCTTTCATTCATGCACCCCTTCAGTAAAAAAATTTCTGACTGCACAATCCCAATATTGCTATAGTCATTTATAAATTATATAAATGTATCACTGTACTTGTATGTTATGTACATTATAAAACATAAAAATAGAAATTAAAAAAGAGTGAGATAAAGATGAAATAAACAGTATTTTAAAATATTTTAAGCTATTTATCAATCAATCTAAACACATTACTGTTAATAACACCTTTTATTGAGATCTATATGACAGAACATGCATCATAATTTTTAAAATCTTTAATATTGTGATACAGGAATTTGAATGTCTGGTTCAAAGTTCAGTTTATTTCAATACTTGATCTTAATGGGTGTCATGCCTGAAAAAGATGCCTTACAGAGATGCATAGATCTCTATGATAGAAGTAAAGAATTGCTTGCACTTACTAAATTTTACTTGATTATACTAATTTTTCAGTCCTATCCACAAGTTTTGCAAAGTTTTTGCTTGAAATTGAGCTAATAAATGATCCTTTCCCCTGATGTCAATCAGTAGTTGTTCCAAACTAATGAGAAGTTGTGTGTCAGTGTTTTCAACCCCCTGAAGCCCTCATTGGGAAAGTTCTGTTTATATCCTTTTAAAATGTGCAGATATAGAAGGTTTTTGTAGGTAATACACATTTTGTTCAACAAAACCAAACCAAGAATTATGTAATTAGGTGAATATATCCAAGTACCTGTTTTCAAAATGCTTTCTCCAAAGCACAAGTTTCTTTTGCAGAGGAGTTACTTTCTTACTCATTGTTAAAGTGACACCTTCACCTTGAAGGGACACATTGAATGTTTAGTTTTTGGAAATTCCTGCTAGGTAGCAAACTACTCACAGCCACTTGTCATCACCAAAAAGGTCAGTGGATTTGGAGCACTTGTCAAACCTGACATTTTTTTTAGAAAAGACATCTCGTTTAAGTGCTTTGCCACAAGTTATCCAGAGAATGAGCCTCTGTGTAGTGCCAGGGATTTTCATGGCCCCTTCCCATCTCATTACAAAGTCTGGTAAAGATGCCACTGTTTGAAGGCAAGTTGTTTGTTTTTGTCAAGTTATAACATGGATGTCATCCTGTAGCACTTTGTGCACTCCTGGCTCCAACTACATTGCTGCAATAGCTCACCTCTGAGCAGTGCAGTGAGGGAGTTGCATGTGCAGTGCTCTCTCTGTACCCTTGGTCTGGAATCCCTTTTATAGTCCAGTCAAAGCAGCCACTCCATCAGTGGCTACGTTTGCACAGGTTTTCCATGATGCATTGTTTTTTATTCAAGAAGCCACTTCCTGTTGAGAATAGGTCTTCTCCAGTACATCTTTCCTTCAGTGGCTCACAAAAAAAAATTTTAAAAATTGTGCATTTTATTGTTGAAATGCAAATACCACAAGGTGAGAGAAGTTAGAAACTCAACTGTATAGCAAACCTCCCACACTGTGTAACTTGTTTTAACACTTGTTTCTTCAAATCTTCAGCAGCGTCTTCTGTGCACCTTCCAACAGTATTTACTGACAAAGGAGTGCATTCTAGTTTGTTGCCATATTGTTTTCCCTGAATTATTTCAGTGACTTTTACCATGGCAGAAAGAACAGTTGTTTCCCCAATGGCATGTGGCTTTTTGTGTTTTGCTATTATTTAAGAAACTTCAAAGGAAGCTTCTGGAGTTTTATCACTAAGGCACTCTGTGACTAGAGTCAAGTCTAGGTAAAGTGGACTAATGTATTTTTAAGCAGCTGCTTTTAGAGGTTTTTCAAAAAATAGAAAAAAGTAGTGTTACAGTAATACCTGCCAAAGAAAAGTGTCATTGTGTAACAGGTGCCGTCCAGTGCTGCCAGAAGGACTTAACAGACCTTTTTATTCATTTGAACAACAGTTGAATCATTTTTACTTTGAACTCTATACCTGTTGGGGAGAAAAAAAAAGAAGATGAAAAGCAATTGCAGTAGTGTGGGTCATTTGAAAGAAGATGTCAGTTAAAAGCATTTCGAGAGCTTGCTATTTGTATGATATTGTTTGAGGTTAACCAAAGGGACAGTGTGTATGTGTTTTTCTCCTCTAAACTTTTTCTGTGTAACATGAGGACTTTGGTTCCAGCATCTTCATTTTCTGTGACAGCAACCAATATTGAAGGTTCTTGAGCTGTGAGTTGTGGACCATTACCTTGCAGCTTCTCCATCTTCTTCTTTCCACAACTTTTAAAGTCAGATGTTATGGTTTTTCTCTTTCTGTGATGTTAGGCTAAACTATAATTTCTTCCTTCTTTCTCCTGTATAGAGTTTAGTTGTATATCTTCTGGAAGATAAGGTTTGTGGGTACGTCTGCCTCCCCGGCATTCCTCTGTCACCTGTAAGCCAGCTTTGATCAAGCTGTGTGAAAGTTAGAAGTGGAAACTTAGTATTTCTGAAACTTTTTTTTTATCAACTAGGCAAGCAAAACCCCACATTGACACCTACATTAAAATAAAAAGGTGGCAGCATAGCTTCAGTTATTTTGTACACCTTTTTATCTGGGTGGAGGGGAGAGATCAAACCATAGGAAATGAAGCTTAAGCAGTTTTGTGATCAGTAGATTTACCATCCCATAAATCCACTGAGAGATTATTCCTGGAGTAAATTTGTCTTGTTAGTACACAGGGATAGGTGTTAATCAGAGTAAATAGGCTATGCTTTTTATGCTGTAAACAATTATAAGCTCTGAACATAAGCTGTGTAATTAAGTAATCAAAGCTCCTGCAAGTTGGTTTGTGTGCTGCGGAGTGTACACACATGCATGAAATGGAGTTGTTTACACCGAGGGCAGAGATACTCGTTTCACTTGCTCTCAATGTAGGATTTTTCTGCATTATGCTAAGTTCATGTTTCAGAAACTCCTATTAGTAGACCTTTGTTTCTTTTTGTCTTTAGGAAATTGTGATAAATGCATCAGTAGTATAGGAGATAAAGCTATTCTCCAAGTATGGGCCCTTACAATTGGCTTGCTCAGGCTGGGTTCACAAGTCCCTATGGGGAGCCCCTGTACATTCAATAGTGCTCTGCATGACCACAGGGGTTCATCTGTAGCCAGCCTGGTACCTTAGCCTGCAGCTATACCACCTAGAGCTGTGTGCTGGTCAGAGCTAATAATGCCTGTAATGACAGCCTGGCCAACACATGTTCCAGAGCTGTCCAGGGAAAAGAAACCCCAAGGGTTACAAAAATAAATAAAATGTAAAGGGTTTGTTAACTTAAGAAGTGATCCTCTTACCCAAGTGCACAGTTGAATGTGTGGCTCATTGCTGTGCTTGGTTTTTAGCCTTCCAAAATGGCATAGGGATGAAATAACCATGGGAGGTATGTCCACTTAATAATTTTTAAGAACAATTAAGTGTTGTGTCTGGTCATATTTCATTTTACTTAGATTATTTAAATTTGCTTACAACTTTTTTCTGGATTGTTCTGGTATAAGTTCTTGTGTGTGCTGCATGTTTCTTAGGAATTTTGTAGCTCTCAGTTTCAGAATAATTTTTGTGTGATTTAAGATTTTTAAGCAGTTTTTTCAGTGAAAATGGATATATTAGTAATTTTGTTAACTTGGGTAATAATTCTGTTAACATGCTTTCTGGGAAACACTAGTCAGTTTTCCGTGACCATTATGTAAATATGCTTTGTTGTGTTCATATCCATGCACTGGATGTGTCTATGTGAAATTGTGGGCATAAGTGTCATAAAAAACAAGCAAACAAAAACCCCCAACAACACTGTCATACAGGAACTTTTCACTGTATTTTTACAAACTGTAGCATGAGTTTGCTTGAAATAATATTAAATAATACTCTTCTGTATCAGTATGTCCTTGCATTACAAAGCACAGCACTGTCAGTGCTGTGAGCTTTACCCCAGTCAGACTCAATACAGTAACTGAAAGGATCATTTATTAGTCATTGGCTTGCTTACTGCTTTTATGAAATATTTTCTTAAGCAAGCTCTTTTCCTGTTTTGCTTTAATTTCCAGTTATAAAATTTAAATATAAATAAGCTTCTTCAAAGCAAAATCATTGCAAATTTCAGGAACTTGGAGTTAGCATTTTTCATCAGAATGGTGACCTTTAGCATATCAAAAATTCAGTAGTTTCATCCAGCTGTGCTCTGCTAAGCATGACTCCATGCTTTAAAACTAGGGACAGCTCCATGCACTAAAACTAGGAACAGTCATTGAAAAAACTGCAAGAGCTGTGGTTGATTCTTGATCATTTCTACAGGAAAGTTTGTCTAATTTCTTGAGAGCACTTACTCTGCTGTTCAAATTTACTGAGTCTGAAACTGAACTTGATGGGGTTTTTTTGGTAACAGAAATACACAGACTTGGCTGTCAGCTTAATTTGGGTTACTTGGCTTGGAAAACAGAAACAACTGACTGACTTTGAGATGTTGTGGGTTTAGACTGAAGAAGGTGTCTTGAATTGAGATTCTAAAAAGAAATCACTGCATCACAGAGTCAGTAATGAAATTAATTCTGTATTATATTTATTGCAGATATTTTCCATATTTGTTGTATTGTAAAGCATTTCTGCCCACCTTCCAAAACCTCACAACCGTTTTTTCCTAGAACAACTTGCTCCAGAGACAAGGGGTTTAAGTTCTGAACTCTTTTCCTCTGAGTTTTGTTACCTGTTACTATTACGTCATCTGGATTTGGGCCTTTAAGGTCGCCAAGAGGGACCTGCAGACATCTTCTGTAACTGAGACTCCTTTGTCAGGCTGAAGGATTCAAGTAGGAAGTAGAGCTATAAGCTTTTCAGGGTGAATACAGGGATGGATAGGTCAACTTAGCCTGGTTCTGCTGTTTGAAAGATGGTGAAGTAAATGTAGCCATTTTGTATTTGAAGCATATTGTGGGAGACATCCATTTGACCAAGGTGACAAGTTGGGCGATCCTTTTTAAAAAATTTGTTAATTTATCTTAAAATTTTTATGAGGGAGACACAAGGAAGGTATTTCTACTTGTGCAGAGTTGAGGACCCTCACTGGAGAACACTGTTGTGTTGGTTCTTTTGTCTGTAGGAGCTGTGTAGTTAAAGCAACTGGGGTCACATTGCTGAAAAAATCTCATGATACTTGGCAGGCCTTTAAAAATGGTTTGGAAAGTGTGGCTGGAAAAGGACATTTCCAAGCAACCATCCTCCTCCCATTCTCCAGATTTCCCGTTAGCCCTCTCCTCCTCAGGGCTCATGTTGATACTTAGTGAAGATGATGGGATGCAACACTACTGCAGGCTTCTCTACAGTTGAGCATGACCAGTGTCATCTGGAGTTTTGATAATGTGCACTTACTCAACAGTCCTGTCACTGACATTATCTCTGTCCCCGTAGGGGCTACCTGCTCCAGACCATGACCCTTACACCTGACATATCAAGGTCCATAAAGCCAAAGAAATTTCTGATTGAACTACATGTGGTGCTGTACATTTAAATGCCCAAACACACCTTTAGATATTCCTTCTTAAAAAAAATCTTTTTATATATACTTTTCTCTCAGAAATGCAGATAATGAAATCTGTGAAATCCTTAGCAAATTTTGCTTGATATTGCTCACTTTCCTTGGTATTTTAGGCCGAATTCTGTTAATTGTTGCCAACCCTTGTTGAATGCTGGGGGAGGATTAACCTATTGGTGCCTACAGTTCTGACACTAGAAAATGCTAAAACTGATAGGAGAAGGAAATTACATGACAGCTGTACTTAAAAATTTTGATGAGTCTTCTTGTCTTAAAGCAAATTAAAACTCAAGTCACCATTTACAGCTGAACTTTGCTTATCCACTTTGCCTCATTGTGAAAATATAACCCTTACAATTTTTTTTTTCAAGTTCACATCTCTTAGGAGTATCTGGAAATACAGTGATCTTCTAATTGACCAAAGCAAAAAGATCAAGTGACTGATAAAAACAATGAGTTAACATGACAGCTGCTAGTACCTTTTTAAATTGAGCTGCTGTGATGAGATATTGCTTACATGTGCTTATGGCCATATTATTGAGAGTTGGGTGGAAAGCCAGAGAGGTTACAGTGGAAGAATCACAGGTTTTTTTATGACCACAATAGCCTTCTCTTAAGAGGATGAAAAAAAACTGCTGTGTTATCTGCCATTTAATTTTTGTGAGAAGAAAGTTAGTATAATTTGAGAACATAGTTTCAATTCAGCAAAAAAACTGCAGGTGGAGAATGGAAGGAAACTGTTGACCTCTGTTGCTGTATTTATTATCTGAATATTGAAGTATATTATAGTCATATTGTGTGCAACCACATGACCCTGTATGAAGCTATTGATATTACATGATGTTGTATGTGTTATGCAGTTGTCAGTTATTTAATTTATTTTAGATGTTTTGTTAGTGTACAGTTACATTTAGTGCTGGCAGTAAATTGCTATGTGCTTTTTTGTGGCTAGCGTTCCTCAAGAGTAAGGTTGCTGAATTTTTATATGATGTTCTTGTTTGCACACAATAGCTTTTATTTTGGAAAAAATTATTCAGTGCTATATATTTCCAATGAACATTTACTCTCATCACATTTAACTGTGCGAATTAATACAATCTCTAGAGGGATTATGGTATATTGAGCTTTGCTCCAACAAACTGGGCAGAGAGAACAGCTATATGTAAATTAGAATTTGAAGAAATGAGATTCTAGATTTGTGTGGGTTTGTTCGTTTGTTTGAGTGAATGATAACAGCATTAACTACTCTAAGCTAATTTATAGGAAAGAAGTAGGAGGCCATATTGTGTTACTTGGTGATAGAAATATCAGTGTTCTAACTAGTTTTTAGTTCTTTGAAGAAAATGTTCAGGGATGGAACTTGCCCTGTTTGATTATTTTTGTTCTTCCCCCCTCTATGTCATTTCAACCCAGCTGATGACAAGAAATGGGTCAGACTGCTAGCTTTACCACTGCAACTTAGTTGTATGGGGGTTTTTTTTATTTTTATTTTTTTTTATTTATTAGGGAATGGAACAGCTTTTACAGGGACAAAGAGAAATGAAATCACTTTCAGTGAAAGAAAGAGGCCTCATTATAGCCACCAACAGCAGTTATTGACAGCTACACTTCCTATTAACAAGGAGCATTTAAGAGTTTGGCTGTTGGATCTTTGGACTTGATCTAATTTGCTAGCATTAATTAGTTTCTTTTGAGCACAGACACTTGGTGCTCACAGCTATAGATTTAGAGGACTAATTAGGACAGAAAATTGAACAGAATGGGGTAAGGCATTAACCTTCAACCATTACCAGCTGGGGCTCTGATAAAGACCACAGAGTCCAAATGCTCCTATTCATGCAAAGAGTACTCTAATGAATATCAATTTCAGCCAGGTTGCCATATCTTACAAGCCCTGTCTTGATTTTGATTCTCTTACCTGGTAGAGATTTTTATGTATAGATATTAAAGTGATAGTGGTAGTTCAGAGCTCATAGATGAGAACCTCAAGAGTTACCTGTGTGTTGTCCAGTTTTCTCAAGTTACAGATTTTATTGGTTTCCAACTAAGATGCTGAATTTCAAATTGATTTCTCTATCTAGCATAAATATATTAACATAGTCCAGATTAATTACATGTTATTAACAAATGCTGGTTTAAATAGAGGATGCCTGTGTGGTTTTGGATTATTGTAATACATGGTAGTAATATCCATGACAAGAGCACTCACCAATCTAACTGCTGAAAGTTGAACAATAGGACTCCTTCTTTTGCAGCTCTTATGGTGAGATACAATTACTGCATTGTGATGTTTAGTTGGTAATCCAGTTTTGGGAGGAAAATTATTCTTCTCGGCTGCAGATTCATAGTGTTTTATCATCTGCAGAATGGGAGTGCTTTAACTGTATATAAGCAAAGGAAAAAATGAATTGCTTTTGTCCTTTTGTATCATTTCTTGGATTGTTGGAAGAGTTGAACTTGAAATGAAGCGTCAGAATCATCAGTTGTTTCTACCTTTTAGTCATATTACTACTCCCTGACTAACTCCCCATTAAACCTGAATAATTGTTGCTGTCTTCATTTGACTTCTGTACCTGGAAATTCTTTGCCCAGTGATGAGAAAAGTGTAAAAGTCTCTTCTCTGTCATAATTTCTCCAAACCCATTTTCTCAGGAATGATGGTAGCATTGATGTATATGCCTTCTATGTGCTCTAATTATTTCCAGATCTCCACTAGTACAATCTACAGTGAATAGCTGGTCTCGTGTCTTAGGATCCTGGTGAGGTAAGATTGGCACAAACTGTAACAATAGAGAAATTCAACCTTGCCTGTAGCTACTGGTCTTGGGGTATTTCATGGTATTTAGAGCAGTCTGTAGGGAACCCTGTGATGTGAGTGTCCGTAGTGGAGGAGACATGGGCAAGTTCTTCTCCCAGCAAAAGGGCAAGGGTAGCCTGATTGCTGTTGCATCCTCTTACTAATACCTTTTCCCAGATGTTAGATACAGTGTTTGCTGATCTCATAGTTTTCTTTCCCAGCTGACACATTTTGATTCTTCTGTGTGGGTCATTTTTACTACCCTCAAGTGAGCGCACACTTGGGATTCTGTGAGGGGTTTTTTGCATCCATTCCATCGATGGTGGCGATAACCTGGGGGTGCAGTATTAGAGTGTTATGGGGAGGTGTTGCTGTGGAGTAGGTGGGCAGAGCAATTCCTGTTCTGTTACATGAATTCACATGAGTTCATGTGACTCACAGTAGCTGTTATTTTAGCTGCCTGTCCTTAACAATATATTAAGTAGTTGCTCTGCAATTCTGGATTATAAACCTCTCTTAGATACTACATTCAACAGTTACACTGCTAGTACTTAGTGTAAATAAATCTTAGTACTTTTAAGAGGCCATGCTATATTTCCTTTGCTTGTGTATAAATATTTATGTTGTATATGAATTATTAATATTACCCTGGGGTTACTTTCACACAGAAAATAGGTTATTTTTCAACTATTGAAGTCAGAATGTGTTGTGTAGGTTCCATTAGGTTTGACAGTGGAAAATAAAACTTAGTTTGATCAAAAAGTAGCTACTGAGTATTCAGATATACGAAATAGTGAGGATTCAGCCAGCCTAAAAGCAGTGTATTGACCTTGTATTCAGCATAAGGTGATGGGGGAAAGCTTCTGTCCATTCCTTAGAAAACACATGAAGTTGACAAGTGTATTTGCCAAAGAAAATTGCTTATCCATATCTCAGAAATTGAAATGAAGCTCAGCTGGAATTAATACTAAATGGAAATCAGAATAGGAGTTGTGGTTTTACTTAATATGCTTTGATTTAATGAGGCAGTAGATTATGAGAGTTGCAGTTTTGATCTCCTGTATATTGGAGACCTATGCCTGTTATATGTAACTTTGTGTAGAATGTTATGAGTCAGCAGAGCCAGTCAAAAAAAGGGGGCAGGAATCACAGGTCTTATCAGGCAATAAGGGAACACAAGTTAAAGTTTGGCAAATACACACACTTTTGACAAGATGTGGTGTTCTAAGTGTTCTTCATGCTTTTTGGTCTAAATATTCTTCATTGTTTTCTGAAAATAATGAAATCTCAGATTTTCATCCTGTTTTGGGATGAAAACATTTTAAGCTTTTTTTCCCGCATAGTACGGTAGTTCTAAAGACTGCTTAGGTCAAACCGCGTGAGTTGTCCCTCCAGCACTTACTCTTTGATGTTGTAGTTAATGGGTCCTGTGGTAACAACACTGACAATGCACAAGTTGAGTTTTTTACAGTAGAAACAATGTTGTCTGTTGCTGAATAAAACTATGTTCTTGTATATTACTTTTCAGGTTGTTTTAATAACAACAAAAAATAATCCCCCTCTTTCCCACCCCCAAATTTAGTCTTGTTGCTGTTGTAATTGTGTTCTAGTAGTTGTCTCTGTGGTGCTGCATAGAAAAAGAGTAGGGAGATTTGTGCTCTGAAGAGTGTTTTACTTAAAGGTCTTATGTCTAAGAAGGGAGTAAAGGCTGCAGTAATGAAAGGTCATAAATCACTTGTCCTGTATTGTCATCCCTCAGAATTTTATTTTTAACAGTCCTGCAGAAAAGAGCACCTTGCTCAGGTTCAGGATACATACCTCTACAGGAAGTGTAATAATTTAACAGAAGGCAAGAGATGTTTTGGGTGGGGAATCAAGAGCTGCAGAGCTGGTCAGAGGATGGGAAAGGGGATGATCAAGGAATGCTAGAGCTGTAAAGAGCTTTGGAGCTATGGATGAGGCTTTAAATTTATAATCAGGGAACAAGAAAAGCAGTTTAGCTGCTGTATTCTAGATTTGAGAGGGATACTAGTAAAGGATTTGAAAGGAATTGTGGAAAGGAGGGAAGGTAATCATTCTGATGGGATAATGAGTAGGAAAGGAACTTACATGAGGAATTTTGAAGAAGATAATGTAGAAGACCTATGCATGAAAATTTCCTTTGGATAGAGTGAACAGATTGTTCTCTTAATATTTATCCACTGTATTGGGAAGGAGTTGAAATGGTTGTAGGGAATTTGGGATTTTAATTATGGCATTAAGAGGTCTGCTTTCTTACCATTTTCCTAAAATGAGTTTAAAGAAAGATTTCTTTACATCTGTAGTGCCCTTTTTTGGGGCTTCTGTTATTCAAGTTCAGAATTTCCTTGTGTTACTTCTGTCACCTATAATGTTGAACACTTCACAGTTTTCTTACTTTCTGGCTGTGATCTAGAATCTCTCAAGGAGGTTCTAGTTATTCTTCTTTTTCCCCTCTTCAGTATATACTAAATATGCCTTTCAAGATTTCAGATCAGCAACATATTTCAGGGATGTTTAAGTAGTCCTTTTTGAAGGACAAAATCAAAAATTTATTGTTACATTTGCATGCCAGGCTTGGTACAGGTCCTGCTTTGTTTCTTGGTGACAGAAATGTCTCATACTCTTTGCTGTAATGGGATGCTCGTGAAGTTGGTGAAAATAAAGCACTGCAAAGTTGTGGTTTGAGATGTAATCTCACCTATGACTGTAGACTGTGAGACTTCTAAAAAGTTATTTTAAGGAGATGCAGCTAATGTTGGCAAAAAGAACTTCTGAATCTTATGGTTTAATATGTGGGAAATGTACAGAAAATATAATGGTGAAATACATAGAGTTGAAAGTAGGACTTCTTGATGCAGTCTAGACTGGTCTAACTATGCTTCAAAAGCATGAACTTCAGTTCTGTGAAATGCTTACCAAACCTGAGTGCCCTTGGAGGGCACATTTATCGAGCATGAAAGGGATGCAGGTCTGCAAAGGACTTTGAGAAGACACTTTGGGCCATCATCTTCTCTTGGGGCCATATCTAGTATGCCTGTGTTTGTCCTGTAATATGGTTAATGTTTCAGCTACTATAGGCAGCCTGTTTCAATGTTTGGTTTTATTTTACCATTCAAGGAATGCTTTTTGTTTTCTAAGTTTTTTTGGGTTTTAATGCCTAAACCAACTTTTTATATCAAGCAATTTATGTTCTCAGACATTGGGCAGATTCCTGGTAGTTATCTGAATAAAAGCAGGACTTTAAATGGAAGAAATAGGATGATCTGATGTATGTTAAGCAGGTGAAAGGGAAAAATAAAAATAAAAGACTTGTTCAGTAACCATCCTGGAAAACTATTTCTATCAGAGTCCTTGAAATGGCTTAGGGAAGGTGTTGGACCCTGAGATTCCAGAGTTGCTTCAGGAGCATGAGGAGTTTTAAACATAGACTCCCAAAATCTTCCATGTGATGTTAAAAATTACATTTAAATTCACAGGGGGAACTCATGCTTTCAGTTTGAAGAAAATTATATCCAGTAAACAAGAGTGACCACAGTCTGGAGCTTCAAACTTTGTTGCTCATTACTTTTTTTCCTGCCTTTGGGGTGATAATTTCCTACAGTGAATCTGACAGCCCAGTCAAAATGATTCATAAGGCCAATGGTGAAAAGAACTCTTTATTTTTCTTTGGTGTAAATAATCTTTGTCATTTCTTATCTGTCCTGATTTCTTCTTCATGTTTCTTTGCATGTGTTTTCTGAGTGGTTTGTTTTTCTTATGCTTATTGTAGGCTTCAGCATATATCTAGTTAATGAACAGAAACTTAACACTGCTTTCCACAGAGTATGAAAAAGAGGAATGTAAAAGAATATATGCCGTTAGGGGTTATATAACTTAATATTTAATTAGTAATTAACTAATCTTTAATGGGGTGCTAGAAAAGCTCACAGCTTGTCTGTTGTCTTCAATGACTTACATAAAAAGTCCTATGTTTAAAATATTTTGTATTAGCTACATGTAACAATGCTCCATGCCAGTTGAGTAATAGTATTAATGGTCCTTCAGCTTTCTCTTTATAATAAAGGTGTCCCCATACTTTCCAAAACTATTCAAAATTCAAGGAAATTAAAAAGCATATTCCTGTATGTATGTGTGATGATTTTTTTTTATATTTCATTTTATACATTCCAAGCAGTTTGAGGAAGTTTTGAGTCCTTTGTGGGGGGTGAGAATGGTGTGGAAAAGATGCATTTGCTTCAGCAAGACTGTTGTGTAAGTCCATTTTGATGTGCTCCATCTGTTGAGTAACTATAAAATTTCAACAGCTCTAAACTGAAATACTGTTTGGGGAATCTGTCCCTTTTGCTCCGCTGTCAAATTCATGGAAATACTACTTACTGACTATGCACAAACCATTGAGAAACATTCAGTGTTGGGCAGAGAATACATAGTAAATTACAACCCTAAAAAATAATTTTTGCACTTCTGTAGAAGGAAGATACTTAACAGAGTTGCAAACTTTTGCTTTGGCTACCATTTCCCAACAGTAATTCAGATGAACAGTTCTGGTCTCATCATTTTCTTTCCTGTGGTGGTTTCAGCACAGTGCTGTTTGTTCCAGACCTGATGTTAGAGGTCTCTGTGGCCCTAATGTTTGAGTTGTGATGACTTGACCTGCCTCAAAGCTAGTTCAACCACTCTAATATAGAGAGGAGAAATAATCACCTCTCTGAGTGTATTAAAAGTAGTTAAAGGTAACAATGTTTGGGTTATGGTATCAGGTTCAGGCAGATATGTTTCACATAAGCAGTAAATTGTAACAGTGACTATCATTGTTCTGTGTGAAGCGGGTAGAATTCCTTGTTTCTAACGTAATACAGTCAATGTCTTAAATTGGATTATAAGGTTGGTATACTGATGCTTGGGTTCTGCTGTGTGCCATGGGCATCCATATCAAGAGGTCTGGTAGTAACAATCTTCTGTGTGTCCAGACCCAAACTGATTGCACAATAACATTTTACTTGGCCATTTTTATACTAATGGTTGTCAAGTCCTCAGGTCTCTAAGCCTTGGATGAACTTCAGGCAAAAAAGTCAAAATGAACTCCTAAAGCTTGCTGTATTTCAAGCAATCTGAGGGGATGAATCAGAGCCTTCCTCCCTTCTGCAGTCTTTCAAAGCTCAAAGGGGGTAGAACTTACTTCATCCTGTTCTGCAGCATTCAGAAAAGAAACCCTTGTAAGTGGAGACATAAGTCACCCTTGGAGACTTAAGTCAGCTCCTCCAACTCCTCCTTTGATTTTTGGTTAAGTCATGTAGGATGGGAGACATCTCATCCCAGTTCTCTCTCTCTCTCTCTCTCTTCCCTATCCTTTTACCCCTTCCCTGTCAAGGCTTGAGGCAACAAGGACAGCAAGGTACTTTCAGAATCAGCTTTGGGTGGGACCTGGAAATTTTAGGTGGCTAAAATGAGGTAAAGTGAATTCCTCTGGTAGTGATTCTTAGTCTCTGTTCAGACATGTAAATGGCGATAAGACCATAAATGAAGGAGAACTGTCATGATCAAAGCATATGGGACATCACATCGATATGCATAAAGCAAGGATGGCAGTGCTATCAATTTTTGTTTGGGTATTTGATCTCTTGCAAAAGCAATGTGGAAACCCTTGGACTTTGCAAGCTTTTTCTAAGGATTCCTTTGAGCTGTTTTTTTCCTGTCTCTGGTTCTTCCACATCTTGGGAATCCCATTGGTTTCTTAGTGCCTTCTCTAACACATACGTCAGTGTGTCTGCAGGTTTTGTGCAGGTGGACTGACAGGATAGTGTCTTTCAGCTCTCAACAAGATCTGGTTGGAGTAGGGGAAAGGCAGTTGATGCCTCCTGGTTCATGGCAAACAAGGCTCAGCTGGACACTGGTTACCAATTTTAAAATTAGGGAAGAACACTTTTAATTGAATTTCGGCTTTTTACTTTATGGCTCAAATTACTTTCCATTTTTATTTTTACTTTCAGTACTGGCAGCAGTCCTGGACTCTAGCTAAAGACCAAAAGCTAAATGAAACTATTTTTCAAAACTAGTTTGACATCTTGTTTCCCATTTCATCACTTTTTTTTGTTGGTCACCAAATATATAAGGCTGAAATCTTGGTATGTAGGGGAAAACAGGCAAATAATCTCAACAGTGGAAACTTCAATTCATAAATCTGAGACTTGCAACCAGACTGCTGTACAAGAAAACAGATGCCATGCAATAAATTAATACTAAGCTGAATAATAAACAAGATGTATTGTTGAAGGTCTTTAATGCAGAAAAAGTGATTTCAGACTTTCTTATGCTTGTTTTCTGTCTTTGTTTAAATGAAGCCTTTGCATGTGTTTTCTTTATTCTCTTCTGCGCACATTTGAGCTTTGTTGGGTTGAGGACTCAGTCTCTGGTTGGGCAGTGGTGATTAACTTACTCTAAATAGGCAGCAATAATGTGATTTGAGAATGAAAAGGATTCATTTCTTTTAAACGAGGGAAAAAAACCAAGGTTGAAGGAAATAGTTTACATAATCTGTAAACTAGTTAAGGAGCTGAATATTTATGCAGGTTGAAATTGAAGCTTAGTTGCCCTCTAGGGGTTTTACATTAATACAGCATATGCTAGCTTTTGGGTGGTTTTTTCTTCTTTCAGAATAAAGGTGAGACAAGTCTTTGGAAAAAACTTACATACTGACAAATCTGTGGTGGAGGCATGTGTACATCTGCATTCAGTGCGTAAAACTCATTTGGTTCAAAACCCAGAAAATGGAGGAAAGATTTTTAGCCAGATTAGGTTCCTTTTAATTTCATTATGCCAGTGAAGAATGCACTCAACCAGTCATAGCACTGAAGTCCCAACCAGGAGAGATCCTTACTTTCAGTCCTAAGTAAACAGAAGACAAAAAGTCACAGGGGGTTGTAATGGCAGCACCAGGACCCTCAGTCAGTTTCTGCTCATGTCCCAGCTGCTGAATGCTGCTTCAAATTCTTGTGTCCTCAGCTGCCACTGACTATTACACAGGGGTCTTCTGTCACGTATAGTCTTACAGCAGGATGGCTCTGATTGAATATGTTAGAAATGAACTTTGTCTCCTTTAGAAAGCAATTGACAAAAACAGTAGTTCTTGATGGCTTGGATAGGTGTGTGATATTCCATTGGAAGCATCCTCATGCCATGGGAAGAAGTGTGACAAATGCGTTCTGAACTGGAGCTACATACATGAATCCCCTTGTCTTAACTTTTAGTATCTCCTTTGTCAATGATTTGATGCACTCTTAATATTACTTGAGCGACTGCTAAATAAATTCATAAGAGTTCAGTTTTTTTCTAAATATGGAAACAGCATTTATGTGATTATTTTTGCTGTTTCTTTCATAAGTGCTGACACTATATTACTCTAAAATGTTTTTGCATCAGAAACAGGATAATTGGAGCAGTCAGAATAGATGCCCCTCCTGCCAAACTTGAGTCCCTGCGCATGCAGCTTGAGGAGCGCAGTGTAGTCAACTTTCAGAAGTTAGAGCCATGTCCCCGAGGCTTCAGTATACCAAACTACACCTGGATTTGTGCTAGTAAAGTCAATGATCTTCTATAGATTTTTATGCCACTTGCCTATTAAGCTTTACACTGAAAACAGTTTCTCTTTTTTTTGAGGGTTTTTTTCATATCTAGTTTCTGGTGCATTTTGGTTTGCTTTGTAGATTTGTCAAAGACTTGTTTGTAAACCCTGTCTACCAGTATTTCATTTTACTATCTTCAAAATTATAGCTTCTGCTCTGAAGAAATGTACCTGGTTGTTGCAGTCATTTATTTAAAACACTTTACAAAAGATGAAAGATAAATGTTACACAGTTACTACAGAATTTCCAGATATTGCTGAGTTTTGGTAGCGTGCTTTCCTGTCACGTGGTTTAAAGTCATCTCTTCAAAATCATGAAATGAATAGGGTGGTCTGGAATTCTAAATGCCTCCCTAGTCAATCATGTAATTTTATTTGAAAAATTAAGTTTACATGCTTTATCACACTGTGGCCACAATTGCAAAGGGTCAAGTTACTCTTCACTATTCACTTCAGAATATGGACACAGCAGAATTTTTTTTTTCCTGGAAAATTTGCACTTTGGTTTTGTAAGCCTTACTAGCACTGACTAGTACCTCACTCAGCAGGAATTCTTCTGTGGTGAAGAATTCCTGCCTCCACACCAGCATAAGGCTAGTAATTTTTGAAAAAGAGACTGAACATACACTGCAAAGTAGGGTAAGAACATTAGAACTGTTTTGGAGATGTTGGAATGGTGGTTGGGGATGAATTGTGACCTGTGAGGGAAAGTAACTTCCTCTTTTAATAACTGTATAAATCTTTTATATTCTATCCAAAGAACCTGAAATTTTGACCCTATTCTGTACCCGTCTCACCCCCACCCTTCTTCTGGAACCCTGGAAAAAGTTTCACTTTTGCTTAGATATTTTGTTTCATTCTGAGGAGTGAGAACTACTTTTACTGCTGCCAACACCAACCTTCAGAATTGGAGCTCTGAGTTAAATACATAGTTTTGAAAGTCCATTAACATGAACTGAGGCAGGAGGAGAGGAAGAATCCCTGCCACAGCACGGTATATCTGAGAGCTGGTGTCATGGTGGAATAGCTGGGCAAATGCCTCCTCAGGAGTTACATAAATGCCCTGCTCTATCCCCACCGTGTGGTAGAAGGACATTACTGTTACTTCTTCCGCTCCGTGGAGCTCTGTTTTTGAGAAATAGATACATTTTGACTTTGGAGTTCAGCTAAAGAGTCAGTCGCTATGGGACAGAGGGAGCGGGATGTTGTTTCTTTAAATCATCTGTTATCCGAACTTCTCCGCTGTCCCTGAGTGGCTCGGCGGCTCCCGAAGGAGGCGGGAGGATAAGCAGTGGCGAGACTGCTCTGTGCAGCTCAAGCTGGATGCACTTGTTTATATAAAAGCAGGCAGTGACAGACAGTAGCCATGGGGGAACTTGCATTTGTTCCAGTTCTGCCTCTTCCAGCGCCTGGTATGGTAACGCTTGGTGTCAGGGATACTTACTGCAGGGTGGGAGGAAAATAAGATCAAATCAGTCTTAAAGGAAGCAGTTGTTTAATACCACTGCAGTTTAACCAGGTGGCTGTGCTTGCTGGGCATGCTTTACCTGAAACCTTACAGAGAAGGTAATGCTTGTACTTGACAAGAACATTCCTCAAGCAGGTTTCTTGAGTGGACAAATCATGATTTACCCAAATAAACTGTTTCACAGCAACGTGCTTACTTTGCTTGAAAGGGTAGTTTTTTGCGATTTCACGAGGAAGAAAAGGAGGTCTGCTTCTCTGGAAAAATCTGCCTGCATAGTCCAGCACTTAAACACTTTGAACACTAAAATCTGCCTTGAGTGACAAAGTTGTCGCTGTAAATCCTTATACATAATAGTTATGCCCTTGCAGTTTCTCCTGTGTCTTCTGAGGACATAACCCTCTTGTGTGTACTGCTGTGCTCTGCCTGTCTTGCTTAGTCAGAAGCAGGAGCACTTGTCTTATAGCTCTTGTAAAGCTGGGTTGCTGGAGTTTACTTAAAAAATATGACAGTGTACTAGATTTTTGTTTGTTTGAGGCAAAATGCACACCCACACACGTGTAGATAGGTGTGTATACTCATGCATACAGAAAATGCTGACGGCTCTGTACATCCAGGATGGAAGATCATCAGATCAGGTCTATGGCACTAAAACTAACAAGTAGACATTTCTCTGTATCATCCTTTTGTTGTTAAGTCCAAGTTCCAAAAGTGTCTAAACATATATTGCTAATAAATTCTGTCTACTACAGTATTTCATCTTTTAACAATAGTCAGGAAAGCACTGCCTGACATTTTAAGGTATATGTTCTCTAAAAATCTTTTCTGACTCTGTGACTACTTAGGAAAACACTTTTCATAGTCAAGTTTCATGTGTGCATTCAATACTCATATCAAACTGAAAACTAACTTTAGCCTTTCCACCCCTTGTCCTCAAAAAGACATTTTGGTCAGATCTCATGTGTGCAGGACGTAGAATGAGGAGAGCTGATCTGTCCTTGTCCAAATGGCAGAAGTAAATGCTTCTGAAAGTATCCTGAGATTGCATGTGTATATTATTTACAGAACTTTTTTTTTTAACTCTTAATTAATTTAATCTGGCATATTTTTGTTAACACTTTTAAGTATTTTTCTGGGTTTTGTTAGTTGAACTGATTGGGTTCCCTTGAATTACTGTGTTTGGCTGTGTTCCTCAGATTGTTTTATGTGTTTTTCTTAAACAAAACAATTCTTCTCCTTCTTAAACTTTTCAGTTTCATTCCCTGTTTCTTGGTGGTTATTATGAAATTGGAAAGAAGAGGTCCAATGATTGTGGATAAGTGTGGGTTATTTGGGGCAGACAGAAGTGCTTCTCTGCTGTTGCTTGAGGTTTCTGATTATGCCTCTTAAAAACACATGCAATTCTCAGTCTGAATGGTAGCAAATTTTGAATTGCAGAACTCGCGTGTAGTGAGTCTGGTGAGAGAGGTTCCCCAGCACAAACTTCTGCAGGGCATGGGAATGGGATTGGATCTTCATTGTTTGTGGCTTTCCTGAATTTGGTGATCATTCCTTGATACTAGTTGCTTAAGATCCTCTTTTTTCTTTTTTTTTTTTTTCCCCACACAGTCTGTCTTTAATGATTGTTGGGCTTGAAAACAAGAGAAACCCTGCTAATGTTCCTGTAATAAAAAGATCAGCAGCTGAGCAGTGATTTCTGTTTTGAATTAACTGATATTGGAGGATCCCTGTGTGCCTTACATGAGTTTTCAGAACTGCTGTGGTATTGTGGTTTGAAAAAAAACCCTATATATGTTTTTATAATTTTTGAAACAGAATGTTTAAATAAGCAATTGATTTCCTATATTGATTTTAAAAGCCCATTGTAAGCAGTTGACCAAAACCTATGTCCTTTTAATATCAATGTATGTAGGACATGGAAACTTTGGAGACTGTTGTTTCTAAGTAGGTAGGTGGCATTTACAGAGCGAGTAACTGGATGTTCTGAAAATAAACCCCAACCAACCCTCAAACATTTTTGATCTGTGTGGAGTGCCTTTGCTCCCTACTGCTCTGGCCTGTTTCTGTATCCAGCTGAGAGATACTTTGAGGCCAATTAATTTTTGCAGCAGGATTTTGAAAACCTGCTAATGAAAAAGCACGCATGGTATGAAACAAATAACTACAATTGCAGTAGTTGAGAGTTCAGCAGGACTTGTGTGGGCCAGGGCTGATAGATGTTGAAGGAAGCCAGGCTAGCATGTTCCTTTCTGGTTTCAGGAGGCTTTTCCCCTCTTTCTTCCTCTTCTTTTGGATGCTTGTCCATTTAGACCCACCATGCAAAGCATCCTAAGGGTTTTGAACAGCATGTGAGAACTTTATGCTTCAAGGTATAAGCCAAACTTACAGTTGATAGAGATTAGGAAGAAACTTCACTTGAGAAGATGTTTTTCCATAATGTAGACTTTCTGACACACATTTTTCTAAAGCAACTATTTCTGTCTGCTGAAAAAGATGGTGTACAGAAGTGGGCTCTTTGTCTGATTGACTATGTTATTTTCTCATCTCTAAATGTCCCCTAAAGCAAAGTCTTCAGATTTGTTTCTAGGATATTGATAAGATGCCTTCTTTATCCCAAGGCATTGTGTTTAGACAAACAGTTTCTAGGGCTTTTTGGGAAACATTCCTCCTCTGCAGATCACAGTTTTGCTGTTTGCCTTCCTGATGAGTCTCTCCTTCTGTATGTTCACCTCAGTCACGAGACGAGCGAGGTTTCCACATGTCATACTGGAGTGCCAGAGATGCTGTGGTCTGCTGGGGGATCCTCTGTACTTCAGGATAAAGCTACTTTTCTATTCTGAGAGTGCCCTGGAAAAGATGGGGCAGAAGGATGAATATGCCTGCCTTAAATTCCTGAATTTCTGGGATTCTCTCCTACCCAATCTTGTATTGTGTGCTAGTATGTATTTATCATATCTTCTAGGACAGATGCCTCCAGCTACAAAAGCTGAAATAGAGCAGATTTTGGGGGGCTGGTGATGAGCAGGAAGATGGAACGTATATGATTTTTATATTACAGCGAATGAGTATTTGTGGAGACAAAGTATTTGATCTGATAACAGAGGCTCACTTGAAAGAGTCAAGGTTATTTTATGTCAATTTTCTCTTTGCCCTATATAAGATGCATTTAATTATTTTGTGCTCTCTCCTTCTATTCAAATTAATCTGTCTTATATATATTGTTGCTCAAATTAGAATAATTCTTTAATCAGCTGTGTTATGCATGCCATAGTAGGCTAGAATAGAAAAGCTACTCCTAGCATACTGACGATGCATGTATTTTATTTGTTATTGTAATTTAAAAGTAAAATCAGAAATATTGATTTCTACTTGACTGGAGAGATGATTTAGTTTGAATATCAGACTGATCTTAATCAGGTGAGAATTAATTGAGTTGGAGGTATTAGATATTCAGTGATGTTAACTGAACCATGATCAATCTACAGAGAAGCTTTCTTTTGTACTGTGTTGGAAATATCAAATAGCTCATACTCCACAATGTAAAACAATCTCTTCATGTTCATGCTGCTACTTCCTCTGGCTCATTAAATGCACCAGTAATCTGTTCTGTGCATACTCCGCAATCTTCAAAGTAACAAATTAAAAAAATCATAATTTACTACAAAATTAAAGGCATAATAATGCCCCCTAAAAATGTTGCTGGTAATGTTTTGGATAATTTAATGGTTTTGTACACATTTTACAAACAAAGGGTTTAAAATTTTGCCCTTGTTTACATTTTAAAGGGAACTGTTCCCTCCTCCTTCTGCTATCACCCCCAAATCCCCATTGTTACTTGGGCATCTTTTCTCCACTCAGTGGTAGAGCCCAAGGAATGACCCAAACACTGGACAAAACTATTCCTTTTTTTTTCTTTCTTTTTTGTGTAGAGGGAAAAAACCTACCCCAGAATAAGCCTGATTCAGATCATGATGCAAGCTGGTTGTTTTTTTATTTTTTTTTTTATTTTAAGAGTGTGATAGCAGTATCATAAGTGTTGAGAAAATATAAATGGTGAGATAACACCTCTGTAGGACTTTCTCTTAAGTAGTAAAATTGTAAAGTCTTTAAATAAACGAGAGCCAGACCTGAGAGGATCAATTTATCTTGATAATGGGGAATATTTCATTTATTTTGTGTACAAGCACATCTGAAAAATAGATGCACAATTATAATTGATAAAACTACAGTTCCAATTATTATATGAAATGTGCAACACTTCACAATATGAGGCAATGTGAAAGTGCCAAGTATTTCTATAATCTGAATCTGCAAAAAATGAACTTTCAGAAATAGCCTTCATGCTACAAACAGTTCATGCATTGAAAATAACGAGGATGATTCCTTGGTGTTATACCAACACAGTTTCCATGCAGCTGCTTGTCTGGAGAAAAGTCCCACTTTTTATTCTTCTCTTACTTTGCACATGGGAAGTTTTTGATGTTTGCAGGAAGAAATAATTAAGTATCTAATACTTTAAAATATTTAAAGTAAAGAGAAAAAATCCTTTAAAAATCTGCTACACATATAATCTGATGCTGGTTGTTCCTCTTTATTAAATCGCAAAAATCCCCCACAACTTGTTTGTTTTTAAGCTTGGGGCAGGACATAAGAGGTTTTTTTTCATAAAGTCTGTCCTTTACATACACGTAACTGAAACTGCAGCAGTCTAGCACACCTTTTCCACCATTTCATTTTGAATGCAGCACAGTGAGAAGACAAGCCTAATTCTGTTTTGGGGGTTGGTTCTGTTTTGGCTACATAGAGAACACTTGAATCATAAATACAATGACTTGTTTTTGTTGTCCACTGTTTTTAGTCCTGCAGACACTGAGATTAAGAGTGTTAAATCTAACCTTGTCTGGTTTAATGGTGTGGAAGAAAATCATCATCTTTACTCAGCAGAGCTGTGCCTCTGTCTTATGCCAGATGTTGGTTTGTCCCTTTGACTCAAAATCCTACAAGTTTTTTTTTTTTTTTTTTGTCCTATGGACCAAATATTTCTTGAACCTATGAATATGTTCTAAAGTTAAAACGGGCAGCACCTTGGCTTTTTATCTCCTTTTTAAAAATTAGGACTTGTATGTACCAGGACATCTGTTGGTGGACCCCACCAATTTTGTTGTAGCTTTCTAGTAATGTATCTGATCTTTTAAAATGAATACTTCAGTGTGTATTGCATATGCCTGTCTGACTGCTTGGATAGAACAGAGGAATAATTTGTCCAGTCTTTTTTCTGTGGTAAGTGAACTGTTAGCCAGTTTCACTTCACTTTCCATCTGTTTCCCACACTATCTTGTCATAAAGTCATGAAAAACAGTCGGAGAAAAAGCAATTAAAAAATAAAGAAAAACATTCTTCTTAGATACTGTTTTTTTCAGCAAAGATTAGTGTGGACTGTAAAGATCTTTGTAAACAAAGTGTTCTTTACTGTGTCAACCTTCTTGCTAATTATCAAAGAAACCTTCATAAAAAGAGTTGTCTGTAACATAAAGAAGTTTTTAATCAACCATCAAGTATACTAAGTCAGGCACTCAAAACAAATTCTTGATACCTCCAACATAATTTGTGTAATTCTGTATTTGAAGGGAATTATAGAAGGACTTGAAATAGGATTTTTATTTTAAAAATGTATGTCTGTACAGCTTTATAAATAAATCAAGAAGACTTAAAATTTTTTTTTTTCTGTTCTGTGACTTTACATATGTCAGGATCTAATTTCTCCTAGTTCTTTATGTTGTGCTTTCTCAAGTAGGTGAGTTGGGGTAGGAAGACACAGCGAAATCCATCTCTTGGATCCGGGGCAGATCTGGAGGTGCCAGGGACCAAACTCAGCAGCTTCCCTGAGCTGCTCGGGGCCGGAGCTGCTCCCTGCTGAAGAGTCAGTCCTTGAAAGAACCCATTCATCTCTGGCCTCAGCCAAAAAGCCCTCCTGTCTGTCCCTGAAAACGTGGTCTTCCCATCATAGGCAGATCCCCTGCACGTGCCAGCATGCTATAGTGAGCAGGTGAGAGCTGGCAAAACTGAATTGCTCTGTATTCAGGCATGGCTGTTCAGCTTTTGCTCAGTTTGTTGACAGCAGAGCTCTGTCTTGGCAAAGATACATACTTGGTTGATTGAGAGAAGGTACTAAATTGCAGGTGTGCTTTAGCAGTTAAAATCTCTCTATGTGACTGTAATGACCAAAATGTAAAGAAAATTAAAATTCTTCAAACTGTGACCAGAACTCATTTTGGATGTGCCTTGCAACAAAAATGCAAAGCTTTCTTCATGAGAGTTGAAGAAATCCAGCCTAAAATCAGTGATGAGCTGTTCAGTGAAGTCTCTCTGAGCTGTAGCCTCGAGAAGAGATCTTTGCTCCATGTGCATCCCGTTAGACAGAGCCTATGGCACGGAGAGGAGCCTGTGGGATAACCTATGTCAGACCTGATGTCATGAACCATGACTGCTGCAGGTGAAAGGGGGGTCTGTAGCCAGTTTCCATGGTAACTGGTAGGCACCTGCAGCTCGCTGACGCAGTAGTGGATCTATCCTTGTCTGTGCACATTCAGTGATGGACATATGTAGCTGTCCTAGAAAAGCCTTGGCAAAGGGTTGATTTTATGGAGGGCAAGCCTTTTCCCCCTTTCTGATGAGGCATTTTCACATCTGTTGTGTTGAGTTCTGTTCTTCATTTTAATTGGCTTGTATTTGGAAATATTTGGGATAACTTTGATTGTTTGAAATGTGACTTTCTTTTGTGCTACAGTTTGCAGTGAATTTGCAGACTGGCCCAAATTTGCCTCTTGTTTTGCTGCTGCTTGAGGTAGCTTGCTGCTTGCAGGAAGAAAGAAAACACATCAACCCATGAACTTGCAAAGTCATGGAAAGCCATTTCCTGAAGTCGTAAAGATTGGCTCCTACACAAGATTATGAAAAGATCAATTCTATTCTTTCTGTAATGTGCAGTGTATCAGGAAGGAGGTCTGTTTGGATTCTTTAGTGTTCTAATTACCCCTCATAGCTGCTAAAGTGTTAAATTACAATGGGTTTGTAATCAGATCATGTGTATCTGCTCTTTTTGTGGTGTCTTGCTATGCATCCTGAAATTGGTCTACAATGCAGATATTGCCTGAGAGAGGAATGAGTAAGGATTATCGGAGATGGAGATTAATTCTTGGTTTGGGATATCTGGAACTATTGAGCATTATTTCTGACCTTATTCTTCAAGCAGTAGTTCAGACACTGTTTGTGCTGCTCAACATTGACACATTTCATTTCATGGAAGAGTTCATGAATCACAGAATAAGCTGAGTTGGAAGTGACCCATCAGAATCAGCTCTTGGCCCTAAGCAGAACACCCCAATCACACCACATGCCTGACAGCATTGTCCCAATGCTTTCTGAACTCAGACAGGCTTGGTGCTATGACCACTTCCCTGGGGAGCCTGTTCTAGTGCCCAGCTGCCCTCTGGGTGAGTATCTTCTCCTGATAGCCAACCTAAACCTGCCCATAGCCAGCTTCATGCTGTTTCCTTGAGTCCTGGCACTGGTTATGAGAGCGAAGAGATTGGTACTTTCCCCTCTGTGAGCAAGACCAAGCATAATTAAAAACAAAACAAAATTCTCCAGACTCCTGGAAGGTTTCTGGTAAGTGTCTATAACTAAACCTGTCTTCCTCTCCTTATGTGATTGCCAAACAGAAGAGATGGATAATCAAGTTTTGTGTGCTCATATAAGGATGCCTAATATGCTTTAACCTTCTTTCTTCTTCCCTGTTGTTAAGCATCGGTAATGTTAAAGCTAAACAGCTGGAAGCAGTTTTATCACTTTGCAACAGTGCCTGGCCATGTACCACAGGCAGGGCCTTCTGAAGCCAGGGAATGCTGGCAAATGCAGTTCAGGCTTATTTTGTTCACTGGGACATCACGCCTTTAACCAATCAAGACTGGTGAGCTAACAAGTGAGAGGGACCTCCTGTTGTCTTCAGTGGTTTTTTACTTCACAGCTTCCAGAAGAAATGATTACTACTACTACAAAAAAAAAAAACCAAACAAAAAACCCAACCCAAAATCTCAACACAGCACTTAAAGAAGTGCCTGTAGAGAGTATAAATCAAACTGGTCACTAGACAGACCATAAGCTTTCAAAAGCTTTGGATGTTTTTCCCAGAAAAAAATGAAGGTCATTTTTAGAAATGTACTAATAGGTATGATTTTTCTGAGATGCTGATGTAGGAACAGTCAGTATAAACAGTCCAGGAAAGAACGGAAGAAATGTCAGATTCACCTTTGAAAACCAAAGAAGCATTCTGATAACCTAATAACACATTTGCCTTGTTCTAAGCTTACACTGCTTAGTAAACTTAAGCTGTCCAGCTGATTCCTCAAAGCTGTGCTTGTGCATTTGGATAACTTTAAGTCTAAAACACATAGGTCTTAGGAATTGGGTGTGGTTGTTAATAGATACCTTTGAGCACAGGCTACAGTGTCTTCCCAGCTGGTAATAAAGTGCTTAATTTAAACCCATTTTCTGCATGCTTTCATCTGGTTTTCATGTAGGGTGTGATGGAGTTGCCAGTGTGTAACACTGGGTGCTGTGTTGGAGAAGGTTTTTAAGTGTTCATCAATAAATAACATGTTTGAGTTAGGTAAGAAGTCAGTTCTTCGCAAAGTTTGGCAGTATAAGGACACTACCTTGTCTTGTAAATTATTTTAATGAAAGCCTAATTAATAATAGCTGTGGACAAGCAGATTAATCTCATTTAGGGATTGCTTGCAGCTGTTGGATCACTTTCTCAAAGTCTTGCCAGAAGTGTCTGGGATAGTAGAAGGTGGATTTTGTTCCCCTGAGGCCCACCATTGCTTAGTGCCCATTTCAATGGGCATCTACTATAAGCAAAGGACAGGAATGCTGCCTTTACAGGCACAAATCTCTGTTTTCTTGTTTATTTAAGTCTTGATGTACATATACACTGAGCATAGGTAATGTGATTTACCCTTCATATGATGTAGTACTGTTAAATTTTAATAAATATGTGGAAGAAGGTAACAATTTCTGTATGCCCTAAATTTGCTGGATATTAAATCACTACTAGGAGACCCTTAGAGGAGAAGAAATGGATGGAATTCTGGAAGGGGATGCAGTAGTTGGGGAGCTTTGTTCTTCATCTGGCTCCTGCTTGATCTTGGACACATGGTTTTCTCTTTCTCTCTCTCTCTCTCTCTTTTCCATCTGCTAAATGTAGCTGATTACCTCTTAGCAGACCTCTAAGAACAGAACAGTTTGAAATCTGATAGAAATAACAGCCAATTCTTATCTAGGGTTATCTAGGGTTATTACTCAGAGAAACATCTGTACAGGGTGCTCATTACAATGAGGCGTAGTTTTAGTTACTCCCAGATAAACCCAAGTCCTTAGCCATGACTTTGCTGCTCTGTTTTAGTACCTCTTTTAAGTCTTAATGTCCTTAGAGCAGACCAGGTACTTTAAGTTCATTGAGCAACTTCATTGTTCTTAAATGCCAGAGATTATGATCTCAGAATGTAGATGATAGCCCTGAGTAGAGCCTGTGAAAAGCAGGCACAAGAATCATGGATTTGCTGCAAGAATAACTTCAAAAATGGTATTAGCAACAGCAGCATGTGTGTGAATGTGTTACATGATGAGGGGAGAATCCCAATTAAAGTGTTGTTGCTAAACAAGTGACAAAGACCTTGCAAACAGTATGAGAATCTAGGCCAACTATGGTTATATTAATAATAAATCAGATCTGGTCTGATACCTTCTACGCATAGGGTTTTTTCAGTTATTGTCATTTTTCTAACTTCAATTTAGTTGGTGTTGTTTTTTTTCCCTAGCATTTACTAAATGTTGTCAAGAAACTGGTCTTCTGATGGTGGTGAAGTGTCGGCAGGAGAACACAGCACTGAAGGATTGTCTGGTTGGCTAGTAAGTCCCTCATGAGTTTTTGCTGGGTTTTTGAGCATGGCCTGTACTAATCTAGAAATGTTAACTATTCTGAAAAGGGTTGTGCAGGGTTAGGGACTTGGATGTATTTTCTGAAAATGGTATCTTTGCTTTATTAAAACTGTGCTGGTCAGGGCCCTAACTGACAAGATTTTATGACTACGGAGACTCTCTTCTAGATTCACCTGGGGACAGATTTCAGCCTAGAAGACCTGTACCCCTTTATTTGCTCTGGTACATCACAGATGTGGGGATGGGGGCATGCAGTGAAGCTCCTTCATAATCTGTTAGTGAGAAAGGATAAGTTGGTTTTCATTTTGCTTCTGTGTTTTAAGATTTTGTCTGTCTTGAAAGTGTCCTGCTGTTGTGAACAGCAGTAGCAGGAGCAGTGGGAAATTGTTATATATAAGAGAGGTCAAGTCAATGCCATGGTGGATTGAAACATCTCTTTTGGAAGTCCTAATTTACCCCCAGTGCCATTAGGCTGAAGTGTTAGATTCTTGAATTTCCCAGGGTGAGGGCTGTGAATTTTTTGAATTTGACTGGGGGAAAAAGGAGGTTAGTTTGATTTTTGGTGTCCTGCTCTTTAAACCAGCAATTTAGAGTAAAAATAAATGCCTTTGAACTAATGACAATCATTCTCAAGTATTAGGAACTGATAAAAAACACATGTGCAGCTAGGCAAGAATTTAGGCCTAACTGCAGTCAGAACTTGCTGGAATTACTCAGTTTTATTAGTCTGTTCTTTCACCTTTAAACAAAAATTAAACAAAATGCTTCTGACAAAAAGGTTTATAGTGTTTGAATAGTTATACTTAAAAAGATTATGAGAGAAAGGAATTTAATGTAATGATCAATGACCTTTATATCTACTGTTCAAGACATACACTTGAACCTATTCACAGTGGTTACGTGGATGCATTAAAAAATAAGTCAACTCCAGCAGCTTCCCACACTGAGGGGGTAACTGCAGATGAATTCTTCAGCTGAACTTCAATACCAAATGTCTTTCCCTTTCTCTGCTTTTCCTCTTGGTGGCTTCACTGCAGAGGCTTGAAAAGGACTATGCTTCAAGGGAGAACAGTATCATGACAGATACTTCTTTTTATAAAGTACCTAAGTGTTTAAGTTTTTTTACTTTAAAGGCAGACAAGTTTTCTTTGGGTGAGAGGAAGATCAGGTATGAGTGGTACTTGTGCCATATCTGTTCCATATTCCAAGCTGAAAAACAATATGTATTTTTCTGTCTTGTAGCTATACTGATCCATCATTCTATGAAGAATGCAAAGCAGAATATTTGAAGCAAAGAGAAGAATACAGAGCAACTGGAATTAAGAAAAAAAGACAAAAGTTTACTTCGAATGTGTGATTAAAACTTAAAATGAACTGTTTTTTATATGCAATTTGAATTTCACTTGATTTAAACAGACTTAAATTGTCTGTACCACTTTGTGTGGAGTTTAACTGAAATACACAAAATGAGATGAATGGAGAATAAAATAATGTCTGAAATTAAGAGTCAGTTTTAAAACTTTTCATAATTAAAGATCTAGAACATGCCATCATGGTTTGCAAGAGAGTTACTAAGGTCTGTTCCTTTATCTGGACTTGAGATTTTGTTTCTAGTGTACAATTTGGAGTTTACAATTCCAGAATGTCCATTTGGAATTTAAAGCCTGTATCTATCTACATGAGCCAGGCTACATAAAAACCTAAGGGTGAATAATTTAAGTTGTATTAACTGATCACAGATTGGGTACACATTGAAGTTGGTCTGTTAGTCATCATGTGAAGCTGACTGTGTATGGAGATGCACTTACTAGAAGAGAAGGGTAGCAAATGCAGAAGAGCTGCTCAGACCAATGTGAATTACCCTTTCCATCAAAATGTTGTCAGATAAGAGCCTGATAGTACTTGTGCCTGCACTATGACTCATTTTTAAGTCTACACTGTGACTCACTTTTAAGTCTACACTTCAGAAGGGATGGATGCCGTGTGCTTGTGCATCGCCCAGACTGACCATTTTGACTCCAGAGGAGAAAGTAATCTCATCCAGACCTTGCTTGAGAACAGGGAATAAGTTGCCATGCTTCAGGAATGAGCAGGTGACCACACTTGCAAAATTATTCCAGGCCGAGGTGAGTAAACAATGAAACCAGGCATTTAAGATGCAGATTACCTCTTGCAGGACCTAAGCAAGTCCCTAATTTAAAAGGAGCACACAAAGGATCTTTTATGTACTGATACTTGAAAGTGCTTAATTATAGAACTCTCAAATGCATAAATGGATTCACTAGAGCTACTGCTATAAAGTTTTACAAATGATCTTGAACATTCTGAAATAAAAATAAATTCTTTACAAGGAAAGACTGCACTTAAACTTGGTTACTTCAGTGCCCTGATTTTTAAAAAAAGTATTTTTCTGAGTAAGGAGTAGGATTTTATACTGTTGCATTAGAAGAGGCAACATTTTACTTGTTTATTTTAATACTGTTTCACCACAAACGGTGAAAAAGCCATTCAAGGAGGAAACTCAGACTGGCATGTGTATATAAAGGACTTAATGCTGCAGATTGGTCATTGCCCTTTATTCTGTGCCTTTCACTGAGTAATCATTAATATTGTTGCCTCAGCAGATTGAGTGGAGGACTGGGGAACCCTTGTGAGTAACAAACTGAAAAGATGTCTGTCTTGTTAGGCAAACTTAAGTGGCACCCGGCTCTAAAGGTAACCACCTTAAAATAGCTTATGTGGAACAGTGTCCTACACATGTACTTGTCCTTGGCTTGTTCTTGCTCAAGCATTTTGGAAAACAAAAATATTCCAAATTAGTTGTTTTGCTGTATGTATTTTAAAAATGAGGAAATTTAAGGTAGAGGGTGAAATGGGGTTTTAAGGACAGTGACTATTCTGTTAACCCACCATGAAAATCTGCTGTATTTTCAACCTGTGGAAAGCCACCCTGGGTGTTTGTAAGTGTTGGCATCATGCATCAGCTTCCTCTATAATACACCTCTGGCCTTAATGTGATGTTCCCTAGTTTGAATTCTTGGTTTCACACCTTTCATTTTCTTAGTATCTTGTGCATATTCTGTACTTAAATTGCATTTACATCTTTTATTTAAAGTTTAAATGCAAGAATGAGTACCATGACATGACAAACTCATACCACTGAAGTACTTTCATTTTGGGTTTTGTCTCAGCTGTAAGCTCTCCTTCCTACTCAGGCTAACTGGAGGCAGCCCTAGATTCTAATCAGTGTAGCACAGGGGTCTTCTGTGCCTCTTCAGAGCACACTTGGCAAGCACCCAAGACACCCCCACTTTTCACTGCAGGCTGGACTTTCTGGGTATATTAAATGTCTCTTCAAACTCCTGAGGGGAGTCCCTACAACTGGAAGATCTGAGAGGAAAGAGGGAGAAGGTGCCATATACCTGCTTAGAAGTTTGCCTTCACAGAGTAGAACCCAAACTCAGAGGGAAGATGAGGGGCAGTTTGTAATGCACAGGGTTTGCAGAGGGGAGTGAAACAGCCACTGCAGTCTGAGACATCACCCAGAAATTAATCTGCAAGCCAGAAACCTATTCTGCTCCACCTTTAGTTCAGCCATACTCCTCCTCAGATAATTCCTGCAAGTAATTCCTGTGTCCTTTTTACTCTGATAATCAAAAAATGGTCAAATACACTTGCATTGTAGGTGTTCCACCTAGTTAAAAACTGGGTAACAGTAAGTACCTGGGTGTTTCTTGCACACTTCTCCCTAGATCAAACAGCCATACTCCAACATGACCATCTCAGCACTTTAATTACTGTATCCTAATGTCTGACTTGCTCTCTTCCATCTTAAAATACAATTAAATTAATTTTGCTGGACACTTAACTCCCACGGTGGTTTTTTTTTTAAATGGTTCAGCTGCAACTTAGTTAAAATTAAAATTAGTGTTTACCTTAACTGCTGGTCATAAAAAAATAAAATGCTTTCATCCACTACCCTATGTTCATACAATTGCAAGTAGTAACACCACTCTTCCTTAAAGAAAGGGTCAGAAGTCTGACTCCACAAAACATCAAAAAATAATTAAAAAAAAATCAAACCCCTACATACTCTTTTTTTATACTCAAACTACACAGAGAATCAGGGAAATATCTTACACCTCTGTGACCACTGTTCCTCACAGGGCCTGTCTGGAGATCAGAAGACAAAACAGGTGTCAGTCAGGTACTGGAACTCTTCACTTTTCCTTTACCAGCCCACAGCATCATTAAAGCTACAGGTGTCTCCAAACAGGAGTGTCAAAGTCTGCTGCATGTTTGGTTTTGGAAGAAAATTCAATCTGCTTTATCCCACCATACAGTTCATATGGGCCTGTGTTTCATTACTTGAAACAGGTATTGTTTTACTGTAACACCACCATATGTCTTGTGCTGCTCTTGTCTTTTTCCAGCTGTAAAAATTGGACACTGCATCACAGCTAATTTGGGGGTTTGCTTTCTTCAATATGGCTGGTTCACATGTGAGGGAAACTGATCAGTTGTACACCACAAGACTGGCAGGGAAACTTGGAACAATCAGATTTTAAAAATACTTAAAATTAACCAAACACTGCAAGTTTACATACAAGTTATGAGAAGGTTCATCCAACTCACCAAATACCCAAATTCATATTCATCAGGTTGCCATTTGCTCATTTAAATGTGCAAAGCAACAACCTCCTCCTGCCCCCAAAGCTGGCTTTCATTTCCGTTAAATGGAGTTAGTGCTTTCTTAAATTAAAAATTGTCAGTTTGGTGGGTTGGGGGAGGTTTTAAAATGTTCAAAGTTTGGATTCAAGTTAAAATTTTCTTGGGGTCATTTAACATAATTATTTGAGAACTTTGGTCCTTACTATATAGAGTTATACAGTTTTATGTAACACATGCACACTAACAGCAGAACCCCGTTACTACAGCTACTTCTGCATGTAATTTGCTGTCACTTTGATGAAAAGATTTCACTTCTGAAAATGGGAAAAGCACTGCAAGCCACTAGTGGTGTGGATTTAAATGACCTTTCCATCTTCAGTCAAAATCTGACTGTAAGCTTTGGACCAACAGATGCTTCACAAGCAGCAAGCTCCCAGGTGACTCCAAATCTGGGGACTTCCTTTTCAAATGTTACAGCTTGGACATGGCAGTGAGTGACTGGCTTGGAAATGCTGCCTGCAGCAAGCTCTCCAACATCAGTCCCTCTTCTCCCCAGTTAGCAGCAGTGTTCCTGAAGTCCCTCTCAGCAAACATTGCTGCTCCTTTCTCCAGCATGGGAAGAAGCACAGAATATAAACCAAGGGTCAAATGCAAAACCTGGAAATTCTCAGGCTCTGCACAGAAAAGCTTAATTTTAATTTCACAGAGGACAGGACAGGCTGTCTGGGAACCTTTTGACATAAATAGCCAAAGCACCATAGCTTAAGGTAACTAAATTCTTCAGGTTTCAACATCCAGGAGGACACTTCTCCCATATTATGCTGAAGGAGGCTATAGCAGATGGCTGTTTTTGTTCCTTGAATCAAAGTACATGAGCCTCAAATCTAATTGTTTGTATCTGGAATAACATTTATACACAATAAAGGAATTAAAACTTCAGTAAAAAATTTTGTGCCAAATACGGAAAGGAGATTTGTTAGTGAAACCAATTTCAAACAAAAATAAATTTATTAAATATCTTACATTCCTTCATTGCACAAACCATGTTAATGCCTGTTGGATATTACATTCCTTAATAAAAAACCCTCTGAAATGTTGAGGTGGGGAACCCCAAAAGTAAGCTACATTAGAACTAGGTACTGTATAGCTTATGCAGCCACATGAGAAATGTTTTCTTTGTTATTACATAGGTAGTTGGTTCTATCAGCTAAAGCCTAGTGACTTGGATTTGTTTTATGCATATTGGATTTTGTTCTATTACTTTCCAAGAGATTGTACTCCCCTGAGTCAGCTGTGTTCATTGGTCAGAATAAATTCCAGCATCTGACACCATTTCCATTAATCACAGACAAGCCAGTATACGTGAGCAAGATAATAGAAAGATAAAAACAATATCTGGTGAATGGGAAACATTATTTATGTATGCTGTTTGTACTACAGGAGAAGGTATCTGGAAGACATTTTTTTGCCTTTGATAGACAAAGTGAAAGATGGGCTGTCTCAAGTACTTACTGTGCAGCAAGAATGTCTGGAACCACACAGGTCATGTAGCACCCTCCTAACACTTCCACAGCCCATCATTACTAAGGCTATGCTACAGGCACAGCTTCTCCATGTATTTGCAAGCAATCTTAAGATAATTTGCTACTAAATAGCTGTGAAATTAATTTTTATTACTTTGATGTTATACTGAATACTTCACCCACCCACACATCTGTAAAATAGCGTATTCAGTATTAAGTATCTTCCTGCCCATTACAAGTTAGGTATCGTGGATCTAAAATACAAAGCATTTTTCTTCAACTTTTTGAGCAGTCAAATAATTTCATGTAACCCTGTTGTATTAAGCCAGATATGAAGCAGAGAAGTTTAGAAAAAAAAAAAAAAAGCATAAATTATATTTGTCTAGAAACAGTTCATGGCCTTAAGAGGAACAAAGAACAATGAAATAGTGCCTAGACACACATTATCTATAAAGCAGGTAGTTGGAATTCTAGTAGCTCTGGTTCTCAGTGGCATACTAAAGACACCATGAAAATACTTCTTTTTGTATATCAACAACCCCAAGTCTGATTAAATTAAGGCTTTGTTTCTTTAACAAAAGAGAAGTCAGTAGCCTTCACCACCACAGGAATAAATAGTCAGTTATGGTGCTGTGCAAAGGAGGCACGATATGGAAAACTGCACTGTGAGCATGCTGGGTCTGTGGCAGCATTGCTGTGCAGTTACAGCAACTTCCTTCAGCAGGAACTGAGGGAAACAAGCTGAACCTCCAGGATTCACAGTGTTCAGCAGCATTACTTACGGTCCTTCACAATTCACAATCGAGCCCCAAATGAGGCAATCTAAACAGGATAGCCTAGGGGTGATTTTTCTCTTGCTACTATCTCGTATAAATCAAGGTTGAAAAAAATTTTTTAAAAGATCTCACCTTTCTTGGTTAGAAATTAGAGAAAAATGCATTTCCAAACCAGAGGAATCAAAGCTAACTTGAAAGGAAGGAAGAGAGAATCCAATTCTTGGCAGTATGTCTTATTCTGAAAAAGAACACTGTCAAAATATAAACTCAGAGCTGGTACAAGTTTTAACATTGGATACCAAGTGTTTTCTTGATAATGTACAAATAGCAAACAAATACAGAAATGGATTATTTTGTTTTATTCCACAAACTCACTTTTCAGTGTAACCTTTGGCAAATGTATGTCATTTGCAGTACAAGACTATCTAGGCCCCATGCTAGATTTCTTTGTATTTACATTATACCAGCACAGCTTTAACGTGAAGGAACTCACTCCTGATTTACAGCAGAGGAAGACTAGGCTTTCTGATTTGGAACTAGAATTAAAAAGAAAGAACATTTCAAGCAATTTGTTTTCTCTCCTTAAAAGATCAAGCATTAAGGTGCCTATTCAGAATCACTCCAAAAACGCCACAGTTCATCTTAAAAATTGTTTAACTCTTGTGCAGACAGTTTTGATTACACTGATCCAGGTAATCTACTGGACAGTTTAACAAAGTTGGGTTATTTTTCATTTCCCAAAACATATTCTCATTGGGCTTTGGAGGACTTGGGAATACCCAGGAATTATCTTCCAGAGAGCTCTTTCCATAAGAATGGTGTTCCTGAAACGTTTTGCTGTCAGCTGAAATTGGTCTCTCATCTGTCCAAGCTTGTAGGGTCACCCTTTCTGGTGGGACATGGGCATCTCTCAGCAGAGGGGGAGACACAGCGTTGCCGAGGGCTCTATCGTTTTGTGAGAGGTTTTTATAGACTACCCCAGATGTCAGATTCAGCTTTGAAATGTTCAAGTCAACACATTGCACTGGTGCAGTACAGGCAGCTGAAGAAAGAAGATAAAAAAAGATTTTAAAATTACATTATCTAATGCATTTTTCACGTACTCCAAATGTACTACAGTCTAGCAGGGATGTTAAACACAGTTTCTTCAAGCCACAAGTTTTCAGACCATATTCAGTAACTGCTTGAAAGCTACAAACAAGTACTACCCTCACCAGTCTCAAACCCAAAATCATGGTGTCTAAAATGTACCCAACTCCAAGGATATCTCCAACTCCCATTTCAACACAGATGAACTGATTAATCTTTCTGACCAGACTGAAATGAATGCTGAAACAGAGACCATTTTCACATTCTTGGAGAAATCGGCCAGATGCAGAAGACTGAATGCTGCTTCCTACTCTACTGATTCTTTTAACAAGTTGTGTTCTCCTGCCACCCAGAACACGAATTCTCACTGCCCATGAAGCAGTCAGAGGGAAACACATGGTGTTTATGGGTTCTCTTGTCTGACTTCCAAAAGTAAAGTGACTCACTGCAAAGCTCAGCCATGTGAAATTCCAGAGGAGTTTTAAACTGTTAGGAAGGAGGGGGATTTTGAAACAGAACAGCATCTACCTGAAATGGAACAGCTGTACCTTCAACACACACCTGGAACAGATGGTCAAATACAAGCAGGTCATTGTTTTGTAGTGATAATGTACATAAACGTGTAGTAAGAGTAGATTAATGCTTCCTGCGGTTAAACTCACATCTTACATAGAGTTTTCTAGAGCAGCTGTGAATCTTGAGCATGAATTGCAGTTTTTAACTTTAGTTCTTAAGGGACAGAAAAAGAAGCTGGTATCTTGGTCAAAGAATACAACTTCTGTTTGTCAGAGTAAATTAAAAGGTTACACCTAATTCATGAATGTGGGCCAAAATCACTTTCCAATAGCAGGGCATCATGTCTGAAAGACATGCTAAGGCACTGGACCTGGCCTCTTTGTGCTGGCAGGTGTAAAAAGCAATTTGAGGCCTATAGACCTATAGAAGTTCAAGAAAAATTTAATCCACTGAAAATAGATTGAAAATGTACCAAAAAAAAAAAAAAAATCAAACCGAAAAAACACCACAGACACACACATTTGTTGAAAATGCATCCATACATAACAGATAAGTAGAATCTATGTGTTAACTGATACTGTTCATCTCCCACACAGAGTAATGAACAGGGGTTCTGCAGACTTAATGCACCTCTGACAATGGCAGCTGGTTTGTATATGCTAAAACAGCCAGTACTAGAGGTATGTAAAATGGAAGGTTTTGGTCAATTCTACTTGCGTATAAATAAAAGCACAGATATATCTGTACTGCATTTTTAAGTGTGGCTGATGACCAAGATCAGACCTGTCCATTCTCACATACTTCTGAAAAATTACTGAAAGAAGTCTACAGATTAAAGGGCAAAAGTCCACTGTTTCCTGATCAGTCAAGGATGCCTTCTATGACTGTGGATGAACAACTGCATAAGAACTACAAAAAATGAGACTCTTCATCAAGAGAAGAGAAAAATCAGTAGTTGTGTAGTGGCAATACCAATAACTCCAAATTAAAAATAAGGACATAAGGACACTATATGATCACATCAAACCTTGACAGATTTAAGATTATTTGGACTCATTCGGTTCCCAGTTTCTTTGCTGAAGTTATTTGACAAATGCATTTTAGAATTGTAGGAACACAGACTCACCTGGTAACAACACGGCAAAGTCTACAAAATGGGCTGACAGTTTGTATCAGCCAAGTACCAGCGACAAAGTGATCATTAGTCACTGCAGACCACAAAGGCAGGACTGCTCGGTAGGTGAATCCTGTCATCACCTCACTGAGCTGTTCAGAAACAAAATGCCTTGATCTGGTAATGGACAGGGACATCAGAGACTGTCACCAGTACACTGTAACCAAGTTCACTGTCTCCCACCAGTATTCTGAGCACAGTAAAGACCACAATTGAAGCGAGCAGAAAACAAAGGAAATTAACTCTTTACTACAGTGTGTTTTGACTGATAGTCTGGCATTTGGCTTGAGAGAAACATATGTATGGAACAGAACTGTCTGATGGACTGCTCACAGTAATTTTAAATACTTTATGCGAAAAATATTTAGCCCTTAAAATTATTTGAGGCAGTTTTTTCTGACATTCACAAAACGTCGCACTGTGTAGCATTTTCCTAGAAAAGACAACTTTCTGAATACAACATAAAGAAATACGGAACCAAAAGGGAATTTCAGTCTTTTAAAGTCTGATTTTAAAATGTTGCCAATTTTATACTTCACATAGTCTGTACTGGGAAAATAAGACTGCATTTGCAAAAAGATTTTTTCCCCCCAATATGAAGTAGTTGTGGTAAAAGGTCAAATACAAGTAAACTTAACACCTCAGCCTTGTGCACATAAGCAACACTTGACTGAGAAAAAAGCCACAAGGGGAACAGAATACAGTACTGAAAAAAAACACATCAGCAACACCTTTATGTGTGAAGTTGACCAGTATGAGACAGAAGCAAAAGCAGAAAATGGGTAAGCTGGAACCATAATACAGTCTAGCTTATCAACTTCAATTGATGAGATTCTGATAAGATATGATAGCTAGTTTATTTTTAAAATGCTACAGCTTGAATCAACGGTTTGTGTTTGTAAGGTCTGTTACTGCAAACACTGACTTGCCTTTCTTGGCTCCTGGTGGGCTTCTTTTCAGTTTTCGTAGGATCTCAGCTTGCTTGTCAGTCACTACACGCAAATTAGACATTTCTCTCTTCAGGTCCCAAAATGTTTGTTGCACACTTTCAAAACAAACATTTATTACAAGTTAAATACTGCTGCCTCTAAAGCAGTCTATTAACATGCTTATCAAATAATAAATTGTTCTTGCCACACATACTGCAAATTTGCTTAGAGTACAACTCTAAATGGACTGAACAGTACTGAGAATTACCTGAAATGGATGGACTTTTGTATATTTTATTCGATTCTTACCTATTACAATATACAATGCATTATATATTGACATACTAGGTAATAATAATAATTTCAACTCCCCAAAGGAAAGAATTACTTTTCCATGTCAGTATCTGAAACTAACCACCTTCCAACAAAATTAGTCATCTCAAAGGAATGCTTTATTTAAAGTGACACCAGGTTATAAAAGGCAGTGTTAACTCTGAATACCTTTCAATAAATGACCACACACCCCAACACATATTATGAGGCTAGTAATATTGATTGCAATTTAAAATAATCAATAAAAATCAGTATTTGGGTCTTAACACCATCCACGTTGCTACACTGAATTCAGACTAAATACCCGAGACCCAAACTGAGCATACACACAGAATCCAAAGTAAAATATAAAACATACTCTTTCATATTCAAGTCATCTAATTTATGTTAATACACTGATTTATCAGACAGTGTAAAAAACAGTGATCCAAATCATTCTCTAAGACAACAGATTACAAGAAACATATTTAGCAACAGCAGCACTGTTCCAACACTGATGTTTCAGGTTAATAACTGGTAAGAAAATTAAGAACAAAAAAAATGAGAGAAGCCAGCATTACCATATGTTTCTTGGTAGTATTTCTACAAAGGCTCACTGAATATCACATTTATGTTGATTAATAATTAACTTAGTGTTCAAAAACATAAGGATGTAGTTACTTCAACTTAAACATGAAATCAATGATTTAGTGCTTTTATAATGCTTAACATTCTACCAAAACACATCTATTGAAGACCAATATAATGGATGAGAGTTTCCAGTGTATTTTTGTCCTCACTACATTCACCTAAAATGCATTTATTTGAAAATAGCTCAATATCTCAAGCTACTGAGATGAGTAAGAACTAATAAGCTTTATAAGCTTTATAACACTATCCTTCTGAAACAGCCATATAGGATCACTCCTGCATGAAATATATCAAGCACAAATGTGTTCAACAATCACTCTGAGAAGCAGGTATTATTCAAGTCAATGCTTAGAGAGTTCCCATAAAACAAAGAGATAGAACTTCTATGGACATAAATACTTCCCCAGAATACAAACCTTCAGATTCATAAAGCTCTGTTAAAGAACAGAGGAACCTGATATTTTAATAGAGAATGTGTTAAGTGTCAGCAATTCTGATAGAGAGAAAGTTAAAATTATCAGGATTGATATTTCAAGAAGTTCAGCTAAACCTGTGGCCTTTCTACTGCAGACTCCTTTTGGCTCTTTGAATGCTTATGAGATGACAATTTTAAAGCTGAAGTGGCAACCACACTTCCTTAATTTTCATGTTTTGGTCTAAAAAATAATATGAAAAACTTCAGTTTAGTTATGTCAAACCAGAACTGTCCAATATTTAACATAGAAGTGGTAAATATAAAGACAGCTCAGCATCTCCCACCAACCAGAAGGAAAGTGCCTGGATGGATGTTTTAAAATGCATTTAGCACTTTTACAAGCATCTTGCAAAGGGCTGCAGGTACCAGAATTTCACTTAAATCACATGCAACAGATTTTGTTTTTGTGGATACAGACCTTGAATCCCATTGCAAAGCCTAATTTTCAAGGAATTTGTAAATAATAAGCAAGGATTCCCTGTGCTTGGAGGTTTATTCTATGCTACCTTCTAATATGTAATACAAACCTTCACTATGACAGCCTGTCTAAATTGACAGCAAATTAGATTTGCAAACTGAGAATTTAAAGTCAGATTTGCGGGCTTACCAAAAGTATGAAATAACTACTTTCCTAAAAGTTAACTAAGTGCAAATGCCTCCATTTCACATAAAAAGCAGGATTGCTTGCTACAACAAATGTTTCTCATAGGAGGTTTTTCAAGTGTTTTTTCCACATATTTTTGGATGGGCTTACATATTCATTACACCTTCAGTATTTATATTACAATCAACACTATATTGTCCATATGCTATTTTAGATGGCTGCCACCTGAGCACCACTTGGTGGAATAAATCTGCTCTGATCAATGATCATTTGGTCAAATGATCAGTTTTATCAGAGCAGTGATCAAATGACCAAAGAGATACAGAGTGCTGTATCTTGAGAGAACACCTTTTATCAGGCATGTGAGGCTGACTGTGAAGCTCCAGGAGAAACCACAGGAATAAGTATCTAGTCAAGGTGAAAGGACAAAGTGTGATTTGTGTGTAGTGTGTGCATTATTATCACCACTGCACCAAAGAACACACGACGGGAAGTGTCTGTATGTTCTCTTTTGGTGGCTGATCTCCCTGTCTCTTCAACGCCCAAGGAAGTACCAAGGCCCACTGCACTAAAGCCACTAACATGAAATACTAGAGAAGGAAATATTGTGAAGGGCTGCTCTTCCCTCTGGTGGAAAACAGTGTAGGTGCACCAACAGGCATGACTATATCAATGTTCATCATCATCCCAAACTACAAACATAACAAAGAAAAAAATTTACAGTGATCTTGCTAAGTAACTATACCTAGACTTTCAATGAAATTATGTAACTTGTAATAACACACCTAAAGAGTCTGCAAGAATAATTTACTTGTTCAAAAACTGTCCCTCAGTAAACTGAAAATAAAATACTTCATACCTCTGGATGTCTTGCCTTTGAAAGTGGTCTCCATGTAATGGATTTTCTTTTTGAGCCTGGTCCTGCGTAACAGTGAAAGGAAGACAGAGACTGAACATGATTTCAGATCTTTGGTCTCAAAAAAGGCAGTGAAACTCTAAACTGCCTAATACTGAAATTCACAAGTAAAGTAGTCTTCATTTGTGCTAGCTGAAGTGGGTTTCAAAAGGGAAATAAAGACTTCTACTAAGAATTTCCACTTAAAAATGCTTAAACTACCTACTTATATGAAGGCATTGCTCAGCCACCTCCACACTTTTTTAAAAACAGCTGAACTCTCAGAATATGAGAAAGACTTTTGATGTTCATTTAAAAAAGTAATCATTCTCAATGTTTGCTTTTTAAACAATCTCTTTTCTGTTGTTTCCCAATTACAGTATATAAAGATCTTTAAATTAAAGGAAATTGTTTTAATATAGATTTACTTCCACAGGTTACTTTAATGACAGAACATAATTTATCTCTTCAGTCTGAAAGACTACTTTAAAGTTGCACATACAGGCAGCCTCACTGAATTTACCAGGATTGTTTAACAAGTCGAACTGGGCTCACTTTGTTAGCTGTGTTTCTATTAGACCCTCACTTGTGATGATCTCTCTCCCTTTCATATCCCTTCTTTCCATGTTCCCTTCCTACCATTCCCTCTAGCCAAAGCTGTTATGGATTTGATACCTTTACAGTGGCTTTAAGGCAGCCTGTACACATTTCAAGCAACTTGTCAATACAATGTACACACTGCATCAACTACAATGCAAAACTTGCATATCTAAAAGTACAGAAAAATAGAAAATACACTTGCCTAAGGTAGAAAACATCTGAAAACATGTTTTCCTGTTTTCATTTTCATTATTACTTTCATTACATGTTAGCTAAACTAATGCAATGAAAATAAGTAATAATGAAAGTACCAGCTGAGTTGAAATAATGCTGATTTGTCATTGCCATTGATCACACTTGACTATATTTCACCTGACAGATTTTCCCCTCCTGAACTTTCTCACCATCCCCCAGACTCAAATACATATCTTTAAAAAAAGTTGCAGTGTATTACCCCACATTTGAAAACGTGCACTTTTAAAATTTCTATATTAAGCAGTTACCAGGATCAAGAAGAAATTACATTAAAGACAGACAAAAAAAAAAGAAAAAAAACCTTAACAAAAACCCCCAAAACAAAACAAAAAGCTGTTCCCTGTATTTGTTCTGTGCAACAAAAGCTGCTGGCATAAACATTATTTAAACAGTGTCACATGTAGTATTCCTTACAACTGCTATTTCAGTCTGTTCTCTCTGACATCATTCACTCTCACAATACAATCTGCAATCTGCAATTATTTATGCAGCTGTTTCTCTGTTCTAGAGTCACCCGGAGACACCAGAACTGCACACGAGTTACAGCAAGCCTTCAGACTTTGTAAGTTATTGAAAGCACCTGAAAGAGCTCCAGACACAAGTGAAACAACCAACAGTAGGGGAAATTCACAAAACACCTCACGTGCTTTATCCCCACCTAGTGGAAAAAATGCAGACTCACTCAAATGCTGCGTGATTCAAGATGACATAATCACCATTATTAATGACCATAAGGAATCTAAAACAGTCTGCCTCCTCAAACAATCACATTTGTAACTTCATGTTACAATCACTGTGTAACTTCAATGTGACTGCAGAGTCCTAGAACTGGCACTGTACCTTTCATGAAAACAGTAAGGTGGAAAGCAGTACGAATGCACTAGAAAACTAGTGCATAACTGCTTTTTGTTATTGTTATCTTCATTTTCTTTTTCAGATCCTAACAACATCCAGGTTCCAAAATGCATCCCTCAAAACAGACACCTGCCCCAGAAATGGCAAGGAAGGGTGCCAAAAGAGGTACTTTCCCGACAAGCTTCATGCAACTACCATAAAGAAAAGCACCAGATGTCCTTAAACAAAGTTCATGACATCTTTTAAAATTAGCATCCCATTGTTATTTAAAAAAAAAAAACAAAACAAACCAGAGACCAGCTTTTGCCCAAACTTTCTTAGTAGCCTGGCTTACATAGAACACTTCAGTGGCTACTTATAAAAAAATCACGAAGCTTTATTTTCTGTTGTTATATGGGCAATGGCTGGGAAATCTCACCTGTATAGAATCATAGAATATCTCGAGTTGGAAGGAACCCCTAAGGATTAAGTTCAACTCCCTGCTCATTGCAGGACTACCTAAAACTAAACTTTGTAATTAAGAGAGTCATCCAGACTCTTCCTGAATTTGGACAGGCTTGATGCCATAAACACATCCCTGATGAGCCTGTTCCTATTCCCAAGAAAATGACAGTCTATGAAAATATTAATTTTACCAAGATATTCATTCATCTTTCACTCAATTATATACTTCATATTTTTGTTAACCCTTGATTTTGATTGACCATGGGATTTAAAATAAAGCATTAATGCAAAAATTCCTTAAAAATCAAGGTACCTTCTGTTTGGAATTTTGCAACTCCTTCCTGAGACTGTTGCACTCTTCCTTGAGTTTTTCTAGATCCTGTTCCAGACTATGCACTTTCAGGTCACTGTTCAGCTTCTCTAATTCCCAGTTAGCCTGAGTACAATTCAAACTTTTCATCACTGTAAAGAAGACAAGAAAGACAATCAGATTCCAATTTCAATCCAAGGAATGTAACACAATATGCAAGACTCTCCTCAACCAGCCCATGTGCTACAAAAACATCATATTCTGAAGAAACTGGAGTCTACAGCAACAGGGAAATGTAACACTGATAAAGCTGTTGGCAGAGGTGGTCTATTTTCTGGGTTTAAAGCATGGAGCCCTACTTTCCAGGAACGCACTGGAGATTTGACACAGAGAAAAAGGAAGTTCCAGCATAAAAAGGCACTGGAAATAGAAAAATCAATTTATGGTGAACACACATCACATATGCTAACTTATATACTTTTTACATGCTTTGAAAACACGAGCCTTTTCACTGTCAGATTTGTATTGTTACATCATTTACCATTAAGTTTTCCCCAAGCTTAATATCACAAAGTTCCAAACAGAACAACAAAAGATACAATCAAAACAAAAGGGGAAAGCATAAAAGTTACACAAATCTTGTTAGACCAAAGCAATTCACACAGTAAGAAGCAACCTAAGCTGATGCTACCATCAGATCAGTAGCAGGGCACTGGTGAGACAGCAAGAAAAGAAGGAACACAACAGGAAGAAAACCCACAAGTCCTTAACTGCATGGTACACTTATTTCCAGATTTAGTAGTTTAAACGACTGTAAGTTACACTGATGATTGAAATCATCACATTTTCAGAGCTCTCCTTACAAACTCTGCAGTTCTTACCTCCTTAATCAATAAGGTCAACAGCAATACTAGCACTACCTGCAGTTTGCTTTTCTAAGTTTAAACATTAGTGCAACTGAAGTAGTGCATTACATGCTTAAGGTCTTCTCAGAGAGTAATCCAATTCAAGCACAGCCATACTTACAAGTGCCTTTCAAATGACTGCATTTGCACGGACTCAAGTCAGTCCATATCTCTAACTTTATACAGATGACATTTTCTTGTTCTCTTTTCTTGTAACTAAATTAATCAAGGGTTCTTTTCTTCCACAGTGTTTTGTTTTATCACATACAGAGCACTCTTTACAACTGCAGTAACAGAAGCTGGATTTGGGCTTTTGGAATTGCCAGGATATACTGCTTGTTTCTCCCTTCCTCTTTTCACCAGGCTCCCTACAATGAGCATCTTTCTATCTTTTCTCATTTCCCAGCCATCTGAAAGTAACTGTTGGCATCTGCAGCTATTGCTATACAACATCCTCCAGCAATATACTGGACCCTCTGCAGGTGCCAGGGGAAGTGGGATTGCCTGAATGATCTTTATACTTGAACAGGCCCCTGCCCTGCTCTAGGAAAAGGTGAAGGGGTCCAGAGATGTACATGACACAGCCTATCAACTGTCAGATGGTGCCCATTTCTCAAAGCAGTAAATCATCTACAGCAGAAGAACACAACAGCCTCAGATCTTTACCATGGAGTTCCTTGATTACAATGACCTAACGTGCACATCACCATTCACAAGAAAGAATACAAGTTCAAAGCACCTCACTGCTGTTCATGCTTCTCTTATCTTGCCCCTATATAGGGTTAAACATCTTCATGCCCTGAGATCACAATATAACCACTACAGCTCCTCAACAGGTTAAGATGAAGTGACCAAATGCATACCTTGCAGAGTTTCCACTTCAGTTCTTAGTTGTAACAGCTCTACTTCTTTAGTTTGCAACTGTTCATTCAAGTTTTTCAAGGATTCTGCACTTTCTTTCACCTATTTTCAGAGGGGGGAAAAACCCCAACCCAAAATAATTTGTGAAGCATTTTTCCATCATGTGTGACAATTCAATATTTTAGAACAAATACAACAAAAAATATTGCTTTGGTTTTTTAATTATTCTAGCCCAGTAATAAAATTGAGGTACTTTAAATTGTTATTCCTATAGAAAGTATTGTCATGTACTTTAAAAGAGTGACAAAACCAACACCACAGATCTTTAGTATATAAAATTCATTCTAGAGTAAACATGTACTAACTCTGCAGTACTGATAAAGCATGCATTGAAGTCATTGCTTAAGAAGACACACCGTTTTCTCCAGTTTGCTTTTCAGATGATCACGGTCGATGCAGGCCTCTCGATAGGCTTGGTAGGCCTTATTGACTTGCTCCCGCCCAACCGAGCTGCACTCCTCTTCCAGCTGGGAGCCAAGCACCTGACCGTTTAACACACAGGAGAAATGAGAACTTTCGTATGTTATGCTGAGAAATGCAGAATTTTAAAAAGGCAATGGTACATTCTGCAATATTAATCTAACAGCTGTTCCTTTCTTTTTTCAGTTTAGATAATAAATTAATAAAATACACTGTTATGGGCCAAACTTTTTTATTAAAGTGCAACAAAGGCTGTCTACAAATTCTGAAATCTCTAACAACACTTAATGCTCACTAATTAACAGGATCATAGAGTAGTTTGAGTTGGAAGAGGATATTTAAAAGCTCATCTCATCCAACCCCCTGCCATGGACAGGGACACTTTTCAGTAGACTGTTATGAGTTCACTCCTAGGAGTATTTAAAAACCATTCATAAGTCATGATTACTCACACTGACAATCCCTTAATCATATTTTTTCCAGGCTCTGAAAAAATGTAGCTGCTTTTTGAAAAAGGAGTTTTAAGCATATAAATACATAACATATAGAAAGTTCAAAGGAAACCAAACATAATTTCTTAAATGTGTCATAATGTAAATAAATTTTTTTTCAGTGTATTTATGTAAGAAAAGCCAAAGCAGAATTATTTTATGAACAACTATTAACTTTCAGATCACCACCATCTCACTGCCTGTTATGGCAAAAGACAAGCAAGGCAGAATAAGCAATATCAACTGGATTCCTAGCAAAAGGGGAACAGAGTTAAAATATATTCAGAGTTTTTAGTAAGACAGAAAGAAAAGAATCTTACATCCAATTACACCATTAATATAAAAAGTTTTTGCTTTAATTAAATATTGCATTTTCCTTTTCATTCTTTTTACCCTGCACACTTCCTTTATAACACATTCATTTGTACCTCTTGTAGATACTCGCAACAGATTTGCACATATTTTCTTAAAAATTAAGAGTCACACTCAAAAAAAATCACTAAAACAAAGTACTGATACTCATGTATCCACCTTAAATATCTCCTCTTTTAAAGTGTTTGCTTGAAAGAATGTATGGGAAAACAAGCCACAAAGATAGGAAGCTCCTGTTCTTTGCATTTTTGTATTGACTCTCAAAGTACGTGTACGACTCCTTTTAAGTTTTGTCCTTTATATTTTTCTCCCCCAAATAAAGCCACTCAAATAGAACACAGGCCTTAATAAGCTTTCTGGAAGTTTCCATGCAAGTTGAAATTGAAAACTTCAAAGGGATAATCCCCCATATATTTTTTTATGCATACAGTTATATTAGCTATAGACAGTCTTGGCCTTCTCAATATCCCTCCCTCATAGAAACGTTTTTATAGTATTCACATACTAAAACATTTTCTCTACAGAAAACACAGCATCATCTTCAAGAAAATTAAGCTGAACCAGGCCAAACGAAAAGACACGAGGCAAAAGGAATTGTCAAGGTCAAATCCTGTTCGCTGTGATTTTGAGGAACCACATAGAAGATGTTACATTCAGCATGGTTTGGAGAATATTAGGTCTAAAGCTCTATTCCTATTCCCAACATCCCCTCAGACCTTATATAAAGAAAGTCCTGAGATTGTTTTGCTTTTTGAGAAGAAGTCAATCCTGTCTTCACCAAAAATTCCTGACTAAGTGTTTCAAAGCTGTGTCAAGTGTGAGTCAAGTTCTTCATTCCAATGCCACAAAACAGTACACACTTGGAAAGCTTTTAAGAGTCAGTAGCACAGTTAGAAGTAATTCCTAAAAAATGTCTCAGCTCTAACACTAGGACCTATCTTTGTATCTTATATAAGAAAGCAATCTATCAAAGTCAAGAACTTTTGCAGTACAAAGACACTCAGTACTGAACAAGGGATATATGTTTGGAGAGAAAAACCTGTGGCCTGATCAATTTTTTGCTTTAATGAACTTCACTAGTTTATGGCCATGAGAAACTGCCTATAAAACAAATTCCAAGATTCATTTACATTTTCGAATTACTGCATCAAAAGCCAGCCAGCCAACATCTATGTTAAGCATTGCAACTCTGTATTTCACGCTTGAGGCTGTGATTAGCTAGACCTAGCTGGATATTCTTAGCAACCCATTTTTCCTTATCATTTTGGTATGCTGAGCCCAAGAGAATCTCTTGATAGACAATTCCTGGATGCTGGTTATTTACAAGCTTTGCACCTCACTGTGCAAGAATACTGTGCCACACGTGCCTAAGTTAACACCATAAAGAGGCACCCAAACTACAGTGACAAATTCTATGCAACTACACATCTGTCTGAATCAAAGCCACTGTCTTTGCATTGCATCAAATACGTGCCCAGTGAGAATCAAAAATGCCACTATGACACAACTACACTACCAGAGGAATAATCTGCATTTCACTTAAATAAGAGAGTTTAGAAAAAAACTTTTTAACATGGAAATTATTCAAAGTGTATATTTTAAATCCTTAACCACCTTCTCTGCCATCCAGCCAGGAGCAAAAAATAAGCTGCTACGGGAAACTGGTACCTCAACTATTTTCTTACCTTCTCTTCTAAAATTCTCACTTTTTTTTTTAAGAAGGAGTTCTCCTTCTCTGTCTCCTTCAGTCGTTTCTTGATATCTTCATATGCAGTGACAAGCGCAAAGTGTGAGGCAACAGACTCATCTCCACTATATGATGGAACAGGAATATCGCTGTCTCTCTTGTGAGCATTGTCTGCTTTTTCATGGTTCAAAATACAGATGTCATCCTCTACCAACTCCTCCATGACAGCTGTTAAAAAGACAGATATAAGTGTTAAGTTTTCACAAAGACAAATTCATCAAGAGCCTGAAAACCTTCCAAAATAGTACTGCAGGGTGTTTCTGTCTGACAAGACTGAACCATCAGAAGCATCTTAATATCCCAGAAAAATCTTGAAATCCATTTTACATTGAAAATACGTTGTTTAGAAAAGACATGTTTTACTGTCACTTGATAAAAATATTTTGAGTACATATCAGATTTATGAACCCCCAAATAATTTTTAGTAAGTCTTAACACCAACATAGAATTTGGCTGGTACCAACTATCTGAACTCCAAAGGAATATTGTATCAGAGTTTATGCAAGCCAGCACTGAGCAGTAAAAGAGAGTATAGTTCCAACAAATCAACTAACTCCTGTAGTTCCTGAGCACAAGTGCCAAAGCTTCTTTATTTTTGAATGCAAATACTTATCTTTTTCCCAAACTTTAAAATAGAATCTTGAAGTACACTTGCATTTGTCCTTAAAGAGATTGCATGAGTAGCTATTCTTTCCTTGGTCACAGTAGAAAACCTCCTTCTGAACAACATTTACAGTAATTTTTGACTGAAAATATGATGACAATGAAAACATGCTCAGTAACATGACTAGCCTCAATATGCTAGGAGAAAACTGACAATAATCTGACCATTAGTAAAGTGTCACTCTAAAATACCAGGCAGGTTCACCTGAATGACAAATACAAAGTAAATGTCACACTGAGTTTTTGTTATAACCTACATAATTTAGGCACAGCAAAACATTCAGTAAGAAAATATAATCTTAAAGAAATTCTGTGTATTTTCTTGAATTACCAGGTCTCAAGGGAAAACCCTCACAAGCATTTTCCTAAGAGTTACTAGTTATTAGGGACAAGTTTTTGGGGTTTAATTTAAAAACAAGCCAACCCTCAAAACTCAAAACCAACCAACCAAAACACACATCTCATTTAGTTATGAACATCAAGATGACTTGAATTTCTATGCAATACTAAGAAATGCTACACAGTGCCTGTTAGTACCCTTTAAACAAACTACTGATGTGACTTCTACAAAAAGCAGACTTGTATTTTTCCCCTTCAACAAATCTTTAGATCCTGATGATTAGCTAATGATCCAACAGAAATGCTGGAACGAAAGAACTGAGCATAATGAAGACAGTTTTTTGTGCTGCAGGAAAAACTTACTTCAACAGAAAACTCTCTTGATCAGCGGAACTTTGCAGAAAAGGCAGGCATTAGTGCAAAAAAATCCCCACACGATTGCTGCTTCTACTGTGTATTTGCTATTTGAATTCAAACTAGACTTCCATTTGTTTACACATTATAAGAAGTAAAGGCCTGGAGCTTGTCTATATGGTCGAATTTCTCTCACCATGCTGGAAAGCTTTCAGAGTGCAGCATTATGAAGAGCTGTAGTACAGCTACTGCTGAACAATGGTGCTGTTATCACATTTGTCTCAATTTGCTCCAAGCCAGTTAGACAACATGATAAAAAACTGTGACAGCTCATTTATACTAAATAAGACAGCAGTAGAGTTTCAACAGTGAAAAAAAGACAAGAACACTACAAACCAAAGCTGAACTCCTTTTAATGGTTATGTCCAGGAGGTGAATAGATGCCTTGTACATTATTTGATGCATTCTGACAAAAAAAAAAGTAGCCTAAGTTTCCCTTGCTTCTTGTTTTGCCTTGAATATTCTGTGATTTGTGACATTTAAGTAGAAAGAGCCCTGCTCTTTCTTTTTGCTTCTTTTTCATTGTAGGAACAGTATCACTCCATGCACAAGGTGACCTTGACCAAAAGCACCACATCATTCAAACTGCATTAACTGACTGAAGGAATTGCTCATTTTGTCTTCCAAGATGAGCATAACATACCAGCTTATCCTCCCCCATTTCACCAAAGGCCCTGCAAGTCTTGTCACCCATCTCATCAAATTCCCAAGAGCTTGCCTTCTCAAGGCAACACAACTCCTTTTCTCTAAACACTTGACTCAAATGTTGTTAAAGAAGTGTCACAGCTTATCATTATCTCTCAAAGAAAGCAGCGGATTTGTGACCTTGTACATAAAATAGATCTTTGTCCTCATGCTTTCCTATAGCTCCTGAACTTGAGCATCATACATTCCCTATTTCTTGCACACATCAGTTCTACCAGGAGATGGCAATATGGGAAAACAGGACCATATTTATTCTGCATTTTTTAACTAAAAGTGCCTTTATGAGCTTCCAAGAGAGAAACACCCTCCAAATAAGACTCAGCATACACAAATACTATTTAATAAATTTAAGTACATACCTAACCTGCACCTGCTGGGAAGACCAGTTACTCTAGCATTTTTTTACTTGAAAGATCTCATTTAGTTTATAGGATTATTCAACTCAGGTTTTCTGATGCTGCTCTCTAAATCAGAACTGAAGATTATTTAGAAGAATATAATTCCACATAATTCAAAGGGACTTTGTTTGCATACTTGTCTAAATTTCTACACCCAAGATAGCAGTTCAGAAAAATCCAATATACACATTTTTGACTAACTGTATTGCTTACTAAGTGATGACAAGCTGCCATTAAACACTTCAAGATCACCAGTACTATAAAAGCCATGGTGAAATGCATGGTGAAAAGCTCACTCAGCTTTTTTTTGCTATCAGGATTGACAGAAACCCTCAGTATAGAAAAACTGTAAGAAATCCCCAACTATGGCTGAAGTCTTTAATTCCACTCAAGGACAGGAATCAAAATATTAGATTCTCCAGTATTATATAATCACATTTTAAAAATATGAACTGACAGCAACAATTAAAGAAGTGTTTTGATTATTCCACAGGTTGCAACTCCTCAAATCTGGCAGAAGGATGTCAGAAGGGCTTTCAGGATAGTTCACCAAGTCCAACCACACACTTCTGCCCTGTTTTAATCTGGTTGACTTCTAATTCAAAGCCACACTTGTAGGCACTCCTGCAAATGCCCTAGAGTTGACACTCTGAAATGCCTGAGTGAATTTTGACCCCTCTGGAGCTCAAATCCATGAGATAATCTGCCCTACAGTAACCAGTTCAAGTGCAAGATTTCTCACTAAAATATCTGAAGTAATATACTGACAAGATAATGTCTATGAATACAACTGATGTCCATCTCAGCCTCCCTAAGGCAAACTCCACAATCCCATCCCAAGAAAGGTCTCCCTAATACATTTTACTCCCTTTACTTCAGGACATGAGCTAAATACTTTTCCTGTGATAAATGTATTACATCTACACTTTACAATGATCTGCACACAAAACAGCCTGCTTAAAAGGACTTTAATCTTTATGTCCAAAAATAAGTGCATTAAACGAGTACCAGTACTACTGTTTGTGTTAAATAACTGATGATTAAAAGCAAACAAACAAAAAACCCAACCTGAATACACTGTTGACAAGAAATAGTATTAAGTTCTAGCAGGACTAATTATATTCCCTGTTTATAAGCAAATGAGTTGGAAGAGGTAGCACCACTTAAGTTTTCTTTCACATAATGTGAAGAAAAGAAGAATTAACAGGAACCACTTCTGTTGCTCAACATAGATTATAGAACAGCTTTGATTTAATACAATAAATATCTTGAGCAAAAGAATGTTTTCCCATATCCTACTAATGCTTGGCAGAAACATAGCTTTTCTCTTTAAAGAGCTTTATGAATACTACTCATTAACACCATGGGAGGCAGTTAAATATAAAACACATTCCACATACAAGGAACATGGGATGCAGAGGCTCTAATAGCAAACAGACCACTGCACAAATAGAGCTCTGTAGTTTGAAATGCTAATCTTATTCTCAGATCAGAAGGAGAGGTAGTAAAAGCAGGATTACATTAATTTTTTCCCAGTATGAAGCAGATTCCCATTTTGGCCTAGCAGTTGATTTGAAAGAGAATAAAACAGTTTTCAAAATATTTCCAAATATCAAATGCAAATAATTTCAAGATGGTTGTTTTCCTGTTTGCCTTCCAGACTCAAGGGGTTTGACTTCATAATGGTAGAATGAACAGTTTCCAGCTGTTAATAACAACAGCATAATTTTTGTACTGATTTATCCTGCCTTACATAGAAGGGTATACATATATGTATGTAGGCATAAAAACCTCCTTTAAATTCAAGAAATGCCTTTGAACCAAAGGAATACTGAGCGAGCAGGTTGCAGCCCTCACCTTAATTTCAGAAAAGCTGTACTGATTTTCTTTTCTTTTTTTAAAAACACTTCAGCACAGCAAGGAATATTACAGAATTCCTGCAGCCAGCATAAAAAATTCTGCACAGTACTTGGAGTATACGAGACAAGATGTTGAAACAAGCAAGACTTCCAGTCTCTTTAAGCATCCATCACTTTGCATCTCTCCTTCAGGAATCTTAGGCTGTCTTTGATTCCAGTTGTGAATAGATTGTTCTACAGAGAAAGGCATCACTTTTTACACATATTTGCTCCATTTATAAAGAGAAAAAAAAATGCACACACACACACACACATATCAGTAGCTGCTACTTTAGCCACTGTTCATCCCTCCGTATGGTTAAAGTCCACAGGCCCAATGCCCTCCCAGTCCCTGCGCACAGGGGCACAGCTCAGCTGCCTCAGTGTACTCGGTGCTCCTTCAGAACCACGTCATCATGTGAGCTATAGCAGACTTCCAGAGCACTTTCGTTTTGTTGCCCTCAGGAAAGGGAAACTCACTGACACTAAGCTCACACACCAGATCACTGTAGCTCATCTATCCTGAAAATCTGGCTTAGCTACAAAAGCCAAGCAAAAACTCCTTAGGTACAACAGGCAATTTTTTCAATCTCAAGGTTTTTACAATAAATAATCTACTCTCACAAGAACCAGAAAAGCAGTAAAAAAGCCCATTTTATGACAACACTGCTTGATAAATTTTACTTTCTCTGAACAGTGTCAGGCTCCAGTACCTCCACTGCTAATTTGCAAACCTTATGCATCCTCAATGTAATGTATTCAATCTGCCTTCCTGTGGATGCTGTCACAATAATCACTTTCCCTGGCAACTACCTGGAAAGGGGCAAAATAAAAAACCCAGAAGAATCAATAAAATATTATCCTTTCAGCATCATATAATCCTGTTTATTAAACTATTATATTTAATATTGATACTAATTAGAAGCAGTACTGTCAAAGAAACCTAAGTAGAAGCAAGATGGCTTTTAGCTGTTAAACATTTCTAGCACCAAAGGTACGTATCTTAGTAGGTTACTGAAAAACCCTTATTTTCACAAGGTTTATAAAGAATAACTATTTCCAAAAGTTTAGAGGATTTGTTTTGAATTTTTTTTTCATAGCTTCTTTTGTAAACCAAACAGCAGGTCCTACCTCCCAGTCACAAGTTTCTTTCTATTCAATTAAACTGCCAGATTAATTAACATTCAATAAGTTCACATGTTCAGTGATAAGCCTTATGTAATTGCATTAACTGTTAATTCAGCTGGAAATGGACTTCATGCATTAGCGCTACCGGAAGGAAGGTGAGTCTCACTGCTGGCCCTTGGTCATCCTGCAACTCACCAACACAACACCTGTAGGTTTCCAAGACACAACTGGACAGAGTGCTAGCAAATCTAATCCAGGCTCCTTTTTACACAAAAGGTTGGATCAGTTAGTCTTCCCAAGTCCTTTGCAACTTCAGCTGTCTTCTAAAATTCTACATTCAGATTTATATCACAATATTTCAGACAAAACTGGTCATTTGAATGCAAGTTCCACTTAGCAGCTTCTAAGCAGATGGCTTTGAATGTTCAAGCTACTTATGCCTCACTTACCCTCTCACACTTAATTTCTCCTCCCCAAATGTCCTGTCAAATTTTAGTTGCATCTACTATTTCCTACACTAAGAACGCCACATAAGAACACTGTATAATAATGTAAGTTAATTAATGCAATTATAGTATAAACATTTAGCAAAAACGTAAGACTGATTCCACAGTGAACCATGGATAATGCACACAGGTATGGAGTCTCCTTGAGCAGAACTCCCCACTGATTCCTATCAACCTGGTTCCTATCCTGACCCTTGTGTTAATCCTATCATCAACATCTTGGCAAACTGGATCTCATTATCACTGTTTTATTCAATATGGGCTGTCAGACCTCCTCTGTCTAGAAAATCCCCATGAAAGAATGAAAACATGTAACAAAAGGTAAACGCACATTGCATTTTATCCTGTTTCCTTCTACATATTCTCTTTTTTTCTTCCAATTCTGTTCTAAAGAAGCCACATGGATATCATGTGCAGTGACAGGAGAGTTTCCACTTCCCTAAGTGGGCAACCCACATTTAACATTTTATCGTAGTGCACAATCTCCACTCAATGCATCTATTGAAATAATACAAACAAATGTAATTGGATTCACAATTCTATGCAAACTCTATGATTTTCCAATGCTGTCAGATAAAATTATTCTATTTTTCTGCCTGGAGTACTCTAAGTACAGTTTGTTCATATATTTGACTGATAATTTTCACCTTTACCCCACCTTTTGAGTGTCACATAGAAAACAGATATACTGAAAACAAAAGTAGAATACTTGCTGAAATTTAGGCAATCTTAAAACTATCTCTGATTTATTACCCATTTCTGCTGTACAAAGATGTCACTTCACCCTCTTTGCTCTTTCAAAAAACTATTTATTATTTAGTTTTCATTATAAAACATAACTTAGCTAGCACCCGGGCAATAGTCACCTCACACTTTTCTAAATTGCAAAAGCAGCACACAAGGGTTCTGAAAAATAAACAATTTTAGCAAAAAAAATGTTTATTGGGAATGAGAAGGTGGTTAAACCCCTCATATAATCTAATCTAGAGTTCAGTCAAGCACTGTTGTCTGCCTTCTGATTTCACTGAGAGTATAAATGAAAAAAATTGTGCTTAAAATTTGAGGTAATAGTCATCTACTTAAGTTACAGGGTATCTGATAAACACTTCTAACAAGAGACCTGTTATTTAACAGCAATTATTCGAAGAACAAAAAGTAGTCATAATCTTAGATTTCTTTTGGTTTCTACAGTAATTCTAGTAGAGTTACTAAAATTCTAAAATAGATGTGGGAACAGATAACTTGGATTATTAGCGGCAGTAGCACGTGATCATCCGCACGTGATCATCCAGGAAATGACATGTTTCCCATAGCCCATAACAACATTTCCCAGAAAACTGCCTCAGAAGAGAAACTAACCTTTGGAGCCCAGAGCAGACTTAACTATCCCGGCAATAACTGTCCCCTAACTCCACTTTTTCCAGAGTCTGCTTCCAGCACACTGATTTTACTGCATACATACGGTGAAAGGCAGTGGGGAAATTAAAACATTCCTGAAGAAACAGAAAGCATCTAAAAGCACTCACTAGAACAGTTGACACTCACTTCTAAGTTGCTAGGGGACCAATTTATTTAAGGAGAAAAGGGTATTTTCCCTACCAGGTGAAACACCATGATGTGAAGATATAATTTCTTAAAAGTTTAGAACACCACTAGCATACACAATTATCTCAATGCTCATCTGCACTCCCTTCTTCCAAACTAAAACGGCTTGCAGCACCTGTATTCCTGTCTGCTCCAGTATTCCATCCTGTTTGTGTTCCCACATCCGCAGTCCTACTTTGCTCATTTCCTTTGCCAGACTCCCCCTGCACCAAGGCACAAACTGCAGCTCCAAGAGCCCACCCAGTTTTTCAGCTTGATCAGGGGCAGCTTTGTAACCAGCCTAGCTGCCTGCCCGAGGCCTAACCCCAGCTTGGTAGCGGTACCTGTAAGCCTTGCTCACCGTCCCCCCACGGGATGACCCCCTTATTCCGGCCAAGTGCCACTAGGTAAGACAGGCAGGGAAATGGCACAAGACCGACAGCCTGCTCCTTCTGAAACTCAGGAAGCTCCACTTCAACATAAGGAAGAACTTTATGTGAGGGAGGCAGAGCACTGGAACAGGCTGACCGGGGAGGGCGTGGAGTCTCCCTCTCTGGAGTCATTCAAAACCCACTTGCACGCGTTCCTGTGTCACCTGTAACCAGCTCGAGGTGACCCAGCCTTGGCAGAGGGGCTGGTCTAAATGATCTCCAGGGGTCCCTTCCAATCCTAAAAATTCTGGGCTTCCACAAGGACGACTCTATTTTAAGGAGAGAAACTAAAGACCAGTCGCCTTTCCCAGGGGAAGCCGCTCCTCTTCCACGGGGCACGGAGCTCCCCAGCAGGCCGGGAGGGCCCCAGCCGGGGCCGCCCCGCGTTCCCCCCCACGCCGGGACCAACCTGACGGGCCCCGCTGGGCCGGGCGGGTCAGCGGCGGGCGCTCAGCTCGGCGGGGAGGCAGCGCCGCCCCTCGCGGTCTCCGCTCGGGCCCCCTCGGGCGCCCATCGCCCCCACCCCGCCGGCCCGGCCGCGGTTTCGGCCTCCGCCACCGCGGGGAATTCCCGGGGCTCGGAGCCGCCCCCGCCGCCTTCGAGGAAGTCAACAAACGCCGCTCCCGGTCCCCGCCAACGGCCGCGCGCCGCTCCCGGAAGGAGAGAGGCGGCCCCGCCACCTGACCGGGAAGGGGGAAGGGAGAAGGGAAAGCGGACTGCAAATCCCGGCGTGCAAGCGGCCCGACACCCGACCCCCGACCGTGCCGGGCACCTCGGGAAGGGCTGCCGAGGGCTGGCTCCGCCCTGCCGTGGGTGGGGCTACCGCCGCCCCAGAGCGGCCTGGAAGCTGCTCCATGTCGGCGTTCCCACCTTGAATGGTCTCACAGGATCATGAAATTGTTAGCGATCATCCAGGCCAAGCCCTCTGCCAAGGCAGGGTCACCTCGAACAGGTGCTGCATTAACGCGTCCAGGTGGGTTTTGAATGCCTTCAGAGAGGTACAATCTCCCTGGTCAGCCTGTTCCAGTGCTCTGCCCACTCAGGGTAAAGAAGTTCTTCCCCATGTTGAAGTGAAACTTCTTGTGTCTTAGTTTATGGCCATTGCTCCTTGTCCTGTCGCTGAGCGCCACCAGAAAGACTCTGGCACTATTCTCTTGGCACCCACATTTGAGATATTTATATGTACTAATGAGATCTCCTCTCAGTCATCTCTTCTCTAGACTAAACAGGCCCAGCTCCCACAGTCTCTCCTTAATGAGAGATGTTCCAGACCCCTGGTCATCTTTGTAGCCTCCACTGACCCTCTCCAGTAGCTCCTTGTCTTTCTTGTACTGAGGAACCCAGAACCGGGCACAGCACTCCACTCTCCTCTGACAAGGGTACAGATGTGCTCAATGCCAGCGCTCGCTCTTCCAGCACCACTGGGCATTGCCACAAGCAGGCAGCAGCTAAAACCCCACTTCTCTCCCCATTCTGAACCCACTGCTCTCTCTGCCATCACTCAAAGTAAGGCTGCAGCAAAGCAATAAGGATCAGTGACTTTTAGTGGGAGCTGCCTCCAACTTGCTCCAAGTACTCCTCATCCAATTCACATTCTTCAAACTCCTTCCAGCTTCTTGAGAAGTTACACCTGCACACTAGCTGAAGAGCTAGGGAGACATGCTGTAACATTTTACATTCATACTCTTCAAATTTTTTTCTCCGCCACAAGCCAGATGTGAAAGGCAGTGGACACTGTTGCTACAGTAGGGTGAAAGATCATCTCTTGTAACCTCATCTGCCAAAAACTCAGCTTTTGTTCCTCAACCAAGGTCGAAAATGGAAGCAAGAATAAATCTAAATTGCAGATCAGGACCTCTGTTACAGGGAATAAAAGCAAGCTGATTCAACAAGTCTAATATAGATCTACAGGGGAGAGCAGCTGTGCTGTTCAAGACTAATTTAAAACCAACAGGAGTTTCCTTTCCGGCTAAAAAAACAAGCAGTTTGCTTTTATGTTGCAAGAGTTCTTCAGCCAAGTCCCAAAGAGCTTTTGGCAACTGTGCCACAAAGTCAGCTGGAGCAAGGGAAGTGTACTAACGTGCCAAATTGATCTATATATGGAAAAATATTGCAATATTGTGTACTCCTTAAATACTTAAAGACCAAATGGAAACAGGACCCCTGCTGTGGGTAGGGGATTGTTATTTGGACAAGAATCTCATTTAAAAACCAAAACCACAAGTTCTCCATTAATCAATGCTCACAGACCTCAAAACAACTTTTTTAGAAGTTTGTAGCATACTACCATTACTAAGATTTTCACCAGAAGTTTACGTTACATGTAAACTGCTTTTAATTTTATAAGCCAAAGTAGTACACTGCTGTTTTCCACTGTAATTCTTACCAAGAGCAGGGTGTAGCAGTCCGGTATCAGGCTGCACAGGTCCACCACCTTCCAAGAGCGCCTCCGCAGCTGAGGGCCACAGAACACTGCAGAAGACCATGCAGACACACAGCACTACAACACAGACGCACCACAGGATATAAACCACACACACCAAATAGCAAGAAGTAAGGAAGGGACTTAAGCTGGGTTCCACAGATCTAGCTTTAATCCTTCTCCTGGACGGTCCAGGGACTAAGCCAAGGGAACAAAGCATAGCTCGCAGGTTTTATACTACAAGGGGTAGGAGCATCGACAGCCAATGGGGTGAGGGTCAAGGGGTGGTACAATGGTGAGGGACGGGTTAAAAGTGCAATGAGAGGGGTCCAGGGGGGTGGCCAAGGGGCAAGGGCCAATGGGATATTGAACAACAGGGAATGTTCCAGAAAGGGTACATACAAGGGAGAAAGAGGTGGGGAGACCAATGGGCCAACTGGGTTTACAGAACAAGAATAACTTAACATAATAAACCAAGGCACTATGGGTGGAATAAACTAAATCTCCCTGACTGGTAGGGATAGCACAGCCCTAAAGGCTGTGCTTGCAGTGGGCCCTCACAGAAGTCTGGTCGGCAGGTGCACTGCATGGAGGGCAGCACGGCCCTAAGGGCCATGCTTCCAGTAGGTCGTCACTGAGATTGGGTCTGCAGGCCTACTCTCCTGCACAGCAGGGCCCTTCAATTGAAGGGCAAAAAAGTATTATTTCCAAGTTAACACCTCTTAGCAACAATTTCTATGACACGGATACCAATGTGTTTGCATGTCGTTAAGTTATGGAACAGAGGTCTTACTACATAAATTAACATTTATTCAAAATAGTGCTATTATGAAATCCAGAAAGAAAGCACATAAGCATTTAGGCTATCAAATATGCCCACTATTTTTGTGGATAGCATTCACAGACTAATTATCACATTTATTTTTAATCATGTATTTAATTTGTAATCTTTTTCCCATTACAATACACAGTTGGCATCCTATCTACAGTACAGTTAAACAAGAAATAGCCCCAAACAATGGCCCGTATTGTAAAACCTGGTGCTACACATTTAAAACCAGCTTAAAGACAGTCATAATAAAATTAATGTTAGAATTTTCCCATAGAAAAAGGGTCTGGTTTTGCTTGTTTTTGTCTCTGAAATGTTGAATGTTTAGGCAGACAACAGTTCATCATGTAATTTATCTTTTCTGAAAGAAACAGATACTTTGATTTCTGAAGAGATAAAAATGAGTTTATTATCATCCCATTTGCACAGAAAGTACTAGAGCAGGGTGTGGTTTAAAAAGCTAATTAGAAAGTGTAAAAACATACATAGTTCAGCTGCATATGGGCAGACATTATTCTGTTGAACAACTATTGAATAATAACAAAAAAGATAGTGAACATACCATTAGATGAGTAGATTTTTTTTCTGTAACACCATCATGTTGCTCCACAGCTGTTTGTAAACTGCCCAGCCTAGCTTGGAAGCTACCAAGAATTATGTTCTAATTAGCAAGACATTTCCCGGTACTTCAGTTTGACATCCTAATCCCAGCACATGTTAAGCTTAAGGAATGTTAAGGAATTAACATAAGCATAAGCATAAGGCCTGGAGAACCAGAATACTGGACTTTTAAACAGGACAAGAAAACCCCACCAAAAGCAAATCCCAGCTCTTTTCAGACTTTAGCAAATAATTCCCCACAGCAGATGGCCACAAGGATGTGTACCAGAACATCCGGTGTCAAAAGGTGTGTCTTGAACTGAGATTGGTAACTTTACAGTAGTAGATACATTCCAGTTTCATGACCCATCAGAGAGGTGTGTTAACTAATCCCATTGTTTGTTTTTCGGATTCATGGGAAGACTGTGTTTTACTGCAAAAGAGAAAAGTTAAAAATTCTATCATGGAAAAAGCCCACTGATCAGCAATTAAATATAGTTGTTTAGTATAAGTAATATTAAATGACACCATGTCAGATTTTCACCTAGAAAATTGTGGATTGAAGATAAAATATTCAGAATTTTAAGGCCCCAGATGACAGTGTGAACCCTGTCAGTGTTCAAAGGCTGGATAAAGTCTTGAACAGCCGACTTTAGTGGGAGGTGTCCCTGCACATGGCATGGGGGCTTGGGACTAGAGGATCTTTAAGGTCCATTCCAACCCCTTAACATCCCATGATGATTCTATGACAGTTAAATAACTCTGATGCATTAGAAGTATGTGCCTAGAACAGCTTACTCCCTGTACTCTGCTGAATTCTCTTGACTACTTCTGTTATGTGTGATTTAAATAAGTATAATTAGAATGACACAAAATTCTTATTGCATATAATTGGAACAGAACGAACTTGATAAAAAAATCAGCATTCTATGAACCACATTACATTAGATTTCACTTTGGCAGATGCAAAGGCTGCGTTAAACACATCTATTTATGCAGTGCAAGTCCTTGCAAATACAAAAATAAGTCACAGTTGTTTTTCTCTGATCCCTTTCTGTGCTTGACATAGTGCAGAAGCAACACAAAGATCATAAAACCTGTCCTGCTCAAAGATAATGGCTGAGCAGTCTATATGCTCTTTGCAATCCTGCACCACTCTAGGTAGGACACAAAGATGCATTACAGTAAAAATTTGGAAGTACCAAATAATAATACATGCAATTAAAATTCTTGTGTATTTCTCTAGACTGCTGATAAAGCATAAATAACATTAAAAATAACTCTGCCAGCACAGTCTTTTCAAGGTCAGTCAGTAGTTATAGATAAAGGGGAGGAAAACCCACAGGGTTTCCGAGGCCGCAGCCTCCTTTTATCCCAAACTCCCGGCTGCACGTTGCCATCGTCCTTTCCACACTGCTGAGGTACCAGGAAGGTACAGCCTTCCCGAGCCGCGTACTACATATTCCCCCTTGAATCCACTGCTTTACCCCAAAGTTCAGGAGTTCAGGCTTGTGCAGACTCTTGTTTGTTCCATGAGCCAAGCTCTCTGGGCTCTGCAACAAACCCGCTGCCCAAAGTCAGTAGAGACATTAAGACCCATTTAAAAGACGTTAACACACACGCCTTCCCCCATAAAATTGTTTGTAAAGACATTAGCTTTCTTCTCAATTTGATAACACAAAAGGAAAAGAAAAAAAGATACCTCTCTCTTGGGGAAATGATTTAGGATACGTTTATAGTTTGTTACTTTATTAGGATTTTTGTTAATAATTAAAATGCAGAAGCCTAACTGGGTAATTTTATGACTGGCAAAGAGCAAGTGAGGCTTAAGAATAGAAGAAAAGCAAACCCCATCTTTATTTTCTTAACGAAAGTGGTACATTTTCCTTAATTAATTCTGAGGTATTTTTTTAACCTTACAGCATGTAAATTTTCCCTATTGCAGTAGCAAATGACCTTGCAGAATAATTTCTAAAGGTTTACTTGTAAAGGATTTCAGAAAGAGCTGTAAAGCTGGTTTCCACCAGGCAAGGCTTGCTGACTTGGGCGCCAGTGGGTCCTGTGCTGGAAAAGGTTATGAAGACAAGCTTTTGAGTAAGAACCGTCTTACCCAGCTGCCAGCAAAGAAGATGACGCTCCAAATAAAAAAGCTGACAAGCTCCAAGACTGCTGCCCAGATCGACAGCCGGGTCCGGTCCCCTCACAGCCGGCGGTTCCGCCGCGTTTCCCTCACATAGCTCCGCGCTCCGGCCGCCGGACGGGCGCTGCCTGACGGGCTCAGCGGGCCCGTGGGCAACTGTGGAAATGCCCGCAGGGTGCGGGGCAGCAGCTGAGGCCGCGGGTCGGGGCGGAGGCGCGGGGGGCACAGCAGCGCTGCCCAGCCCCGTAGTCCCGGCCGCGGCTCCAGGCGGGAAGCGCCGTCGGGGAACGCCGCCGCTGCGCCCCTTCCCCTCGGCGCGGGCTGCGCCCAGCGGCGGCGGGCCCCGCTCGGCCCCGGGCTCCCTGTCCGGCGGCGCGGGGAGCAGGGCCGTGATGCAGCTCAGCGGTGCCCACTTCGCCCCTCAGCAGGGCGGTCCGAGGGCTGCGGCCGCGCACAGGGCCGTTCCCCTCCTCCCCTCGCTTCAAGTGCCCGCGAACTCTCGGGTGCGGCTTTCTGTGCGCTGCAGGAACACCGCAGGTACCGCTCCCGCTCCGATTACACTAGGAAAGCAGCGGCTCTGAAGGCAGAGCAGCCCCGGCCGGGCAGGCACAAAGGGGCGGCCCCTGGTGCCCTCCCCGCCCTGAGGGCTCGTCGCGGAAACCTCCCTTCATTCCCCTCATCCAGAACCGTAACAGGTTAAAGGAAAAAATGGTTGATCATAGGAGCTTAATGGCTGGGGATAGGGTTTTTGGCTTTTGTTTGTTTGTTTGTTTGTTTGTTGTTTGTTTGTTTGTTTTTAACTGACCGTTAGCAGGCTCCTCACTAGAGCTGAAGAATATTTTTTTAATCGCAATAGATCTATGTATATTTATGTTCCCTGAGCCTAATGCTGGTGCCTTGGTGAATTAGCTGAAATGGTGAATCCTTGCAAAGAACAGATGCTTTGGCAGATGAAAAAAATTAAGTTCCTAATGATGCCTAAAGGATTTTTCTGCTTTTCTCCTGAATACTTCTTATACTGTTCCCTATATTCACAAGTATTAGCATGCATACTTGTGTTGCTTTAGGTGATAGTTTAGCCCGGTTTCATGGGGTTTAGTAGGCCGGTAGACTAAACACCCCTGAAACCACGTAGAGTTAGAAGACCAAACACTCTGTTTTCGTGGGCCCTCAAGGTCTCCTAGTAGGACAGATTTTGTAAACTAGAAGTTAGCCCACCCAGGCCCCTTATTGGGCCCTCCTGGTAGATATGCTAATGTGTAGAGTCTTTAATTGTATACTCGACCGGGAGGACAGGGCTTTTTGCGATGCGTTCTACCTGGACGGCAGAAGCCATCGAATGGGATCCTATTAAAATACCGAGGTAAACAACCCCCAACCCTCTAACCGTGTCTGAGCCTTTATTTCCTAAGATCAGAAAAAGGCATCACTAATAAGGAAGAATGTACTTTAAAGAGGCTAAAAATATAAAACAGTGAAGATTGAGCTTTCATCGTCATGTATAGCTTAAGGGATAGGAGTGGTTTTTGATTGACAAAATCAGTGTCAAACCTTTTACTGAATTCAGCTGAGCTAAATTTCTCTTGCTGTCCCCTTAATGTTGTCCCCAAAATCCCCTAGATTTTGAAATGCTAAATTGTTATGTGCATTAAAATTGAACATCTCTTGTTTGTGCTTGAGCAAATAGTATTTTCAGTTATTCCTACTTTGTCCCTTCTCTACTTTGAAGTTTAAAACAAAGTATTAGGTCCTTATTTCATTTGGTAAACTTGACTGCGTTTTCTTTCTTTGTAGCTACAACATATCTGTTGGGTTTGTTCTGTGTATCAAATGAAAGAACTGTCTGTTTGAAGCTTTGTACAATTTTACAAATGTCTGGAAAACTCTTGGAAGTTCTATTTTGACTTTTGTGGGATGTTGCCAGGAGGTATATATGTGTGTGAATGAAAAGAGAAAGGAGACAGAAAGAGGTTTGTCCAGAACTAATTTGATGGTAAACACCATGCTTTGGAGTGGTCACTCATTTTTATGAAGGAAACTGTTCTGAAAGAAAATATTGCCAACAAAATGCATAAACTCTGAGGCATTATTGCATTGCCATTCCAAATATGGCAATTTATTGCTATAAACTTTTTTTCACAGTTTTTACAGAAAAAAGTTTTGGATTGGAGAGGAATAAGGGGTGAGGGGAGGAAGCTTAGAGTATGACCAGAGTTTTGCTGCTGGCTTAGTATGGTATCAAGCTGATTAAGCATTTCTTTTTAAAATTGGCATTTAGTTATTTTCACTTTTTTCTTACCTGTTTCATGTGTACATTTAGTTTTATTCTGCAGTACAACTGGGATGTGGCACAAATGGGTCAGATGAAGCACACTCAGATAATTTCAGTATGATAAAGAAAACATAAAACTATTAGTAGTATGAAATTCATAAGCTGAATAAATAATACTTTTATTATCAAGCTAGTTGCTAGCTCCAGGCCAATTTGTCTGGGTCAATGTGTCCTAAATTAAAGCTGTGTCTGGCTACTCTTTCTTTCATGGATTACAGCAGAAGGTGGTAAGAGCTAACAAAACCCTGAGAGCATTCTAGTGTGCTGAGACAGCTTCCTATAGCAAATTGTTGTTTGCCTGATTCAGTCAGAATTCTAATGGATGTTTTCTTTCCTTGTGAAATAAGTTTACTGTTCTGAATAACTTCAGGTTTTAATTACCGTTTAGGTTGATGACTTAGGGTTAAGTTGTGTAGCATCTTCTGTCACCTTATTCATAACCCTTCTTTTAGAAGCCTTTACATTGTATGAGTATTGTTGTCATTTCCAGAAACAGACTGTTGAAATGTCAAAAGGTAGAGAAATGGTCAGGACTTGCAGCTCTCTGAAGACATTAAATTATCTGAATTCAAAAATGACCATGTCCTAACTCTTCACTTGTGGAAGGCACAGAAGTAGCTGGTACCTAATGTTTTGTTACTGTCTAGCAGTTGTAATCATGGTACCCGAGCCAGAGACATCTGTTGACTGTCAGGGCAGTGTGCTCTGGAAGCATTTCAGCTGAGCAAAGGGAGCTGCTCTTGAGCACACAGAACTTGCTCTTAGTTGCAACAAGTTTGAACTTCCATATGCCAGTGATATGATAAAACCAGTTAAAATTCTATTACCCTTTCCTGACTAAGCTTTTGAATTTTACTTCAGTGTTAATCCCAAACTGCTCATCTCTCAGTTATGAGTATTAAGAATTGGAAATTCAGCTGTTTTTTAGCTAAATGTCTTCAGAACTTGCTCAAATACAGACTTCCCCACTGTTTGACTGTTTCTTTATTGATTTCTTGTACAAATCTTAGTGAAACACATTAAGTAAGCAAAGGGAAAGGGGAAGAATTTGTAGGGTTTATTTTGTGGTTTTGTTTATTTGATTTTCCTTTTTTTTTTTTTTTTTTTTGGAGGGGAGGAAGGGAGGAAGAGGTGTTTTGTTGGGAAGTAGACTATAGGAAGGAAATGTTTGTATTCCTTATGCACGGAAGTTATTAAGGGGTACTGTGATAAATAGATGATTTGATACTATAAAAAGAATGAGTGAGTAATTTTCTGCTGAGAGAGTTACATTAATTAGAGACCAGCTTAATAATCCTCCAGTTAAGTGATACACACTGTAAATGCTTTGTGTTCTTGATTCTTCCCTAACCAATGGAACTCTTTTTCAACAGCTTCAATATTTTAAATGTCTTAGTTGAGTTCAAGAAAACTGTCACTTCTCAGCTCAGGAAAACTGAGTGACTCTTTTGGGGCCTTTGGATGATAACAAAAACATTGTCCTACTGCAGAGGTATAGATCTCTTTCATGAACAGGAAGATCCTTTGGCGTAATTTTCCATCTCTGTTTTCTACCAATTAAATACTGATGATCCAGTCGAGTTCCAAGACTGCAGTTTCAAATCCTTTTGTTTGTAAGCATGATGTGAAAAGAAATAGAGAGAGATGTCCCAGTCCTGTCTGCTCCTTGATGGGTCTGCAGCATGTTCTAGAAGGCCAAAAAAGATAATTAATTTTGTTAACTTTAGAGGAATAATCACAATTGAGGATAGACTAATGTACTTCCCAGATCAGCATTTTCCTGGGGGCTTTTCTATCTTTTTTGGACCATGAGAAGAAAGAGAGTTGTATAGAGGCATACTGTACTAAAGGTAGACTCCATGTTCTTGGGCCTTTCTGTCTTCTTCCTCTATTTTTTTTCTACTGGGCTCTTGTTTGGGAATGCAATTATGGATGTCTTTCCTGATCATCTGGAATGTAAATGACAGAAAAAGAAAAGAGTCTGGACCAGGCATCCAGGCATGTCATCCAGATATCAAAGTATATTGTTGATTTTTAAATTATTATTTCTTTTTCTTGCATACATGTATGAACATTGTCATATTCTGCAGTTAAACCACTTAGATCAGTTCTGGATTCAAGTTGTGCCTACTGTGCTCCCTGATCACTGCACTGACTTTGTAACATAGGCAAGGGTTGTTGCTGTCATACTTGATCTCCTTATCAAAGCAATTAATTTTTTAAGAAGACTCTCTTCCTCCCTTTGTGCAATATTCTGACTTGACAAAATTAAAATTAAAAAATGTTTTAGGGTGTAGTCATGCTTCTGTGATAAAAGAACACAGACCTGGTTTTGTAAACTAAAAAATTAGTGAAAATAGGAGGCTATGTAATGATTTTTTGTTGAAATGTCATTAATATTCATACAATTAATTATGCATTTTAAATATATTATATTCATTTGGATGTAAGGAGAGATGGAGATCTCAAGGGACTGTATTGACATATATATTTTACATAATCCTACTTTTTCTCCACAACATATTCTTTCCTTTTTTTTTCTTCCACCTTCTTCATAAGGTAATAGAGAAGTCAGTAACTGGAGTAATCTGTTGCATATGCACTGACTGACAGTTTCCTGGTGTAAAGATAAAATGCTTTTGTTACAAGATGTTACCTTAGATCATAAAAGGAGCTAAAATAACTTTACTGGTAAGTAAATCTTCCTTGAAAAAAATCTGTTGCATTGGTTGTTATAACTCAGGGAATTTTTTAGAATTTAGGATAAATACAGTTTGACACTTTGTAATGAAGGATTCACAAAGCCTTTACTTTCCTATAGTGAAAAAATGAAAAATTTATCTATCTGAAGTGTGGGTTCATAATGAAAATAAAAAGTGTTTAAAGCAGGGACTGATGATGCAAGTTTATACAACTCAGCCGTGGTATTGCAATATAGATACTCATCCATATTTTAAGTGTTGGATTCCTGACAAGTATCATCCTGAAGAGACTGAGCTCTGTAAGAGTGGATGTAATTGTATCTGTCCAGAGCTTCCTCTAGGAAGCAGTTCTGGGAAAAAATTTGCAGATAACCAAGACTGCAGGGGCTATATTCTTAATTTTTGTCAAGGCATGCACATACTTACTTTGTATTACATGCAGAAGTATTTTAGATGTGCTCTTTTTCTCAAGAGTATGAAAAATAAAAATTAGTTGTAGAAAACCACAATATTATTTCAATCACTGTTGAATCTCTGCTCCGTTACTGGGGGCAGGATGATTTATATCAAATTTTCAGCACCAGTGTATTTTTAAATTAGATTGTTCTTCATGTTGTCTCCATTGATACCTATTTAACTTTACTGACTAACGTTTTCAAGAAGTCTTTGTTGTGATTTCCAGCTTCCAAAACCAGTTGCCTTTGAGCAAAGCTGACTTTTCTGATGATCTAAGGCTTGGGTTAAGGTGTACAGAAACAAGAGAAACATGCAAGCCGATCTCATCTTTTCAACAGAGCAAAATCTGACCTGACCTCCCCACCCCACCCCTGCATTTTCCAAAGCTTTCTATTCCTCGGGGCTTTCTATTAGTTTTACTCTCTTGGAAACCATACCATAATCTCGCCCACAAATGAATATACTGAACTCTTGCAAACCTTTGTCTGATGCTCTCTAGCAGACAGCTGCTCTCTGCCCATTTCTCTGGAGAACCTCCCCCCAGCACTCACCTCTCTCACACAGTGTCCACAGCACAGCTTTTTATAGAGTTCGCAGACACTCTTACGCGCTGGCCTGTGGTTCCCAAGCCTGTTGGCATTGATTCCAAACAGCTGCAGCGCTTCTGGAGCAAAGGTTACCTCTTCTTGCCAGCTGCAGCATTGACAGAATGCCTGGTCCTTTGCAGTGGGACAGGAAAGCTTTCTAAGTCCTTCTATGAATTTTGCTTTTATAACAAAGTTATGAACATAGAAAATACAAAAGATGCATCTTGCATGTTACTTTCAATTGAAGTTTTACAATCATTATTTATTTTGGGGCAGGATGATCCCCAGTTGAGAAAAATGGCACAACTGTGATATTTGTATCATAGTACTTTTGGATTTTAGCATCAACAGGTCCTTCAAATTCATTAAAAGGATATTTGAATGTCTATAAAGACAATCACCATTGGAAAATTGATCAGTGAAGGATTGTTGAAGCTTTATATCTGTATTTTCTGTGCTTTTAAATTATAATAAGCAAATCCATAAAGTTAAAAATGAACAGCTCGTGTGTCCTGCTACTGCAGGAGTAGCAATGAAATGGAAAAACTGAATTTGTTAAATGTATCAGATTGGACTTGCTCTCTGTTCGTACAGAGTTTTATCACAAAATTCAGATGAAGTCAATGTGGATTATAGTTGTTCACCTGTGAGAGCTTTCAAAGCAAGATAAGGATTTTATTTCTTCCTCCTAATGCATTCCATGCAGTAATTGATGGCAGCAGAGATACAGATACATCTCTCAAATAGACTTCCTGTGAAGGAGTTTTTTCTTTCAGTTACCTTTTAGGGTGCTCTGACAAACTTTGTTCCAATCCATCTAACAGACAGTGCATGATGTACAATTTAGATGCCTTTGTTAAAGCTGTCATGCTGAATTCCTGGTTACTCTTTGTTTCAGAGTTGGGTTGCACCAAAATACATTAACAGTTATTCCAAACTCCTTTAAGGTTGGGAAAATATCACATTATGCACTCATGACTGATAGAGTATTTTCAGGTATGAATTACTGTATATAGTTATGCTTAAGGATAAGTGGAAACTGATTTTTCATATTATATAGGTATTAACAGACCTAAGAATAATGCACTGATTATTCTGGGAATTTTGAGATTTTTTTGACTGTCAAAAGTTGAAAAGTAAAACCATGTTTTAGAAGTGGCTTAAAAGATTCCATTCAAAAGTAAAATATAAGTACAAAGGAGGTTTAAAAATGAAAGTTACAATCTGTCTGAAAGTAGACGTGTATAGAGTAGTTTAACCAAAGTTGTAGGTTCAGTTTGGCAAAAAAGGAGCAGAAATATGACTGAAGTTTCTATGATCAGGAAGGCAGAGGATAACAGAAATGTGGAACTATTGCTTGACAAATCTCACAGTACTAAAACTAGATGGCATTCAATTAAGGTAGTAGGAAGTGAATTTAAAACAGACAAGTGAAGCGCTGCTTTATGCAGCAGGCATTGTACTCTTGAAATTTACTGGAGATTATGTAGTCAGGTAGTACAAGTGGGTTCAAAAAGGAATTGTTGTCATAACCAAAGTAGGCAAGTTGTGTGTTTCCAGCATTCTTAACCCAACACTTGTAGGTTCTATGGGAGTGTGCTGGGAGAAACTGGCTGGATGTGTGTTCTCCTTCCAGAGTATTTCCTTTTTCTTCTCAGAGAGCTGTGTAAGGTGGATCTTTTGTCTAACTTAACAGTACTTACATAGAAAACCTTCAGTTTTTCTCACAAAAATATTTTTTTACTTGTGCTTGCTGGCAATCTCATAGGAGCTTAAAACTGATATGAAATATAAAGTAATTTCTAAATTACTTGTAATTTTTGGGGGGGGGGGATGTGTACTAATTTTTGCTTTTTATAGGCATTTGGATCCTCAATATGCATTTCTTGCCAGTATATACCAATGAAAATGTCAGATATTTACCATTAAATAAAACTATCTCATAACTATTGCTTTGACTGCTTTTGAGTGCTTGCCAGAGATTAGACTGAGGGTATAATTTTGTTTTAATAACTTCATGTTGGGTAGCCCTTCACTCTAGTTTACCCAGATTTGTGCCAGAACAAATCAAATATGAAATCTCAGTCTTATTTATTTTGGAATTCTGAATGTAATATAGCTTATGGATATTTTAAGAGAGTATGTTCTGTGTGCTGTCATCAACTATAATCTATGCTTCCTTCTGTTCATTGTATCAGCACTTGTTCCTTGGTGACAAGCATGTTTTTCCTGGAAGATGTTGCTCCTTACATCCCACTTAGAGAAAAACAAAGCAGAGAGCTCAAAAGTGCAGTCCTTTTTTGTTTAATATAATTTGAACCATTTTTCAGATGACCTTAATTTTTCAATAAATCAATAATGCCTTGCAAGATAGTTGCTATGTTACTCATGGCCAATGCTTGCTTGGTTTTTACTGATAGAAACAGCAGAATGCCAATATATTCATACAGGAGTCTAAGTCTCAATATTCACTTATTTGAGCCAGAAACTGTCGAAGTGCTGTCATTTTTGAATGTTCAGGCACAGGTTTCTACTTGTGGATATATACCTGTGCATACATGCATACTAATAAATTGGAATTTTGAATGTTGAAACTAAAAAGAAATTGGTTTTAAATAAATAAAAATAGTTCTGAGAGATGTAATATTTTGTGCAGAAGGTAGTCCTAGTACATTTAAAAAACATTCTGCAATACTACCATGAACTTTTCTTATTTAAGTATAACTTTACTAGCCCAAGTACAAATGTCCTTTTTTACTGTTTTTATTTAGTTTTTAGACTACCATTATAAAGAGGAAAAATCTGAAAAGGTACACTGAGTTTGTGTATCAGGGTCTTGGTAATGGAGAGGCTACAGGGCTGGCTTCTGTGAGAAGCTGCTGGAAGCTTCCCTCCTTTCCAACAGAGCCGAGGACAGCCTGCCTCCAGGATAGACCTGCCACTGCCCAAGGCTTAGCCCATCAGTGTTGGTGGTAGTGCCTCTAGGATGACAGATTTAAGAAAAAATATGGGATAATAAATTTAAGAAGGGAAAAAAACTGCTGTGAAAAGGCAGGAGAGAGTTGTGGGAATATGTAAGTGAAGTAACCACAGACACCAGGGTCATTGGAGAAGAAGGGGGAGGAGGTGTTCCAGGCACCATCACAGATTCCCCTGCAGCCCGAGGTGCAGCCCATGGTGAGGCAGCAGTGCCCCTGCAGCCCAGGGAGGTTAATGTTGGAGCAGAGATCCACCTGTAGCCTGTGGAGGACCCATGTCAGAGCAGGTGGAGGTTGAAGGAGGCTGTGACCCTGTAGAAGCCTGTATTGAAGCAGGCCCCTGGTAGGATCTGTGGACCCATGGAGAGAGGAGTCCACACTCAAGCAGGTATGTTGGCAGGGCTTGTTACCCAATGGGGGACCCATGCTGGAGCAGTCTGTGCCTGAAGGACTGCACCCCGTGGAAGGGACTCATGATGGAGCAGTTTCTGAAGAACTGCAGCCTGTGGGAAGGACTCATATTGGAAAGGTTTGTGGAGGAATGTCTCTCATGGCATGGACCCCATGCTGGAATAGGGAAGGAGTGTGAGGAGTCCTGTCCTTATGGAGGAAGGAGTGGCAGAGATACTGTGTGATGAATTGACCATAGCCCCCACTCCCTGTCCTCCTAGTCTGCTGGGAGGAGATAAGGAAAAACAGTAGTTAAGCCTGAAAAGAAAAGAGTAGGGGGAAGGTGTTATAAGGTTTGGTTTTATTTTTCATTACTTTGATCTGATTGTTAATGAATTAAACTAATTTCCCCAAGTCAACTCTATTTTGCCAGTGGCAGTAATTGCTGAGTGACCTCCCTGTCCTTATCTTGACCCACAAGCCTTTTTTCATGTTTTTCCCCCTGTCCAGCTGAGGAGAGGAGTGACAGAGCAGCTTGATGGGCACCTGGAAGTCAGCCAGGGTCAACCCACCACAAAAGGCCATCTGTCTTTTTATATCTCCAATAAGTGTTGGAGTGGTTTCTTTAGGAAAGACAGCGTGTTGTCACTGATCTTTAGAGCACCCAACAGACTATTAAATGTACAGGTATAGAGTGTAGACAGATAGGCCCCCAAGCAGAGCTGAAAATTTAAATAGTTTCCAGTTTGTCTTAGATTGCCTAAAATTATTTTTTAATGTACTTGGAGACAAACTGAACCTTTGGCCTTTATGATGGACCAGGCATATTTGTCAGGTGCCTGATATGATTTATGCTTAATTCACCCAAATCATTCATGCATTTCTTATTATACTCATTACTCTTTTTTTTTTTTAAGACATTTGAATTCTTTTTCTCAATAAAGACATGTCCATTCTCGTAGAGAAGAAAAAAATTCTTAAAGGAATTATTGCGTTCTTGCATTTCGCTGAAGCATATCTCACAGTTAAGATTGTGAGGAAGCTTGCCATGCCACTCTGCTACACAAGCACGATGACACCTGGGTTTAGAAATCCTCTTGACTTCTTTCATAGAATTTTTGCTAATACCTGTCTGAGAAGGTGATTACCTACAGCACTGATTGGCAGCACAATTAACTCCAAATGGGTACTATACATGAGGTCTGTGGAGCATTCCTCCAAAAGTCCTCAGAACCATCTGCTTGTGAGAACTCCAAGATAACATGCTTCAGGACTTTATTTCAATTTTCACATCCATCTGTTCTGATCATTAGACACATCTGATCTCCCTGTTGGAGAGGCTGTCCCTGACCAAGAGGGGCGGGGTATGAGATGCAGCTTTATGTAAGTGTTCCAGAACTCTGACCCCTCTCCTTCTGTCCTCCCCTCCAATCTGAACAAGAGGTGTGTCTTTCAGCAGCAGGCACAAATGGGAGAGCTATGTGTTAATGAACATGAGGGAGTATATATATTTGCATTCTAGTAGCGCTTTGGGACTGATGTTTACCTTCTCAAGTACATCTGATACCAGCTTTGCCAAAGGTGTGTAAAACCTACCAGCAGGTCTCTACTGCAATTTTCAAGATTTCACCAGTGCTGCTTAGACTGTGGTATTATGCTAAGCTTGCTATTCAGGAGTGGCCTTGGTGTACCTGTAAACAAAATATGACCTAATGGATAGGAAGTATTCACAGTTTCTGCAGTCAAATATAAGTGAATGGGAACTTGGTCGTGAATGGTTTTGTGTTGGATTTATTTTTGTGAGTTTCTGTCAATTGCAGTGTTAATCAGACAGATATACAGTGAATCACAATGTAACATAATGGCTTCTTCTATACAGCTCTGACAGTAGCAACATTGGCATTTTCCCACCTCTTTTCTCAGTATCTCCTGCCTGTATGGAGAAAAAGCTGTCTGATCCTTATCTTTTCATTCTTAGTTCCTGCATGACTGACTTTCTAAGTCAAGATGCTCTCTGAAAATGTGTGTATTGTACAACTTTATGTGTGGAACAAAACACTTATTCATAGCAGAGCAACATAGTCCCCCTCCTCCTGTATGTATCCAGTCACATTATTTATTGTATTTATCTTTAATTTCTCTGGCCTCTTGTTTAGGTACTTCTGTCTTCCCTCTGAACTTAAGCCTTGACTAAGAGTATTACGAAAGGTCATAGTATTTCAATCCTTTTCATAGAAGTAACTGTTTCATGACTTCATCCTGTTGTTGAGAATTAGATGTTTCCTTCTGAAATGTTCAGAATGCTTTTTGTCTATGTTGCTAAAGACTGCATTTGTATTACTTAAAACAAATAGGTAGAAATGGGAGACTTTAATCCTCACTTTGTTATATTCCACATGAATGTATTTCATTCTGGTCTAGGAAAAGCATATTTGCAACTTAATAACTTATGCTCATTTTGTTTTGTTAATATTATATTCTTGCCATGATTGTAATTTACTTTAAAAGTTGATGAATATGATTTGCAACACTACTGTGCTCTTGTCATATATAAACTTCTTTTACACTGTTAAACCAAATACTAATTGAGATTTCAGGAGAAGAAAAAACCCTTAAAGAAGGTTGTGTAGGACTTTCTAAAGAAGTGAATTCCTTTATGGTTATTGTAAGCAGATGAAATAGGAGAAATTCAACAAATCTAAATGACTGTAAGTAGATAAAATAGCGTGGATTTTTAAAAACACCTTCTGTTACTTTATTCATATTTTATTCAAGAAATACTGTTTTTATTGTTTAAAATTTCTGATATGTAATTACAATTTTTTTATATTAGAAATTTTCACTTGAATAGGTATCTCGCTGACTATGTTATCCAATATATTTATGTATTGAAATTCAACACTAACTTTGATAGGGTTGGTCACCGGATCAAGCTCCCTAGAGAAGTGGTCACCAAGCCTGGTAGAGTTAAAGAAGCATTTGAACAGTGCTCTTGGGTACATGGTGTGACTCCTGGGGATGGATCAGATGTTGTACTCAATGATCCTTGTGGGTCCCTTCCAACTCAGCATATTCTGTAATTCTGTGATTATGAATTGCCTTCAAAATTATATATTCAATCGCTTCACAAACCTAAAAGTAGGTGAGTGGAAGTATCTGTAAAACTTGAAATCTTGTACTATAGGTGTGAGAAATTCATCATACCTCTTTCTTGTAAGGATCTCAATAAAATTTCAGTATTGCTTTATTTCAGTATTGCATGATGAGCTGAATTGCTCTTAAAAGCTGCACAGAGCCAAAATAAGGGTTAGGAGGAAGTTGCAGTCCGTTAGGGCTTTCAAATAAAGAGATACATTTTGTTTCTGAGGAACCAGTCTTGAAGATTCCATGTTCTTGGTTCTGCTAGGACCATGTGGTATGCATGTGCTGAAACTCAAATCCAACTCCATTCACAGCTGAGGAAGTTTTATTCAGGTGGTCTGCGATTTTTCGGGTTCAGATTAGGCTTAAAATTTAGTCTGTTTTCCTCAACAGTTGAAGTCGCATTTAACAGTGTTAATGAAAGCATGTCTGTTTTAATGGTAGAACAGCGTTTGAGTCAGTTTTCTTTTTCATATATCACTGACAACCTCACTTCTTAAATTTTAGAAAGATACCCATATCTGTGTACACTTCTGATTTTATTCCGCCTCCCCCCCCCCCTCCATCGGTGATCACGTCTTCAGGGTTTCTGCTTTTAGTGTCAAAAGCAAAACAAACGGTGCTCTGCAGCGCGGAGTTCTGGGCTGCACTTAGACCGTGTGACCACGAGATGTCATAGCCCAGCTGTGGGTGCGGAACTCGGCTTCGCCCCACCGACTGCCTTCCCTGCCACTGTTCGCGAGGAGCACCACGCACCACCCCCTCCCAATATTGTCTTCGGAAAAGTATTTGGTTCCTAATGGCAAGTATTTCTGTCTTCAGCTGCCTTTATAATTTCCTCTCCATTTTCTAACTTGGTAGTCAAAGTACTTTGTGTGTTCTGTGACAAACATTCCTTCAGGCTTCCTTCACAGCTTTACTGTTTTGCTTTTCTCCTTTAAGCAATAGCTTCCCCTATTGAATTTGTAAATCTGTATTTTTGAGAGACCATAGCAAAATAAGAAATAATGAAAAACCTCTTCACTTTCTCTATGGCAGTCAAGATTTAGTACATCTCCCTTTTATGACTTTGTCAGCCATCCCTTTTCTAAAGTAAAGAATTCTACCTTACGATGTGGTGCTTGAAAGGTATTCTCTACCTTGATTCCTTGTTATCTCTCTCTTTTTTGTTCTGTCTTGTTCTTGTGGAACGAAAAAGCATGCAGCCTGTAAGATTTGGGAGTTTTGTGAAATCATGACATGGTGATGTGTTCCTCTGTTCCATCTTAGTAATTCCAAATACTTGGTTTATGTTTTTGATTGCTCCTGAACTCTGAACCAATGTTTTCACAGAGTTTTCCTAATTTCAAGGTCATGTTTAAAGGTCAATTTTCAGTTTAGAGCTTGTCATATTTATAAAGGTAATTTTTTCACATATTCATCACTTTTAAGTTTTAATTTAACCTATATTTCGTCGGCCATTTTATTGTCCAGTCAGAACTAGAAAGTTGTGTGAGGTTTTTTGCTATTTTTTGGTTGGTTTGTTTGTGGGGTTTTTTCTCAGTTCCTTATCCCCGTGCCTTTCCTCTTTCTGGAACAAGTTAGTATCAACATTGGAACATACTTAAGGATTCCCCTCGGTGTTTACTCACTTTTCCAGATAATTTATACAAATGTTGCACAAAAAAAGGCCAAGCAGGGACCATTTTTGGATTCCATTAGTGAAATGCCATTACTGAGAAAACAGACCAAATATGCTTTCACCCATTTTTCTTTTGTTTTGTCATTGGCTTAGTCATCTGAGGATCCACATACTGTGACATTCTTACTTGTCTTAAGAGTCTATAGTGAGGAACTAAGTGTCTATCAGAAATCAAGGATGTATTAACCTGATTTCTTTGTCAAGATACTTGCGAACTTCTTCAGGGAGTTTGAATGGAAATAATAATCTTTACATCTATATTAATTCTCTATGATAAGGTGTGATTCAGTATTCCCATTATCTGAAGGATCTTTGAAGAATAGTGTTTTTTCAGAGCAGTGATTCAGCAGCATTGCATAGATCCATTTTCTCCATACTAGTACCAGCATTCCAGCACTGTATCCTAAAACTCATCTGGTACAGCCTTTATACTCTCATTATGTATGTTTCCTCAGCCATGGCATTATCTACCCCAGTTACACAACTTCAATGTTCAGAAAAAGCAATGGAATAGGAAGATTATTTTTTGGCCCCAGTTATTTTGGAAGGAAAAATGGCAGTACTTTTCTGTGTGATTTTTTTGTCTGATTGGTTCGTTGATTTGGTTTTTCTTTGGAATCGTGTTTGATCCCTGTGCTCTGAAAGTGTTTTTTTTTCCCTGGGTTTTGGGTGAATAGTTCAACTTCTGAAGTCCTGGAGGCTCATTTAGCATCAACCTGTGTGTATCATTTCATTTTCCCAATGCTTTAAAAATATCAAACTTAAAAAAAAAAAATTATTGCTTCCAACCTTATTCTATCTGGATGGGGTGCTTATAGAATTGAAGTATCAGTTTGATTTCCCTTAAGGGTACGTGCTGGGCTCTCATACAGCATCATTCTAGCCTATTTTCCTGAAAAACTTGGTAAGTTATCCAAATATTAGCTACATATCTAGCTGGTGCATCTTCACTGGTAAGTCTGATTGAAGTTCCTGTCCTGGATTTGAACAATTCTACACTCTATTACCATAACTGTAGAAGGACAAATCAAAATATGTAGAATAACCATGTGAGAGTTGATGTCTCTTCTTCAGCACCTTAATCAGAAATTCTGCTTAAATACTATGCTTTGTCTTTTGTTTAAAACATTTTTCCTGTGTTTAACTGGAGAAAAACTTATACCTTCTCATGCTCTGTGCAGGGCTTCTGACTGTTGCCATAACATCTACTGAAGGAATTCCATCTATTGAAGGAATGTAGTTTCCTTATTAATAATGGCTGTTCTCTAGGAACTATCACCACAAATTTTCTGCCTCTACATCTTCTGCACCAAAGTTTACTTTGCTCAAGGTAACATCACAGTTGAAGAGATTTAACTCAGTGTGTGGTCACCTCACTCTCAGACATTTCCAAGTCATTGTTTATGAATGTTTTCAAGAACAATGCCACTGGAGAAGGAATTCTGGTCCTTCCTTTTGACTCCTTGCCCTAAAATAAAAGGAAGATTGAAATTAAACTGGCAAAAGGTGAATTTCCAGTTGATTATGCCAGTTTACAATATACTCATATTTGGAAACAGGATTTAAGACAAATATTTAAGTTTCAAATGCTCATTTAATGAGATTTGTTAAAGATTTTGTAAGTTTATAATCAGAGGATGCTAATTCCACAAACAAGAATATACAGAAGTAACCCTTAATGGTAAATTTTCTTCAATAAGATATGCTCAAGAATTTAATTCTTCCATTGACCGAGTCTCTCCAGTTTCAAAACTCTCTTAAGTGCTGATTTATTTCTCATAATACACTGGCAAACTGCAGTTCACGGGGAGCTCCACCCTAAAGAGTGGTATGGAGCAGAAGACAGATATTGTTCAGGATTTTGAGGGGAAAGATCTTGGACAAAACAAAAAGCAAACTATCAAAGTTTGTTCTGATAATGCTACTCTGAGAAGGCATTAATGGAACTTGCATTAGTGTCCAACAGCTGTGTGTCTGGTCCAGTGTGATTGAACTATATCCCAGTCAAGGTGAATGTCATATTGACTAGGAATTGTTGAGTTATAATGCAGTCCAAAAAATACAAAGTGCAAGGACCCATATTTTTGTAGTGGTCTTTCCACTTCATTTGAGCAGTGCTGGGTATTTTCAGATGCAAGTCCTGGTAGCTGGGTATGGCAAAATCCAGGAGTGCTATGAATATGTTGAAGATTATCTCTGTTTTCAGATGTGAACATTTGCTTAAGTTTAGAAGCCAAAAACTTTCAGGCATTCACTTTCTTTCCTTGTCAAAAAATGAAAAGCATGATCCCAAAAAATACCTGATTCTTTATGGAACATTTTTCAATCAAGTTACTAAGTTTCAGTTCAGTGCTCTTTTATCAATACAAAGAATTTCAGATAGGCTTCTTTAAAGCTGTGAAAGCAGAAATCTCAAAAGGACAGGAGATTTGAACAGAAGCCAAAAAGTAGATTTTTAATCTAGAAGTCTTTTATTTTTTGTATACCAGTTACAAGTATAGATTTTATTATTGTTTTATTAAAGTAATGTCTAATATTGAAGACTTTAGTCCTACTACATATTAGTATTGGGACTTGTATCAAATTTAGAAATAGTTACTAAAGAGGTTAATTTTAAATTATATTCTCTTCTATTCTTAATTTTTTCAGGTTCAGAATCACTAGTTTTCATAAGTAGCATATTATTATTTTAGAAACTGTAGGAAAATAATCAACATTGTAGCTTAGGTAATGTCACAGCACACAAGTCACTCTACCTGATGGAACTTTATCATTAGTCAGAGGCCTGATGCCCCCTGAATGATACATTATGAGAGCTGAACAGTGTTCATAGTGGAAGAGAGAGATCTACACTGGATTTCCTACAGACGCCAAGGGAGTTTTCAAGTTTCAGTAAATATATGGAAAATTATTGCAGTGTTCAATTTGTTTTGATGCTGCTTTCAAGCAACAGCTCTAAACATGTTCAATAGTTCTGAAAGTTCCATTTCTTGATTCACACCGTCAACTTACACACAATCAAACAACTGTAATCTGTACGTAGGTATTATAAATAGGCAACTGGGCTCCGTGATCGCTGCTAGACCAGAATCAAGGCAGGAAAAAAGCTAAGGTGAGACAAAGAAGCAGAAATTAGGAGTAGCATAGAGCATAAAAAAAAAAAAAAAAAAGAAAAAGAAAAAGGAAAAAGGCAAAGAAGTGAAAGCATACTCAGGAATCAGACTTGGAATGAAAAAGCCACAGAATGAAAATAAATACTAAATAGAAAGACAAGGTAGGAGTTTATTTCAAGAAGCAGGCAGGCAGACTGGTCGGGATTGGGAAGCAGAATGAAGCAGGTATTAAGCGGGACAGACAAGAAAGCCACAGGAATGTAGTTGCAACTGATCACAAATAACTGAGCTTACATAAATGGCATCTCAGAGTTTAATGGAGCCAACAGTCAGACACACAACTCAGTCCTTAACTGCTCAGATTGTTCAGATTTGTTAGGTCTTATTGGGAGAATTCCTCTCCCTTCAGTAGAAATCCAGATTAACAGGCACTACCAGCAACTTGATGTCCTTGTTGCTGTTGTTTATTCTCCATCTGGTCATGTTGTTCATACTTGCTTCAGTGGTAGCTCCTCCAGCTGTCTTTAGAGAAGGAAAAAACCCCAAAACAAAACTGCTGCCCTCATTTAGTCGGGTGGTCACCTCAGTATGGTACACGAGATATCCTGGGAGAAGACTGGGTGCTCCGCAATGCAGAAGAGTTGACAGTGGTGCCCTCACTTACTTGTTTTCAGTATTGTCTAGTTGTCTATTGTCCATTTTCATATGCCTGCTTAACTGGATTTACAGATTGTATTACCTAGTTTTGATTACATTAACCCTCACAAAATGGACAAATGTGGCTTTAAAAGATTCCTGCGAAGAAACTGTCATTGAAGATAATACTGAGCACAAGCAGGGAACAAGAAAATGGTAGAGCTGACACTTCTGTTCCAAGTGTGAATTCTTTGACAGCCACATGACATCAAAACTAATGGTGATCTGATTGAATCTGACAATAAGTTGATCAAACACATTAAAAATTATCAAGACTGAAATATCCTGTGAGGAAAGAGAGAATTTGATTTGTTCAGCCTGGAAAAGAGAAGTTTTTAGGACAACCTAATTGTCACCTTCCAGTACCTGAAGGGAACATACAAGAAAATGGAGAGGGACTTTTTACAAAGGGGGCAAAAGGGACAAAGGGGAATGGCTTAAAACTGGAAGAGGGTAGGTTTACATTAGACATTAGGAAGAAATTCTTCACTGTGAGGGTGGCAAGGCACTGGAACAGGTTTCCCAGAGAAGTTGTGCATACCTCATTCCTGGGAAGCGTTCAAGGCCAGGTTGGCTGGAGCTCTGAGCAACCTGATCTAGTAAAGTTGTCCTTGCCTATTGTAGGGGGATTGGAACTATCATTCTATGATTCTATGACTCCATGGTTCTATGAATTGGCATCCTTCACCAAAAGTGTGTATTGTATCTTGAGATATCAGCTAAAGGTGGTATGACAGCCACTATGGTTAGCAAGATGTTTAGAAAAATATTCATTCAGAACATGAAGACAGACCTTCACAAATATTTTTCAGTGATATTTTCAGTCATACTGCTGAATCCAGCACTTTGCAAAACTTAATGATAAAAATCTAGAAGTTTCATAGATAATAGCAAAAGACCACATACTGTTGGGGAAACAATTGTTGTTCCCATGATGATAAAAATCACTGAAATAACACAGGTAAAACAATATAGCAGCAATCTAAAATGCAGTCTTTTGTCAGTAAATACTGGCGAAGGATGCATAGAAGACACTGCTGAAGATTTGAAGAAACAGGTATTAAGACAATTACTGCCCTAAATGTACTGGAGAAGATCTGTTCTCAACAGGAAATGGTCTCTTTAGTGAAACTGATGTTTAATGGAAAACCTGTGCAAATGTAGCCACTGATGGAGTGGCTGCTTTGGCTGGATATAAAAGGGATTCCAGACCAAGGGTACAGAGAGAGCACTGCACATGCAACTCCCTCACTGCACCGCTCAGGGGTGAGCTATTGCAGCAATGTAGTTGGAGCCAGGAGTGCACAAAGTGCTACAGGATGACATCCATGTTATAACTTGACAAAAACAAACAACTTGCCTTCAAACAGTGGCATCTTTACCAGACTTTGTAATGAGATGGGAAGGGGCCATGAAAATCCCTGGCACTACACAGAGGTTCATTCTCTGGATAACTTGTGGCAAAGCACTTAAACGAGATGTCTTTTCTAAAAAAAATGTCAGGTTTGACAAGTGCTCCAAATCCACTGACCTTTTTGGTGATGACAAGTGGCTGTGAGTAGTTTGCTACCTAGCAGGAATTTCCAAAAACTAAACATTCAATGTGTCCCTTTGAGAGGAAGGTGGTATTTTAACAGTGAATGAGACATGGAAACATATTTTTATTATATGTTATTAATGGTATCATGTTTACTATTCAGTAAAAATAATAATAGACCACAGATCTACACATCTAAAAGTAATTTGAAGTAATTTGAAAAGTGTGCTGAAATGTTATTATACTGTTTTTTAGTGTGTCATAATAAGTTACAACAGCTGTATTAATATTTCAAAGGTAAGGAGTACATATATCTTATGAATAACCAATATAGTATAATTTATTTTGTTTGTCAGATGTATTTGACTTCTGTCTGTATTGGTTTTGAAATGGTTTTTTGGCAGCACTGGAGGATCAAACAGGTGGTAATGATGCTCAATTGAAGAGCAAGATCTCTTATAAAATTTGCTGTAAAACATAAATCTCTAATGTTCTGATTGAAAGCAATGATAAGCAAGCTATTAGGTTCACAGTTTTTGCATCTCTTGCCAGTTGGGGTTTTTTTTTTATTAGGTTTTTTTGGGTTTTTTTTGGTTTTTTGGTTTTTTTTGTTTGTTTGTTTGTTTTGTTAATCAGTTTTAGACTTTAAGCTCCTAAAGGAATTTGAAAAATCAACTTGAACCCCTCCATCACAACAATTCTGATATCCTTTAGGACAGGATGAAAATTAATTTTTTTTAAAGCATACCAAGAAGACTGTAATAATGTGTTCTAAGGTATCATAAAAGCAATTGTATACCTAAATACTATTTGAGTTTTGAATTTCTTTCATATTACTGTTTTATGCATGTTTTTCAATACTTTCATGTGCTCTTCTGTGTGTATTATTCTGTATTTTAAAAGTAGATATTTCAAGTGTACCATGTAGAACTGTGAGACACAAAGGGGGCATATTTTGAGGCAAGAAAGCAGGATTAGGTGTAAAATCTGAAAACTTCTTAGGGGTTTTTGATGTGTTTAGACATAGTTCAGTCTTATGTGGTCGCATATGAATGTTATCTAACAAGTGACATGTAAAATATTTTGTTTGTGTGATTCTGTTGAACAGTGTAATTCAGCTAACCCTTGAAATATGTCTCAATTTAATTAAATGTGTTAGGATTTCTTTAAAATGGTATCAAGGCGTGTATCTGGTGTCTAATACTCTCTATCAAGTTGTTGAAAAACTAAATCCCGAAGTCACTCTTTCAATGCAAAGAATGTGAAAACAAACAAGCAAAGAGCGCATTCATTGCTCCCAGCACAGACTCCCCAGGTAGCTGCCACGATACAACTCACTGGTGTGAAAAGTGAGAATTACCATGTATGTTTAAATATAATCCAATTCCTGTGGATTGATGTGTTTCACGACTCCATAGTTTTTCGAATTTTTCGTGCAGAATCATGAGCTCTAACCATGTTCAAAACAGGCATCAGATTTTGGAAGGTGCTTCCTTCTTTTCCCCCTCTAAGTTTAAATTCCCACTTAACATCCATGAAAACAGATTACCTACATTTTGGAGCCTTTTTGATGATTTAAAAAGAATATTTTAACTACATATGTTTTTTTCCATTCTTCACCTTTTTGCAGCCAAATAATGGCTTTAGACACATAAACCAGTGGACAAGTTTCAAAAAACCCAAAATACTAAGTAGCAAACTGTTAAAAATCATGTCGCAATATTGTAATTGGTCTCAGCGTGTACAAGGCACATCTGAAAGTCTCACACCACATATGGGAGGTAATTCTTTGAAAAAAGCTGTTGGGGTATTTTTGGAACTTTAGAGAAATTATACCCTGCCTGAAGTTTCTTTTACCTTTGCTATTAAATCTACTATTAGTAGCATTTCCAGATGTCCCAGTTTGTCCAGATGTACAAGTGATACTATTTAAAAAATTTATTAATTTACTAATCTCTGACTCCCTGGAAATTAATTTTAATAAATACTACACCTCAACACAATAAAGTGTATACCTACCATCAAAAATATGGAACGGTTTTTAAATATGGGACTGAAAACAAACTTCTAAAGTGCTAGCAGATAGCAGCTGTACTGTTAGAACTGGTTATGCCTTTGTCCTTGTAACTGGAACTACAAGTATACTTTTGTGACAACTAAAATTTCTGATTTCCAGTCTGAAGTGGTTTCTAGTGGATGTATAACCATTTTCTCCAAGCTTGTGCTGTCCTTTCATTTAAACATCTATGTTCCTTCTTGGTGTTCCCTTTCAACATGTCTTTATTAGCAAACAATGATCTGCACTTGCATCATAAGTTGGCATTGTTACTCTTAGCTCAGCTTCAGGCCTTATTTTCTGTGTGCCAGCATAGACTTACACACTCAGAAAAGAAATCCCATCAGGAAACCAATGATTGAAAGGTTTTTATTGATTATGAATTCCTTGACCCAGTTCACTGAATAGCTACAGGAGCATTTGGGCAGGTAGAATGGTGCAGGTGAGGCAGAAGCAAAAACAAACTGTGGTGGAATTGGAGGTAAGGAATAAAGGTACTGTGCTCTCACGTTCTTTAACTTTGTTCTTACAAAACAGGGAAATTTCCATTCTCTGATCATCCTAGTAAAAGTTCTCCACATGTGTTCCAGTTTGAATCCATTTTTCTTTAATATAAGTTGCCAGAATTCTGTGTGGCTGTATACACAGGGGCTCATTAGTGCAATGTAAAATAGCATAAAGGCTTCTCTTACTCTACTGAAATGATAATTTCTGATTTAAGGTCATGTTTGCCTTGCAGGGTTGCACCACATTGGTGGCTCAGTTGTCCTGAGATTGACTAATATGTTATGATCTTCATTTCCCTAATAGGTTTTCAGTGTATTAGTTTCTGAGGAACTGTCACAGAACTAGATTTAGGCATAAATAGTTGTGTATGATGACAGACTGATGTGTCTGCAGAATCATCATGGTACAGAATTGCTCCCATATTTCATCCTTTCTTAGCAGCTCAGGGTGCCAGGATCACACAACCATTAATTTCATGTGACTGCTGCTATGCTGGCTATGTGCTCATCCCCTCCTGCTCACACCTCTTCCCTAACACTGTCAACTTGGCTGCTAGAGGGGATAACAAAAGAGAAAGGAGTTAATTTCAATATGGGGGAGTGGAAGATGGATTTAAGAGTTTTAGACTAGTCCCTACTTCTAATAGGGCTGGGTGGTTTAGGTCTTGTAGCCTCATATTAATGGGACTGGGGAGATTTACTCACTTGTGCCCTTTGTTGCCGCCTCTTAATTTCTCCAGACTGGAGACAACATAGTGTAGGAGGATTTGGCCATCCACAGAAGTGAGCACAGAGCAAACGGGGATCTTGACTATCTGACGCTGGAACTGGAAGTTCTTTTCACCTGGGATGTGTTTGTTTCACTTCTCTGCCTCTGCCGGTAGCTCCTCAGACAGGGGCATGGCCCCAGCCCCGAGACAGAGAGGGGGTTGTGCAGAAGGCAGTGGGACCACAGTTGTTTGTTATTGGTGGTAGGGATGTTGCTTAGCTTAGCAACACAAACTTCTCAGGGAAGATGTTCCTGTCCTGGTTCCTCTGTCATCACAAAATATAGCTTTGAAGCCCGTTCATGTTGAGAAAATAAGTAATTTTATCCTCTCCTTGAGGGCATCAAAATCCAATTTGGTATACGCTGCTAAGAAGCCTTGAGCACTGAGCCTGTGCCCCAACCTCATACTTCGTATTATTAAATGTCATGGCACTTCTATTACTCCAGTCCCCGAGTCACCCAGTTCTTCCTTTATCCTAGTTCAGTTCTCTGTATTGACACATGGTTAGGAGGCATTGACATCACTCCTACTTTTTATGCCAGGCAGTTTTAAAAAATATTTAATAAGATTGTTCTCAAAGATGATCTTTGAGGAACTCCACTACTAACTTCACTCTAGGGCAGAGGTCTAGCTCATAGGAGTTGACATCTCCCCCAGCCAGTTCTTTGCTTTTCACAATTGCAGCAATAACCCAATTTCATGTAAAACTTTTTATGTAGAGATCTAGATAAATACTATTTCTGCTTTTTATTTGTCCATAAAATTTGCTCTTTTTTTGAAGGTGTCCAGTCATTCTAGCAGGATTGCTTTGCTACTTGTGTCATTTTATCTCATTTTCCATTTACTCTTATATATTTAATTATTTATTTTCTTCAGAAGTTGTTTTAGGTTTTTTGTACTCTGAGATCAGAGTAATGTCTTCAGGTGTCTAGATCACTTTTTTCTATACTGTTTGCTGACATAAAAAAGGTATAGGAATAGAGAAGTAGGAAACATTAACAAATGTCATAAGTTAGACTATTCCTGTAATATTATTTTCAGGTATGGTTGTTATATTTTTAAAAAAATTATTGGAAAAAATATTCAGAAATAGATCTAAGAATGTTTGTGGGCTTCTTGTAATGTGGGTTATAATGAGAGGCTTAGAAAGCTCAATCTGTTCAATATGTTTGAGTGAGGATTCAAATGTAATTTGATCAGAGTCCATAAATAGGTGCATGAAAATAAGATTTCTAGTATTTAATGGCCTTAAACAGTATAGAATGTAATAAGGTCCTGAAGCTTGAAACTGAATGTAGACAAATCCAGACTAATAAATAAGGTGCATATCTTTGAACAATGAGGGAGTAAGTAACCTTTGGAACACATGATTTAGATTGTCATTACTTGGAATCTTTACAAAGACATTTAGTGTTGATGTAATAGCAGGAGATTCTTTGGCCTGCAGAGGAAGTGTGGTCATACTAATTTGGTTATATTCCCTTTTGGTCTTGATATTTTTCTGCTTCTTTTTTAAAATTCTGATACATAAAGCAAGTCCCTCAAACATGCAAAAGAACGGAAATAACATTAACCTCTCAGCTTGCCTCGTACGACGCACTTATCTTCATTTTCTATACTTAGGAGGAAAAAGCCTTACAAAATGAAATCTGCTTGCCCTCCTGCCTTGATAATCTGTAAATGATGGCATTTTGTAGCCATAAAGTGTTGGAAATGCTATCTTATTTTTGTACTACAACAGAGTTTGTAATTTAGTCAAGATTATTTGAGCTTGAATTAATTCCTAGTCAGTCTGTTTTCAAATGAGCATTGCTTTCTTTGTGCTGTGAGAACTAAGAATAAAAAAACCCATCTGCTGAATATTGGTAGCTACTTAAAAAGGCAAAATGCTGCACTTCTGTTGTATGTGGGAAACTAGTTGCAGACAGGAAAGTATTGGGGGTTTTTTGAGCCAAGTTTTATGGGAAGAGACAAAAATTCATTAAGAAAGACGGGCAGACATACAATAGCAATGGTGCTGATTTTATTAGTTATATGAAGCGTAGGAGTAGATGGGCCAGTGCTTGAAGTGACTCTGGCACAAGGGCCTCTGGGGTTTTTAAACAAAAATTGTATAAGTTCTATGCTTTACATTTACCATCCAATTAAAATAAAATAAAAAGAAAATTATTTAACCTTCCATATCTCTCCAGACTTCATTAATTAGTAAATAATTAAGGAAGAGGTTTCTATTAAACTGATAGAGGAAATAGGAAATAAAAATGAGTCAGCTTAAAAATATTGCATCTTAAAAATATCACTTTCTTCTTTTTCCCATGTCATTTCACTTGTTTGTTTGTTATTTGAACAATCTAAAAGTTAGCATGACTTGAGGAAAAAGAAGCAGGAGAAGAAAGAGAGAAACATAGATGAGTTTTTTGTTTTTTGTTTTAGTTTGGGAACATTTTCACTTTACAAGTACAGAACTAGTGATTACTGTGGTAACATTCCTTGACATTGTACACAAAGTAAAATTCAGAAGACTGAATTAACTGTGACCTTTAGGAGAAATCTCAACCTGGATGATCAAAGTAAAAATGGATAAGCAGTCTTTGACAGATGGAGTAATAGATTGTCATCTAGTACACTTTCAATATAAAATTTGTTTAATTGGTGCACTATTTTGAGAAAAATATATTAGTAGTTTCCAAAAGAAAGTTGAAGCTGATGACTTGTCATGAATCTTGAGAATCTAAGGACAGGAAACCAACTGGGTTTTACAGAATTATATACAAGAAGACAGTATTCTTAGGTGTTCAATAACAATGATACTAATTTTTTGCTTGGCACCTGATTCAAGAACATTAAAATATGGTATAGAATCTTATTGCAAGAGCCTGCTTTTGCCATCTAAGTAAATGTAAGCATAAATGGGCACTATGGTACTTAGTCCATGCCTGGAATTCTGTAATATTTTTATCTGGAACATTTTGGTCCATAATACTTATGATCATTTATTTGAACATACAAGGGTTCAGGAAACATTTACTTGATGTTTAAAAAATGATCAGGTGAAACATAATAGTTTACCATTACATAATTTCCTTCTGTAAGGGCAAATTTGAAGCAAAAGTACAAAGTTCATCTGGATTTGTCTGCTAGAGCACATGTCCAGGATGAATACTGTATTACTTTAGTCTTTAAGCAGAAGATTTAGAAAGCTTCATATTTTGAGTTGAAGTGGAAATACTATAAAAAAAGAAAATTATTGCAATGCTGAAGATATGTGAGTTTTTCTGTACAATGTACATTATATAACTTTAAAATTGTAGTAGTGTTGCTGTTCCATTCACAGCAGCTTTTATGTGTCATGTTAAATCATGCCAGATTGGTGGGTTTTGCAGTGATCTTGTAGAGGCTACAGGAATACTCCCTACTCCATTTTTAAATGTAGAACTTGCTAAATAGCAGCATATTGCTTCAGCAGATTTTCAGTGCACCATTTTGCCCTATAGAAAAAAATGTTTAGGGGAAATCTGCAGCATCCATGACTAAAGCATTTTAGTTTATCTGAAGTATATTTGCAGTATAGATGCTTTAAAAATAATTGACATATTGGTATCATCTTGCTTAGATAAATTATTTTTTAAAACTGCAGAATTTATTGGAACAAACCTTAATCCTAACCTGGAATTTACTGTAGCAGTTTCTGCTGCTCTTAATTAAACATGCTTGCTCTCCACACAGAATCATTTGATAAAAATTGCTTATTAAATGAGTGCAGGACTTTACATACTACTGTATGGGACTACTTGTTCACTTGAATTAGAAAAGGGTTCAAATATATTGTGAAAAAAGAAAGTTAAAAAGGCACAAAAAATTAGTATCACCTTAAAATAAGTTAAACTTACATGTTGAAAATATTTAAATTGCTATTTCTTAAATTACATGTGAACACAAGAGCTGTGGTTGTTGAATACAGTATTACTGATAAGTAAAAAGTTTGCAGATTGGCTGCACTCACAATGGAACTTAATAGAACAATATTGTAAGACTGAGAGAAGCAGATAAGTTATAATGACATAGAAAGCAGACTCTTCTAACTTTATAATTGTTAGTACTGTAAGAAGGGAAAGTAATAATTATTGTTATAGCCAGTAACATTGGAGTGGCTGAAGACTTGCTACAAACAGACCTGGAGAACAGGAATGCAATTTCATTTGATAGAATTTCTAAGTATAGAACTTCTTGTATAAGAAGTATAGGATTTCTTGTCCTTCTAGACATTTGAAAAACAAGTATGGGTGACTACTGAATTTCTCTCGTCAGTGTCTGCAAATGCCCAATGGCGTTCTGACAGTGTAGATAATACCTGAAATGCATGAGATTTGGGGAATGAGAGAGAAAAGCTTGAGAAACAAAAAGAAACCTGGCTTGTTTATGTATAAGACAAGGGATAAGACACAATTAAGTTTTATTAAAACAGAGCCTTTCTGAGACCTGCATACATTTATGTAGGTACAGGTAAAAGTGAGAGAACACAGGTTTTTCTTTCTTTGCAGGGCTTATGTTAAGGTTCTTAGGAACAGAGAAATCTTACAAGGAGAAATCTTAGCTGTGCAGAGGTTCAAGATTTGATGTGGGAAATAACTCCTCAAGCTGACTTCAATGCGAAGGCTGACAAATCAAGAAATTGCTTTAGATTTTAAGTTGTAACCACATTTATTGTTTGGTTGATTTGTGCTTCTGGACTGAATGTGACCCATTAGTATTTTTTAATGATTGCTTACCTACCATTCAATGGAAATATCACAATAAATTTGCCTGGGTTTCCTTAGTGTGTACTAATTTAGAGAATCTTAATAGGTAATAGTAAACTTTTATTAATGTACTAAACGCATCAAAAAGTCTGCTCCATGGGGACACTGTAAAATTCACTGAAAGCTAAGCCCTTATATATAACCCAAATATTTCACAACACTGTTGAGAGGAAGAAGGTCATTGTGGTTGCAAAATCCCTATAAAAAGAATTTTGAAGAATACACAGATAAGGTAATAGTTTAAAATTGCAAGGATCTTCAAAGAGTAAATATAAAATTATTTTATTCAGAAGTTAGAAACACTCTTAAATAAGAATTCTTTTTTTTTCCAAAATCACATCTGCTCCTCGTTAAATGACTTATTGCTATTTCTAATTAGTTAGATTTTCATTGTGATTTTTACCAGGTTTTAATTTCTGATCCAAACTGTGTTAATGAAAACAACAGCAGATTCAAGTCTTACTGGTTAACAGGACAGGCCATTTATACCTTCAGGGTCTCATTTATCAGTGAAAGTAATTACTTAAAAGTCTACATAACTTAGAGTAGTTTGTGAGATATTTAGGCAACAGAGTTCCCTAAAAGAGAGAAGCTGTTTTTCAGAGTGTGGAACTGTGGAATTACTTCCCTGTTAAAAAATATAAGCAGAACAAGCTAAATACTATAATTATTGCTAAATAGTGAAATGATTCTTTTCCCAGTCAGTTTCCAGCCACCAACTCTTTCAAGAAATGGTATGTCTGGAAATCATATTTCATTTTCTGAAATGGTGAATTCATGGGTATTTAATGACATTTCACAAAACTATACAATCTTTTTAAAGGAAAGGTGTGCTACAATGCTCTGTTGAAACAGTTCTTGTGGGGAGGTACGGCACATGGAAGTCCTCATTTATGAGGGCTGTCTCACCAGAGATTACTTATGTACAAGACACATATAATACATGTGAAATGTTTAATACTTTCTCTGTGAAAAGAGTTTGGTTCTGATATAGCAACGCTTTAGCAGTCAAGTCAGTTGTATACTTCAGGCATAGCTTTTTTCGTAGAGCTTTTTTTTTCTCCCAGCTGTATTATTTTGCCTGAAAAAAGACTTTCTTCTTACAGTATTTGATTTGTTTGGTTTTGTTATTTTTTAATAAGCTTAAATGATCACAATTGTAATGATACTACTATAGTTACAATAAGTATATATAAAGGGTGTATGAAAAGAAAAATTCCAAGACATTTGTAATTGCCACAGCACATTTTACTTCTAATAATTTCAAGACAGTATAAAAAAACAAGTAAATCCCAGCAGCCACATCCTTAGTGTTTCAGTATAAGTAATAGTTTTCATTTTGGCCCTGGAACACAGGATGGTTTGCTATCCTGCTGGCCTACCTTATTGTTTTATTAACAGTTGTGTAAGGAAAGATTACAACATTTACTTTCTTTGCCTCACATTGTTTAGTTGAGATAGTTCTGTTGGGCTCGATTCAGTTTAAAACCAGGTGAACCAACATATAAATAGATTATGCCATTTGAATCTTTCAAAAGATCCAAATGGAGTCATTAGTATCCAAAAAAAGGTTCTACTAGATTCTGTGGTGCTCTCATGCCAGACATTGTTCTATGCAGCATCTCAGATGACCAGGTAATTTAGTTAATTATTTTATAAACTGTGTGATGTGAAAAAACTCCAGTCAGTAAGAGCTATGAAATTTAAGAGTTTTAAGTCTAGATCTTTTGGAAAAAAATGAGGCTAAAAAAGCCATGCTATAGCTCCCAGCCAAATTAATCTCCATATAAGCTGCAGTGCATTTGGAAAGAATAGGATGGAAAAGGAGGAGCAGGGCTAAAGGAAGAGAAGCTGGACTTGTTTTGCTCTTACCTTGTCAAGATATATAGCTCTCTATGTTCTGTGTCTGGGAGGCCAAATAAGTGAAACTCAGGAAAACTGAACCTCATCTATACTGTTAATTATAAAAGCATTTTTGAAATAAACAAGAATAACAGAAGTAATTTCAGTATGAGACTTTATTTTCCCCAATTTTACAAAAGTATTCACAAGTTGTTTTGTTATACTGATTCCAAGTGGAGTTCCAGCTGTTTCCATGTAAACCTTCTCAACCGCTTGTATCATTTTCTTTGGCCAGTTCTGGTTTTGCTAGATATCCCTGTGCTTTCCAGGGAAATAGTTGACAGACAAACCCAGGAAATTAAAGCAGATATTTGACCAAATTCCATTCTCAACTCCACTAAAAATTCCTTAAAAACAAACACTAGACTGCACAACTAGTTTTAGAGTACGTGGTTTTGATAAATAAACCTATGAAGTGACTGCGAGTTGCAATACCTAAAAGTGTAAGAAAATAAGACTAAGGAAAATAACCCTTCAGTGAAACAGTAAAATTATACTAGAGGCTAAATGACAACTGTTTGTTTTATTTCCCTGTTTTCTTGTTTGGCATTCCCAACAGGCTAGCTGTGGGTTGATTTAAAAAGTCTTTGAAAATACTGTATCGCGTTTTGTGTAAGCACATCTCTAGGTGGCTTTTATGGAGATATGTACTGTCAATCAGACAAAAAGAAAATGAAGTCAGGTCCCCCAAAAGAAAGCAAAACCAAACATCCTAAAATAATTAAAACAGAATTTAAAAATCTTCAGCTTCTGCTTTTCAGATTTCTTGCTGAGCATTCTTAGCAATGACATTGAAAGTGATTAATAGTATTAACTTTTAAGATATAGAATTGTTAAGTACAACTGTGTTTCCTTAGCTACAGCTTTGAGGGACATTTTCACAAATATTCTTATTACTCTGAAATAGGCCAAGCATAGACTACAATATGTAAAAAAAGCACTGAACTTTTGACATTTCATGTATTTTTAAAATATTTCTCCCCGTTTTTTTGCTATGTAAGTTTTCTTCTAAAAGTGGAATTTTTATCAATAAGGAAGAAATAAATCATACATAAAATAACCATTTGGTATTCTGGTAGCTTATTTTCACATAAACAGCAAGAAGCTGCTGTAAATTAAATGTTTCCTGCTGATTCACTTCCTTTTAAAACACACTAGGAGGGGCATTAGTTAACATTAAGGCAAACACAATTATCTGCTGACTACATTGTATTAAAAATAGCTAACAGCAATAATTCTTTGGCTTCTTCCATCTTTGCAGGTATGTTATAAAATTAGCTCATGTAAACATGCGGGAAAGCAGTAAAATACTTTTTAATGACTTCCTGTATGGCACTCTGAGCCTTGGCTAGAGAAATAAATTTTAGTTATGAAGAAACATATTAACCATATATAGTATGATCAGCTTCAAATTTTCTTATTTTTAGTAGGAACAATGGAAATGTATTTGTGGTAAACATGAAATAAACCAAAATTTTAAACATATATACCGATATATGAATAATTTATTTCCCTCTTATATTTGCCTTATACCCATGTATGGAAATATGGAAGATGCTATGTATGGTCTTTGTTCCACAATCCTCTTTTCTCTAAGTAGAAGTCCCAAGTTGTCCTAATTCTGTATCTGAGAGACAGATGAGCAGAAACCAACCAAACAAAAAAATCCATAGCCCTTTCCAGAGTTCAGCCTCAGGAACTTTATTTTCTCTTGTGGTTTTGTAACAATTTTTCCAGAGTGTATTGCCCAAAAAGCTGAAGATGTCTATTTTGATTTCTATATATAAATATGTTTTTCTTAAGTATTCACTTTTAATAATGCTTCTACTATTGTCTGTTATAGTACTGACCCAATAATTTCCTATTTGAATATTATTCAATTATTTCAACTAGGTAAAAACTCTGGGATAAATTATGTCCTAACCTAAAAGAGAGTTAATCTGTACTCACATTAGTATCAATGAGAGCTGAACTTTTTGTCTGCTGGTTTTAGTTCTATATGCTTTGCTAATGTGGATCCCTTTGTTTAATGGTTAAAATAATATTTTTCCTTACAGACAGTGCCATTATGAGGTACTATTTTAAATGATTAAATAATAGAAATAATATTGCATAAAAGACCTGGAACTAATTCTCAGGCATGTTGCAGAGCTGTTGCTTTGAAACAGCTTGTGAGTCACATAGAAAGAAAGAAGAGAGATACAAGGAAAAAGGTATATACTTATTTTTACTGATAACTCATGACTAGAGTAATTCTTGCATTTTGCAAGCATATTTATAATTATAAAATGAAATTTAAAAATTCCTTTTCAATTAACAAAAATTATTTCTAAAAGCAAATAATGCTGTTGTGACCTCCAAGCATTTCATATATTGTGAGTAATTTCTACTATAAGGAACTCCATAATATGAACACTAGAATTTGATTCCCTTCTTGTTGGCCTACAGAAATTCTAGATCTGTTAAGGGGTGCAATACTACTCACTCTGAAGTAACTTGCTTAACCCATCTGCAAAAAGGAAGATCACTCTTAGCCCAGGTTAGTCCTTTAATATGTACTGTATTAGTCAGAACTGCTACTCTGTCCACATATCTAGTTATTTAATTGTAATTAATTTGATCAGTGCAAATTGATTGATTTGATCACTCTGACATGGATCAAGTCCAGAGTGTTGCAATTCAAAGGGCTGCATCTCATCATCATGTGTCCTTTTCTAAGGCGGCCTTTTTACCCTCTCATTTAGCATCCAGTTTATCACAAAAAGTCAGATATGGAAACTCATTTTCACATTATACTGACATTTCTGCTGCCTTTCTCAGACTAGGTAGGATGCACAGGTTGCAATGCTGGTGTATTTGATTTCTGTAAGCTTTCAAGTGGGCCATCATAGTCTTCATAAAGGTCTTGAGTGTACTTCTAAGGTCAGACTTTTAGAAAAAAAATCAGGGCCATTCCTGTCTGCCTAATTGTGTGCTCTAGTATTACACCTGAGATCTGCCTTTCCAAGTCTCAACTGGATTCAATACAAGTTCTGTCTTGTGAATAGGAAATTAATTTATAGAACTGCAGAGAATAATGATAACTTGTATAGTCTTACTATATCTGGTGGTTTGTGGAAATGATGAAGTGCAAGAATCAAGTGAGAATTACAGTCTCACAGCAAACATTTTTGATCACACAGAGCTGATGTTTCAATAGTAGTTACAAATATGACAATGAGTAACGCACACTGGAACCTGAACACAAATACAGCATTTGAGCTGGAAAAGACAATGCCAAAACAGATCCCCACTTCAACTCTTTCATTACCATTAAAATTTATTTTTCATTGTTGAGAATTTGTAGGGATGTATAATCGGCTGCCTTTTTGGATGCAATTTATTTCTAATTGATTTTGAAGAAAGAAATTTTCATACCTCATAAAGATATCCCAGTGTATTGCAGCCTGTTTTAAAAGACAGCATTCTAACTCAGCATTTGTTATACCATACACTTTCTTCTATTTGAAAAAGAAATATTTTGGACAATTTTCAAATGACAATTTTTTTATTTTGAGAAAAACGAGGCTCGTCACTTGGGACAACTTTTTAGACTCTGTTACACTCTGTTCCTTTCACAGCTCTTGAAACATTAGTGGTCTGCATTGTCTTTGGACATGAGAATACGCTTCTCTTGCTGTTCCCTCCTGGGAGCATTATCCCAGGAAAGCCTAGGGTTTGTTCTATCTTATGCCAGGCTGTTTGGTTCCCATTATACTACTTATTACAGGAAAGCCCTTTAAGAGTAATGCTTCTGACATACTTGAGCTCTCTCAGCTCTCTTCTGTTTCTTGTCTTTATTTTCTCATCATGACCCTTTAGGTCAGACACAGTGAGGCTATGTTTATATAATCTACATGTTATTAGCATTGAAATGCACCCTCATGCACAGTGTTTGTAGAGCCTCTTGGGCATGGTTTGAAAGTAATTTGTTTCACCTGTGTTGTAGGGCCTCATTTTGAGTCAAAGTTGTTGTGAAAAGGACAGGAACTCCCTCCCTGTCGCCCCATCCCCCAGAACGGGGTCATGTATTCATGTGCTTTTTTTTCCTACAATAAGACAGAATCTACATCTACTTAAAAAAAACATCTGGGGAGGACTTTACAGCATTTAAGTATTCTGCATGATCTGAAAGTTTTCTTGATTCTTTTCACAGGGTAGTTTTGTGTTTACATGCAGAGGGAGGTCAGATTGAAATTAGTATTATTTATAAGGCAATGGGTTATAACTTTTGCTTTAAGAGAAACTTTAGACTTGTGCATTGTCTGATAGTGCAGTGTGATTTGAGGACAGCCATATTGGCCTAAGGCATTTCTTCAACTGCAATTTGTTATAAATATTTTCCAAAATGTGCAAAACCAAAAGTTCTCCTTTGAGATATCAAATAGCATGTTTGACTAAGTTGAAAGCATGAAGCATATTTCCACATAGTTGAAGTCAATTGTTGTGAAGGCATTTGATCCAAGACATCATCCAACGGGATGGAATTCAGAAATTAAAGTCTAGAAGTGATTGTCTTTTAGGGTTACCTACTCAGATGTTGGGACAGAATTTATTTTAAAATTCTGAGTTTTTGACAGAGAAAACTTGTAACAGTGATTGACTTCTAATAAACTAAATTGATGGTAACAGCATATCCTATGTTGGTAAGGAAGAAATTTTCTTGTTCCTTCATTATTTCTGAGTATAAGTAAACAATTTTCAAATGTTAAAAGCAAAATTGGATAAAATACAAACTCTGTTATTTACTACTTACATTATCTGTAAAAAAAGTTGGTATCTTCCAGCATTTCCGAAAGCCTTCTAGCAATTAGAAAGTTTTCATCAAATTACCTTTGTCTTTTGAATGACTTTGTGTGGTGTTACATTCTTTAGAACATTATCTCCTGATTATTTACTCTCTATTTTAAAAAATTATTCTGGCAAGATTATTTGTACTGTAATTTCTTAATGAAAGATTTATATATCGGACTTCGATCATATTTCTTAAAAGTGATCATGTATGTGCAAAAAATGAGAGATAAATTATCTAGAATTTGTTTAGAAAATTGGCTTCTTCCCACAAATGCTTTTAAAGAAAATAGGAGGAGCAGTAGTATCAGAAGGGACTGTACTCCTGGTACCCACTTGAAAATGAAAAATGTAATGATTCAGTGTAGTTTAGTGACTGCATTCACACGGTCTTACCTTTCATATTTGTATGCAGTAGAAATAGTATTTTTCAATATCCCATTCATTAATATTTTATTTCAACATATTCTTGCTGCACTTCTGCAGCATCAGATCTACAAATTCTTTGAAATGCCAGAAAATCTGGACAAAAAGCCAGTGCTTTTGTACTATTCCATTGTTTTGCCTTTCCTGGTGCAAAATTACTCTATAATGAAGGTATTATCACAGAATCACAGGATGGTGGAGGTTGTAATAACCTTCTGAGGTTTTTTGGTCCAATCTCCTTGTTCTGGCTGGGATATCCAGAATTGTTTTCCCAGGACTATGCTCCAGTGGCTTTTAAATATCTCCAAGGACAGAGACTCCACAGCATTCCTGGACAGCCTGTGCCAGTTCTCAGTCACCACCATGGTGAAAAAGCGTTTCCTGATTTTCAGGGGGAGAGTCAAGTGTTCTGGTTTGTGCGCATTATGTCTGGTCCTGTCATTGGTCACCACTAGGAAGAGTTTTTATCCTATTTGCACTGTCCTTTCAGTAATTTGTATACATTGGTAAGATCCCCCTGAGCCTTCTCTCCTTCATGCTGAATACTGTTTCCTACGTCAGTTCTCTTCAGAAGAACATGCTATCTAAGCAGCCACTTTTAAAAATCTGTTTTGTTAATAACATCTTCAGAACCATGACACCTCACCTTTGAGGACTTATTTGGAATCCAGTACCGGGAAAAATATTGTAGAGCCACCCAGTCATATGAGAAAGAGCCAGGGCTTGAAAATACAGTCATTTTTCACAGTCCAGAATAATGTTGTAGCTCTTCATGAAATACTTCTCACAGCATTCTTGGTAAATGTTGGGGTTTTTTTTCCATGTAACTTTTTGTACGCTTAGATGGTACAGAAATAATGACAGCAACTAAGAAATGTTGCTTTATTGAGTCAATTTTTTCAGAGAACCATAGAATGCTTTGGGTTGAAAGTAACTTTTAAATATCACCTAATCCAAGTCCCCAGCCATGGGCAGAAACATCTTTCCCTAGATCAGGGTGCTCAAAGCCAGATACCTTGCATTTACTTTATAACTTACGTTGGAATTCAGCCACGGAGAATCACTTTATGATTGTGCCACCATACTCTCACTACTGCCCTGCTGAACTGTACTCACACATTGCCCACTTTCTCACAAACTCACTGGTTCTTTGTGAAGTAGAATAGTTTGAACTATTAAAAAGAATCGTTATTTTAAGTGATCATTTCATGACACATAATTTTTAAAAAGCTTGGTGTATTTTCTAGTTTAAGGTTGAAAAATGAAGAAGCCTTTTTTCCCCACTTTAGAAATACTTTTATTTGGATTTTAAAAAACTGCAGATAACTAAAATATGACAGTTTAGATAGCTGCTAAAATAAAACCAGTCAAGTTTCTCTGATTCTAAATCAATTTTCAATGCATTATAGGAAAATGCTGGATATTTATATGTTTGGAACTGATTTGCACATATCTTTCAGTGGCTAGAAACTGCATTTCAACTGTATAGTCTTGACACTCCTTTTTTCCAATATTAAACAATAATGGGGTTTAACTGTCCTTTGATCCTCATATATAATCCTTTTGGTTAACAATAAGTTCAGTACTGGAAAATTTAAGTCTAAGTAGCCTCCAAGAGTTTTTTAACTTCAAAAATAGTATGTTTGTTGTCCAGAGGATTATTAGCTGCTACACAGCTTTTAGATATGGTAGAGAACATCCAAGACATGCTCATTTCACTGTCCTACAACTAAAATTATACTTAAAAAAAGAAAAATCTAAAAAGTATAATAAAGATCAAAGCAAATCTTTTCCCTCCCACCCTAAGGAGTAGGGAAGGAAAAGAGAAACAGAACAAAGTGGATAAAAATGGAATTAGGAAAGAGGCAGAAAGGGACAGATAAAATGTTAATTTTAAATATGAAGGGCTTCCCTTTGCTATCTATGGGATAAATGGTCATCACCCTCACATTAATTTTTTAATGAAAAGCCCTTTAAATTATTTTGTGCAATTTTTGCAATGATTTACTTCCTTTTGAGACTTTTTATAAAGAAAATATTACTGAAATTATTCTCAAGACAATTCTATTTCTGACAACTGTTGTTCTTGAGGTTTCTTAGTGTGTCATAATTACATATTAATGTTAAGAAATATTTTAAGTAATAAATCACCTCATTTAGGCCAGTCATCTTTAAGTGTTTTTATGGCCTCAAGCGAACATAACTTATCTTTGAAAATACTTCTTTGCTACATGTTACTTGTGACTAAAAGATTAACTCAGAGCAAAAGAGAAATAAAATGTGAAACTGAAGATCTAAAATCTATACATCACTTAAAGCAAAAAAAAAAAAATTGAATGTTTGAAAAGTGTCTAGCATTGCTCCCATCTTTAAAAAGAATTCAAGAATGACTCCAGGTATCACAGGCTGGCAAACTTCTCTTCAGTGTTATAAAAACTGCAGTATAATTAAGGAGAAAGTAATGAAACGCTTGGATAAATATATGCTGATGTAATCAAACCAGTCTAGCCGCCACAAGGGTAAATCACACATTCTTGACCAGCTAAATTTTTTGAGTCAACAGTACAGTGTATAAAGGGCATCTTGAGGAAGTATTTTACTTTGACTTTTCAAAAAGATTTCTGGTAAAATCTCTCAGAAAAAATTAGGAAGAAAAATAAAGCAACCAAGAGGTAAGGCCAAAATTCTGAGAAGTTTTAAAAGTAAGCAAGCCAAAACAAGCAAAGTTTTAATAAATAATTTCTTCACAGACTAGGGAGGAATTTTTATCAAGCAAAATGAAACACTTAAGGAAAAAGAAGGTTTTATGCTTTTACCAATTAGCTAATAATTTACTTTGTTTTAGTAATTATGCTGCCTAGATTGATTTCCAGGAAATATCTCATGACTGCCTTTTCATCACAGTTCACTAGGACCACTGATGTATTTAAGGTACCATTTGATTATAATCACACTTTTCCAGTATCATAGCTTCAAAGCATTGAATTGACATTGCTGCAGTTCAGTCCTTCTGACTTTGGTGCTTTGTTTTTCTCAGTGTCCCATGATGCAGTGAAGTATTTGTCTGAGTGTTTAGTAAATTAGATCAGAAAACGAACCTGGATCAAAATAATCCCATATCCCCTCCAGCAAGGAGTTGGAGACTGGCCAGGTTACTTTGTTTATCCAGTTCGCCATGTAGTCACATAAGTACGTCTGGTGATGTAAGAGAGGGAACAGAGCAAGGGCAGGAATAGTGGCTGCAGGAGATTCCTTCTTTTGATGACAATGCCTGTTTATTCTTGCTTCACAGTACTTTTGAAGCTGTGTCTAACAGCTTCAGGTAGTGAAATAGGTAGCTTCAAGCAGTAGAACAGGTAGTGAAGTCAATTATATTCAGTTCAAACTTGAACTCTAGTAGTGGCTAGATCAGATAGAAATGCAAGTGGCAAGACATTTGTGGTAAATGCAATGATGAGAGGTACCCTAAAAGGTCTGTAATAAAATATCATACATCTTTGAGCTATATATTGATTTTCACCAGACAGATATGTTGGGATCCATTTCACTTTACTGAACCAACAGTCAAGCTGGTAATCACTAAGAAAAAATATTAAAATTCTTTTGAGCTGGAAGAGTCTTGTCCGCATTGTTATGAGAAATCCTAAAAATGTAATTGAACTTCACAGGATCCTTGAAGGTTTGCAAAACAGAATATAAGCATGCATGATGTACTGTATTAAATATGCTTACTAATAGCATTTCACATATATTAAACAAATCTATCCTTTGTCTTTTTTTCAGATGTTTAGTAGGAATAGAGTCAGAAAAAACTGATTAATTAGGTTAAATGCTAGTCTAAGAGTTTCCTGCCATACAGAAGTCTTAACAAAGCAGTAAAATTCCACCATTAAACAAATAACTGAATAAATAGCTTTATGTTTTACCAAAATTAATGTAGAGGTGAGAAAGATAGAAAATTCCCTGGTTCCTTGGTATCTTGATTAGACACCTGAACATTTTGACCAAAGATTGTTGGTAATGGATATAGGAGAGGAGTTATCTCTGAGTTTTTCATTGTTCAGGTACTTGTATCAGGTGATTGACAGCCAAAATATTATGAGCAGTATGGGCACAGTACCATTTTTGGCTAGCTTGCAGGAAGATAAACAGCACATCATCATGTCTCAGCTGGCTGTACTTGGACAAGAATGGCATGCAGAGCAGGATTTTAGCATGCATGGAAGGAGCTGAAGTTAGAGTTAATAGATTGATGTGGCTGGATAGGACAGTTCCTTCAGAGATGTGGATTTATAAAAAATCTCTAGCTATGTCTACAATCTGTGAATATTCTACTAAAATCTAGTAAAACTTGAGTTTGTGAACTCTCTGAGGGTAAAGCAGGAGTTGTTTTTATTGAAAGATCAGAGAGGTGCCAGTTCCTCAGAATGCTCCCTAACCAATCTGTCCTACCATTTATCCACACCTTTAGGGAAACAGATTTCTTCAGGTTGCAAACTGCAAAGAGTCATTGAGAATGCAAGAAAGGAAGCAGCACAATCTCTTAAACATGTCTAATTTAACAGTATTATTAATAATCCAAAAGAGAGGGGTGTTAAAAAGAAAATAGCAAGTTTCATAGATGATGCTAAATTAGGTGTTGCAAATATCAGTGAAAACAGATAAAAGAGAAGAGCAAAAGGAGGTTGAAAATACAAGAAGGAAATAAGTAAAACAAGGAAAGTTTGTTTAGAAAATTCAAAGTTAATTATATAGAGAAAAATAATATGAAAAGGTTCAGCATTAGAAATATGGAAAGAAGTAAAAAATAAAGAGGCCACAAGGACAATAATAGAACAGCAGATAGTGTGAACTGGAATGAATGAATATGAATTGGAACACAGAATAAAACCAAGCAATTTTATTTGGGACACAAACTCTCTTCTTGAGCTCTCTGATCTGCAGAGCATGTAAATAAACTTTCAGAATAGTGCATCTTGTTTTCTTGAGTTTATCTCACCAATTCTGTGAGTTGGTTCTGAGAGAGGATGTATCACCACAATGAAGCATTTTTATCATGCACAAAGTTAATATATGGTGTGAGCTACATTGCTATAAGCAGAAGAAATATAATCACTCACTATCTTTGAGGCCAGAGGTAGGTGAAGTACAGCTGTTCAAGGCAGAGAGAAAGGCTGTGTCCCATTTCTATCATTTCAGGTCGTTCTCTGCAGGCTGGGTCATACGGTGGGGCGTTCTGCCAACCAAAGAGCTGCAAAGCATATTTTTTGCACTCACACTTTCAGGTTCTGAACAGCACTGCAGTTTCTCTCCATCACTGGAGGAGCTGGAAAGAAACTGCAGTGCTTCACTCAGGTTAAGACTGAACAAGTGAGTTGCTGGTGCAGTGGTGGAGAATGAAAGAGCAGGTGGTACACTGGAATAATAACACTATCAGTAATTATTATAATTCTTCACTCTAAGTATATTCTGTAAGGAAGAGTTGAAATCAAAACACTATTTGAGACTGGAAGGGTTGGCTTGTGGGAGAGAGTAAAAGAACTAGATATATATACATGAATATGATTATATCTGCATGGCATCTTAGGGGCTGGACCATGGAGCTCACTAAGGCTGCTGTGCCCCTTGATGTGTTTCAGTGCTTTTCATGGTCAAATACAGGACACCTGTAGCATTCCTGACAGGCTTAGAAAGGCTTCTGGAGCTCAAGCAGCCTACAAATCCATCTGCATTTGTATTGCACAACATTGGGACCCTCCTATGAAGAGTCACATGACTGGCTCGTCATGGGCCATGTTACAGCACTGCAAGGTAGCTGATGCTTGGCCATGTGTAATTCAGACAGAAGCATGCTCCAGCTTGCTAGGTCATGATCTAAGTTTGCAGTCTGCGGCACACCCCAAATCTATTTCACTTTCAGTTTTTCAGTACAATAAACACCTTTCATACCCAAACAGTAGGGGCCTGGGGCAATTATGGCCTTAAGAAATGGGCTTTAAACATACACTCAACAAAAGCAGAGACAGAGCCTATATAACACACCTAACAGCTAGCTGAAGAGATCTTAATGAGCATTCCCTAGCAAAACAGATCCTGTACACTGAAATGGAAACTGGCATGTGTACGGAACTGTGCAGTTTAACACAAGCAATGGTAAATGAGAAGACAATTTTAGGATGTTCCTAAGTGCCAGCTCTTAAGAGACCTTGGATATGTACCCTGCATTCCAAAGCATGCTGAACATACTGGAAATCTCCACTGGTATTGTCACTAGACTATTTTGCAGTTGCTTGTCACTTTGTTGAGCCAAACATGAAAAGTTTGCACATTGTCTTCCAAGAGTGCTGCCAGCTTTGAATAGCTTTATTTTATGCCATGATTACATTCATCCTTTCTGGCTGCAGGTGACTCAGGAAATGGTCATTCAGTCTTTCTCCTTAGGCACTGGGTGCCCTTCATGTCTTGAGAATTGCACTTGACATTTCAGTATCCTAAACTTAGTATATGTGATATGTGGTGTTGATTTCCACACTTGAGTTAGGCATCAGGAAGAGTTCAATGTTCTTGCCTGAAAGAGAATGATATTTTAAAGGATTGAGGCTTAAAACAAATGTTGAAAGCAGGAGGCATGAGACAAAAGAAATAATTTAAAAAACAATGCAATATGAATCTTTTGTAAAAGATATGTATATGCAGTGCCTTATTGATAAGCTTGGCAGAAAGACTGTAGTCCTATGATTAAAAAAATGGAATTCTAAAAGAGCAGAAAAATGTCAACAGTTGGGCAGCTGTTACGATAAAACCTTATCCTAGTTCTAAACAATAAGCTGCAAAGAAGCAAGGATTCTAATGTATCTGCAGCTGGGCCACTGAGTATGAACACAGAATCAGTGGCAGTGAAATGTTTTCTCAGGGCAGGGCCCCATTTTTTATCTGAGCCCTAACCTGAACCAGTGCTAGTACAAACATGGCAAGTGGATGTATCTATTTTTGTCAGTCTTTCTCCAGATGGGCTAAGTTAAACCTAAAACTAATTCAGTTACTCTGAGATTAAGTCTGGCAGAAGTGGCAAGTACAGTCTTACTGGTCTCAGACTATTTCCATTGGCACTTCCTTGGATATTTCTTCCCTAGCTAAAAGCCTTAAATTATATAGCGTGGTCTGTAATGTCAGAATTAATCTTCCTATACAGTATTAATGTCTACTAATACTTATACTAATACCTAAGTGCCTATTAAAATCTACCAGCATTATTACATCTCCCCCCCAGTCTTCTTTTTTATTTTTGTTCTTTGGAGTAGGAGTCATCTTTGTTCTCTCTCTCTTTTTTTTTTTTTTGGTACTTCTCCTAGCACAATGGGACCCTGATCTGAGACTGATTTTCTTAAAGTTCTAGAGGAGAGGTATTGGAAGCAAAAGTTTCAAAATAGATCTATGTCATCTGAACTTCTGTACTTCACTGCATGACGTCCATTTTAAAGACAGGGTCAGATTCAGGAGCAAAATAGCTGGAAAGATAAAGTGGGGGCTCTGTGAGACTTTTGCCAAAAATAAGATTCTCCATCCATAGTCCTGCAACCTCTGAGGCTGACCTGTAATGTTGTGAAATTATGTACCTCATGCCAGCCTTCATTTGTGTATTGAGCAAACACAAGGACAGAAGGTTACAACTGCTTCCTAAAGAAAATAAAAAATTTCATATTAGAAATACAGAAGTGTCATGTGAGGATTTGATAATTGCTTTAGTAATTTGATTGACTGAGATTCTGTATCTTGTACTCAATAACATTTCAATCAAAATGAGTAAATTCCAAAATATGTGAATCTTGTATTATTCAGTCAGATAATACAAACTGAAAGAGGGACTATGTGAGACTTGGAAACAATTAACAAGAAAGAGTTTAGCATTATTAGCATAGTTCTTAAATGTTCTTTTTGATTGTAAAGAGAATTTTAAAGAAACCTCTACTACAGAATAGGGAAGTATTATGGAGTCACATAGAGTACTTGCTGATAAGCAATCCTTTGAATCCTTGAAAATCTCTTCTCTTTAATAATTATACCAACTGCCACTTCCAACCACAAAGCAAAGCTTAACTGGCACAGTGACTTGAGAAATGCAGCAGTTGTCTAGGGAGGCTAAACATCTTACTCTGCTTTTATTTTAATAAAAATATACATGCATATACAATTTGAAAATACATGTATAAGCAATAAGAACAAAAAGACCTCAGCAAACAATACTGCTGATGATTTACAATTCCATAATCCCCTTCATAGCCCCCTAATAGGCATTACATGTAGCAAAAACAAAAAACTAAATTTCTGTTTTAACCAGGCCTCTTAATCCTGAGCAGTATTTAATCTTTTGGAAATGTCTCAGTGGCACATTGCTGATGGCATGCAATAAAGGTAGTTGACCTGTCCCCTGTGGAGCAAACCCAAGGCAATCTGCCTAATCTCATCCTGGGAAACACATCCAGTATCACTGCATCTGGTGAAATCACATGGGTATTTTTTCAGATGCCTTGCAAATGCATACACAGAAATTATTAAAACAAGCTTTGTTCAGTTCACAATTTAGCCTTTTTGAAGCATCTCCAATGCCCTTGAAGAACAAAGCAGACAGCTGTAGTTAAATTCTGTTTTTAAGATTGTCTGCAAAATGACTCTCATCCCCTTGAGAGGAAATAACTCAATCCCCACAATGCTGGGTACAGTTAAAATCTAAAATAAACACATAAGAAATCCCCCTATTTAAGACTCTGTCTTTTCCCATTATTAAGTGTCTTCAGATATAATACAATTTTGCTAAATTTTAAATACTCAACTTGAAGTTTTCCATGGCAGGTGTCTGCCTCAGGCTGAAATGAATGTAGTTCTTTACTTGTTTTGGAAAGCTTAAGAAGCAGAACCATGCCTCACAATAGATTTCATAGGAAAATTTTTTTGCTCCTATGAGAAATGTTTACAATTACCAAGGAAACTGTATTATCTTTATGTTCTGGAGCAGTGGCCTAAAGCTTGGCATGAGCTACCCTGTGAAAATCTGTGTACATTTGGCTTGCATTCATAACCTCCTGGGGAAAAAAAGTAAAAAGCCTCCATGTTTTTAGCCACTAGGGTTTGGCTATTACCTTCTCCAAAGCTTCACCTTCACTGGATCTGCTCCTTGCCTGGACTGAAGGGGCCAAGTGGGGCTGTGTGCAATTCCTCCTCTCTTTGACACGTATTGTGGTTCGGAGAACAGAACTTGTAGCAGGAGATTATCTCTCTTCTAGTGTCAAAGAACCCCTGCTGATGCCACAGCAATAAAAGGGAAACTGCCTAAGTGGAGCTTTAGGAGCTGGGCCCCAGTGTTACCAGGATGGGGACAATGATGGAGTGCAGGGCAAGAGAGAGTAACTGAAATTATTGGGGTAAAGAAATGAGGGGAGAGAAAAGTGGAGTTAAAATGCAGAGTTAATAGAAAGGAGTGGGAGCAGTCTGGATCTCAGAAAGAAATTATTTGACTGGGAAGGCCACCAAGGAATCTACGACTGTAATATGGATGTACAGGAAATAGCACCCATGGAGGATTTATGCTTAGAAAATGATAGATAGGTATTACCTTTGTCTGCCCCTAGAACTAGTGTTTTGCTCCTGCCAGGTAATAATTCCATAAGCCAGATGACATGCATGTCTCACTTGCCTCTTGTGGCTGATTCACAGAAGAGGAACAGCTTTTCACAACTCAAGTACTTTTCTAGATTACATGTCACAGGTCTGTGCTGCACCCGCCAATACAAACCAGTTGAGAGTGAGAGTGTGTACATATGAGGTAATGTCTGTTTAGAATTTTTGCTTTTAAAAGCTAGGCAGTTGCACTGACTTTCCAAACATAGTCCTGTTGTTATTTAGGCTTTTATGCATAACATATACTTATTTCCTCAAAAATTCATAATGGCAATTTTTTTACTGAAACCTCACATGAATCAGTCATTCTTAGAATACCCTCAAGAGTCTACATTGTACTTTGTGTTTCTGTCATCACGTGCCTCTGAGGAGGAAAGTCTAAATCAGAATATTCAGGTAATGAAAGTATCTGAGACATATTTAAGCTCATAAAGTTTAAAAGGCCAGGGTACATGTATAAGCTCAAAATCCAGCTGCCTGGAAAAGTTCAGTGATGAGAAATTTGCAAGGTCAAAGGACAGAAATCCAGTAAATTACTTTCTGGTCATTTCAGCTATGTTGCCCAATTTACTAGAGCTCTGGAGACAGGAACTGACCCATTCCCACACACTGTGTGGTGCTCTGTATTTAAAAACTGATTGTGTTAAAAAGCATTTAGGAGTTTCCTTTGCCTTTGTACAGTAGAACTAACTGGGTTATTGTGCAACCTTAATACTTTTCTTTTTCCTTACTATTTACCATTTCTTCCCTGCTGTCATTTTAAATAGCACTGATATTTACTTCTACATCAAATTACAAATGAAGTTTTGTAATGAAACAGAAAAGAGTATTTTGACTGTAATTCTGCTAAGTATGCAGTGCTTTGTCATGGCAAATGCTCCCCACAGATATCATGTCTTATGATCACTGTTGCTTCGATTTAAGAAAGAAACCCAAAATACCCATGTGATAAAGTGTATTGCAAGATTGGTGGAACATACTGAATCTCTTTTCTAGCTAGGAAAATTGAATCATTGCCACGATTACGAGAAATGAGATGACTTACTCATAAATCCCTAACAATCATCATCTCTCAAATACCACAGCTAATAAATAACCATTTGTTTACAAATAGGCTGTATCATCCTCTGGTGGCTGAGGCCCATGAAGCTGGATCATATTTACCTTTTTCTGAAGCCTTCCATTAAAGTTACTAAAAGATTTCCCTTTGACGATCTTATGTCTATAAAAACTGAATCCACCTTAATCTCTTTGGATATTGTATTAAGTACAGTTTTTCTCAACTTGTGCAAAAGTCTTGAAATATCACTGTAAGAATTTTTTAAAGACAGTTTAACTGTAAGTCATTTTAAGTGATATACTGTAGCTGCATTTCCTTCAGCCTTGAATTGTACTTAATGGGTTAATTATCTTTTGCAGCTATAATGAATCTTTTTTTCCTTAAACTGAGGTCTATCAGGCACCTGAAAAGTTTTCAAGATAATAAACAATGTTGAGTGCATTCTGGTTATTACAAATGCTAAACAATGAGAAAGAAAACCAAAATTTGATTACCAATGAGCATATGTATATTGTGACAAAGCTGTTTTCTCTGGTTAAAGTATTTCACAAGAATTTTTTAAAACCTCTCTTACCTTTGAACTGTTTTGTTTTGAAATTCCTATTCAGTGCAGAGAAAATGTTTATTGATGTGAAATTCCTTCTCAAGAAGAGCAGGGATTTCGCTCACCAAACCATCACCGTCAGTCATAAAGGCTGTTCATACATCAGATTCCTTTCAGTTGCCTCCTGAAAACAAAACATATTTAGCCAAATATTAGTGAGATAACAAGGAGCTGTATTTTTACCAGTAGAGATAGCTTGGTTGCTACTCCAAAAAGTCAAATTTTCATTTTTGAAAAAGAAATTACTCCAGAGAACTTTTTTCCCCGCAACTCTTAAAATATACACCAGCACTAAATAAGCAATCATGGATTCACTTGAAGACTTGAGCTGTGAAATTGCATCTCAAGCAATTAAGAATTCTTTGTACTATGACAAGTAATACATGCTAAACTTGTTACCCAGAACAGGCCAAATGAGATTTTCCAATATAACAGTAACTTTTTATCTTTTTAGTGAAATCAATACCTGTAATTTTAACTTTCCAGATTTTCTGAATTTCCACTTGAGAGCATGTACAGCCAATATGGCCCTACATCCTTTCAATTTATATCTCTTCTTTCTGCTACTCTTGAACCATAAACTTGTTCTTCAGCTAGTTTGCTGCATCCATTTAATTTAAACTTAGTCTTAGCTTTGTGAATCAGGCTGCTGTTCTTTTAACACTTAATCAGCTCCACCAATTAGCTAATTTCTGATCAGATTAATTTCTTTTTCCAACATTTTAGAGTTGTTTCAGTAATCAAGATTTTATTCTGGCTTGTTTTCGATTTTGTTTTCCTCCCCTGGAGACTACTTTCAATTGGCCTTTGTGTTTGAAGAGAACTTTTCAATTTCCAGTGGTAAACATCTTCTTAATTTTCAGGAGTTTTTCTAAAATATGATTTTTTTTCCCAATACCTTAGAGTTTCTTGCTTGTAAATGGTTTTCTTGTTCATCCTGGAACATGGCAACCAAGAAGCAGGGATGTTTTGGTTTACTATCTACCTGCTATGCCATGTCACATATGGATGGGTAAGTAATCCCTATGATATGGAAATACATGCTTTATATATATGTTTGTGCTTTATATAAAGATATATATCCATATGTTTAAATGCTCAGATACACAAGATGGTTTGAGTTGATGTTTTAATGAAATACAGATTATTTTTCATAATTTTATTGTCCTCTTTGTTTTCGTGTTCATTACAGTTATACTTGAACCATATCGTTTCCTAAACAGATAATAAGAAAGTTCTCACTCAAAATGGCATTTGTGAAGTTAGTTTCTTCAGAAAGAATGGCCAAAAGGCAATATTATCTGCTTGTACCTATTTAATCCTCCTATCCCTCTGGATCATGTCCCAGAAGAGAGGTTTTTTTAGTAGGAGGCAAATCTTAAATAAGAGCTCCTTAAATAGATTGTTATATTGTTGTGACAGGTAGGAAAAAAGTAAATGAGCCATTAGATGTCACAGAACTGTAGAATCACCAGATTGTTTAGAGCTTCAATCTGACTGATAGCACTGCACTGCAAGATGCAGCTGTAGAAATCAAAATGCTCATCTGAACAACGCTGAGTCATTACTCATGTTTGAGAATGTAATGTTTGCTGATTTGTATTTGATTTGATGTACCTTATTTTGGAATTTTAAAACGGAACTTTTAAATTCTTAGAGCATTAGATCTTTATATGGGTAAAGAGAGAAACAGTTACAGGAGTCACAGCAAAAAATATTTTTACACTGCAGATAAAATCTGTTATTTTTGGTGTAAGTTAATGACAGCATGGTGGTACTGAAGAGCAAAGTCTAGTACCAAGTAATTATTGCATATTTATTTGATACTTTTGCCTACTTATTTTCCTTTGAAGTGTATTTGACACTGGGCATTGTCAGGGTACTGGAGTAGGAGGCCTGTTGGTCTTAGATAAGGTATCAACTCCTAGTTTTCATCTAATTTTCTTTAGAAAAGACAGAAGTGCCTAATACAGTAAACACAATTATTCCAGAGCACTTAATGGAGGGCTAACAAAATAGATAACTTGACAAGCTTATAAAAGCCATATAAATATAGCGAAGTATGTAAACTGCAATGTTTTTCATTAGAAAGTAATAGAAATGCAAATTGATTTCATAGAAGGCACTCAAAATAGGGTTTTCTTCTGCAAAATTGTTTTCTTATTGTGAGACATCAGTGTGGTAATGCCCCAAGAAATAACAGGCATCTTGCTGTTGGCTTAGTTCTAAGAAAATAGGGATTTTCCCAGGACCAAACCAGCACAGGTTATTATACAGCTCTATTGTTTCTAACAAAAGCTGTTTAGTACTTTGACTATCTTCCAGACAAATTTCCAGCATTAAATGAGAAAGCATTCACCAGATCTGTTTCACATGTCTTCATGGACACACACTCTAGCTCCCAAACTTGAATTCCATTTCTAAGTATACTTCATTCTGCTACGGTAGGATGCCATTTGTCTTATGGTTAGCTGTGACCCAACTTTCATGAGAACACAAGGTAATTTAAGAGCTATTGATGCCCAGGGCTTGAACCCTAACCACTTTTGCATGTCCATAGAATGATGTGAAGACCCAGGTTTTACATGCTGGTACAGTGATCCCAGAGTGCTAGAGCTGAAACTCTGGAAGGTGAGTTTCAGTTGAGGTAGATCCAGGTAGGTCCAAGGAAAGTACTTTTTGGAAGTTGAGAATAGATTAAGTAGCTGATGAGGAAGTAAAAATACAATCTCTTGCACTGCTGTTGGATTCTGACTTCAACTATTTTCTGCAGCTGTGAGTTCTTCTGGTGCTCCCATGAAATGACATGAATAGCTGTATAGATAAACTCCCAGACTGTGAGTGAATGTGATTTATTGTTTGAGGGCTAACATTGTCTCTTAGAGGCAAATGCAAGAGCTAAACTGGGCAGTGAACTGCTTTATAGTCCCGCTCTTCTCCTTGGCAGTTGAGCCTTATCTTTCAGAATCTAAGCACTTACTGTAAATAAATTTTATCTAGATCTTACTACAATACCCTGTCAAACACAAATAAATATAAAATAATAAACAAAATAAATAATATAAAATAACAAGTATAAAATTAATATATTTTAATGGCAAATAGGCAAATCCCGATGGATCCCTGTGCACTAGGATTCATTATGTGGGGATAGCTTGGACTATGCTGACAGAGAATTTGGTGAAGGGCCCAGCTCAGTGCTGAAGATAGCATAGAGAGAGGTTAGCTGAATAATTCAGCCTCACACCTCTCCTGATCCAGGAATTTTGGTTCCATTTACATGACTGACACTATTGCAAAGAAGACATGCAAAATCTTCATGGCAGGATCAAACGAGTACTGAGAATTATGAATTGCGTCTACTTGTAGCAAAGCATTAGAACCTTCTCTGAGGTAAAGTGACCCCTAACGATTGTCAAAATTATGAACTGTTTCATTGTCAATTAAGGGGCACAAGAAAGGAAACAGACAAACACATTCTAACATCTGCATGATGTCTGGCATCTTGTTTGTTTGATCATAAACTGTGTTATCTTATTTTGATGTCATTGCTGGAAATAGATTAGATTCTATCTGAAGCATTGTATTGGGAGTTTTTGCTTTTACTGAGCACTATTCAGAACCAGATTTTCGAAATATGACATCTATTTTTCAGGTACAATTTGAGCACTGCGTTTTCTGCAAGCAAATGATAAAATATACAGATATGCATACAAACCTCAGCTGTATGTGCTAACTGAATACAAACTAAGCACAAACGGGCTTTTACAGATGTAAATTCTATCATTTGCTTGTAGAAGTGACAGTGATAAACAACCACACACACCAGCGATTTGCATGCACAGAGCTGATGTTTAGCTCTGAGTGCTTTTTGAGACCTTAAGTGTCATACCCTGTTGAGAGGGACCAATCTAATTTTTACTTATGCCTCAGCATGTGTTGCACATGAGGTAAAAGACTCCTATAAAGACTGTGCTAACACCCCTGCCCTTGAAAAGGCTTTTCCTGGCAACCAGGAGAGGCACAGATAGTGTCCACGATGGGGCAAATACCCAGATGCCTGCCAAAAATGCCCTAGCACGTAAAAGCAGCTGGCTGCACAACCGGACCCATTTTGCTTTGAGTATCTAGGAGGGAGAGAGGTTTGCTTATAGGGTCCACTCGGTTTTCTCATCAAAGAGAGTAATTTAGGGCACTTTCTGAGCAGGGCGTGTGGTTTAACCCCAGCCATCAACTTGGCCCACCCAGCCTCCCCTCACCAGTGCGATGGAGGAGAGAATTGCAAAAGTGAGAAAACTTGTGGGCTGAGCTCAAGACCAACTGTAAGCACTTTTTGTATATTATTTCTTTATAGAGAGATTTACGGACTCCTAGCAAATGATTTGTCTAATTCTAGAGTAGACATCCAACACAGATGAGATGAAAAGCTCCCTGAACATGCCCTAAAACGTTTGTCTCCCAAATAATTGCCCCTAGGTTGCCTAACTCATATGAAGACAATTGTCCACCCTGCCACACAAAATGCCAGAATAGACACAGAGAAATGCTTCCACCACTTACAGATAACAGACAGCTTTTGGGGCAGTATAATGAATCCTGTGGTAACAAGGAGGAAGAGAATTTGCCCACACATTTTTATTCTGAAAATACAGAATTTTTAGCTTTTATGGCTATTCTATCCCATCTTTCACTTCCTGAATTTTAATTTTCTTAAGAAAGGTTCTGAAGGATTGAAAGAAAAAATCACCTAGAAAAATAAAAGGAGCATTTTAAAAATGAAAATTTAAAATATAAGTGTAATACTAACAGCTGAATTTATAATAACTATGCATATAATAAAAAAAAACAGATTATACTAATTTTCTGCATCCAAATTTTTTTCTCTACTAAGAACTATGTGTCAAATTCAGGTTTATTATAAAAGTAGGACATAAAAGATTATTACTTTGGAAGAGGTAGCAAGCATGATGTTTAGGAGTTTTAGAAAACAGCATCAATTAGGAGAAACTTTGCAAAATATTTTCTCCCCATGTAGTGAAAAACTTTTCAAAAGAACTCACTGTTAAGAGTTCTGAAAATTCTATCAGAGGCATTGAAATGGGAAATGAGTGCTAAAAAGCTTTGAAAATCTGATCTTTATTTAAGTGTTTTTTAAAAGGTTAAAAACCATATGTACCTAAAATACTGGTTTAATGATTCAACAGTACCTATGCTCATGCAGACCCAGGGAAAAAAGATTTTTTTTCTCCACTGGGGAGAAGTGAGAGGTAAATCTGTGAGTTGCATGTCCAGTAAATTTGCCACAGCATTCTGATTAGTATAATAGTCTTTGCTGTCCCTTCAATGATTCACTCAAAATACAATGATTTTTAGGATACAAATTCTCTTCATTACTGACAAGGTCATGTTTAGGTCATACCTATGGAAGCAAGAAATTAATATTATGCTGCTTGCTTTCTCTAGGCAAAGCATTTGCTTTGGCATTTCTACACACATTTCCATTTTTTATTTTTCATATTCATATTTCCTTTACCACAATAGGAGTAACAAATTTACATTTCTGTTGGGATGCTATGTACCCTCTTTTTGGATGGGTGATTTTTGTGTAAAGAAGCCTATGCCTAGCTAACGCAACAACAAATTCCTCTATGCCAGGTTGCACACATATAGGTATGTGAGCCTCACCAAAGCTTTAGCTTCAGAACATGACAGAAATCCACTCTCTTTCCCTAAAAGCAGATCCCTGTGTTGATTCAAGAGAAAGATTGTTTTTATTCTCCACAGTTAACACTGGTCACTGAAGATTCTGCTTCAAAATATTCTTGTTCAGCATATGGGAATCCCACTGCTCTTCTATAAAATGAAATACTAGGACCTTTCCCTTGCTGAGAAATCCCACTTAAAAACTCCCCTTTTTTGAGGATTTATCAATATTTCATTAAAAAAATCCCTTCTCTTAATGGCTTTTCTCAGCTGAACACTACTAGCTTTGCTGACTTTATTTGTCACAATATGAGACCAGCGAATAATTCTGGAATCACAGTCAGCATCATTCCTCATCTTTCGTTTTCTTTCCTTCGCACCTGGCTGGGACAATTAAATACTGTATAGAGTATCAAAGGCACAGCCTAATAATTGCAGAACAGTAAGCTTTGCAAGCCCAGGAAGGCGTTGATTGTCTGCCTGTAAAAGCCATTTTCTGCATCCTTATTAGTCATTATTACGTGAATCACTTTAATCAGTAATTAAGGAGATGTCTTGTCTAGTTTCTTCAGTGTTAGCCATGAACATGAAATAATATGATTTTAATCAAAGGCAGAGGCTTCATTTGAAATTATTGACTGCCATACACAGATTTTTTGGTAGTGGCTGATTTCTGAGGTCTATATGGTGAAGGTTTATATAATTTCTAGACAAGCACCAAGGTATGTTATATTTTTTTAAAACTACTTCAAAACTATTTTATTGCTATGTAATAAGCAGAAGAATTCTTAATGGCATTTGAATGAAAAAAACGTTCCAAGACACAGGTTAAATGCTTATGCACCACAGACTCTCCACACACTGTTGGTGTATTTAATAGCATAGTTGCAAACCACGCAACTATGACCCGTATTCCCCAAAGCCATCGCCCTAGGTCTTACATATCGGGTACAACAGCTTCCTCACATTTTTCCTGGGAAAAATGAGGCCTCCAGAAATGCCTGCTCTTTGAGCAGAGCCCATGCATGGTCTTCCCAAAGGGACAGAAAACTTTTGTGAAGTTCACACACATTCGTGGATTTACTAAATTTTGCACCGTGTGACGATTTGGTGAATGATAAGAACTTCTCTATCTTTCGTCTCTTACTGGATTTGCAGGGGTGTTAAATCTGGCAAAGACAAAGCACAGTCTGCAGCTAATCACTTCAGCTGATGATTGCAGCAATAGCCAGGTCAGGACAGAGTCACTGATCCATTTAGTGCAGCTTTATCAGAAAGTTTATAAAGTTACATAAACAGATGTACATAATTCTAAACTCTACCATTACCAACAGACCAAAAGATTTATACTTTAAGCAACCATCTTTGCTGCCTCATATATTGTAGGGCTGCTGAAGATGGGGAGTAGATCACCTACTGGTTGGAATTCAGAAATTTCTTCAGTCAGTGGGATTGTTTCCCACTTTCCAAGATCCCCAGGAGATGTTCTTCAGCTCCTTTTGTCTTCACTATGAACTCCACCAGCTTCTTGTTCTCCCGGTCCCTGGCAACTCTGGTCCTGTCAGGGAGGAGCTTCCTTGAGGACTCCTGGGGGGAGGTTTTTGAGGAAGACTCTCCCTCCCCTTCCTCCTCTGTATTTGGGAATGCCACCTGCACCATGCTCTCGTATCCCTCTTTCCTGACTGGGCAGCTGATATCAACAGCAAAATACTCCTGGAAGGACCCAGTGCAAGAATGACACCCCACTCAGATCTGATAGTCCAGGATGAGCTGGAAGCACAACTCGATTTCCCTGGAATAGTTCTCCTTGGCTCTGTGAGAAATAGAACTCACTCTTTAATTAAAATTCGAACGATTTATTAAAGGACGAAGTCATGAAGCAAAAGGTGACAGCCCTGGGAGCATAGCAACAGGCAGAGGCATAGCTGGCACAGCTGGAGGCACGGCTAGAGGCATGCCCCTTAACAGTGGTGCCCCCCCAATATACCCATGGAGGAAGCATCAGCTAATTACATATTTATAAAACATTCATATTAAAACCTTCTTTAACATGGCCCCTTCCCTGTCCCACCTTTTTAGAGCATGTGCAGTTGTCTTCCTTGAAGGCAGTTCTTACTTTTTCAATACATTCAAAAGACTTTGACTCCCTCATTGGTTAGATGTGATCCAATTAAAACAATCCTCCTGTCTCTATACAATGTTCATGTTAAAAATAGCTCTAAGCCCCAGTGAAAGTCAACAGCCAGTCCTCTCCCCTCATAGCAACAAAACCACTCCCACAAAACCAACATTACAATGCCCAACACATTTGCGAAAGCCAACACTATTAAATGTAGTTTTCACAGCTCATTCTGTGAGCTCCTGCTTCTCCTTGCAGTCGAAGTGCTTCAGGCTCTTCAGAGGCCCTGAGAAGCCTTTTTTTTTCTCATTTGCGGTGCCATCTATGAAGAGCACACAGGCCCTATAGTGCTTCCTCTTCGCTGCTGTCACCACTGCTGGCCGGTATGGATACCACTGCAGCTTGCCACCACACCAACATCCCTTCCTCGAAGAATTTGGGTTCTCAATGAGACAGAACACATGGTAAATTTTCCTCCTCGTTGTCTGTCAGAGGTGAGAGTGGAGGGAGGCTCTATGAGGAAACTCTCCTGCAAGACACCCTAGAGGGTTCCAGCCCTTCATCCTCCTTGGAGTCAGGGGCTTTATTCCCAGCCAGGTGTGAGGGATCCTGGTTTTCCTCCTCCTGAGGCTGAGGGAAGGCACCAGAAGGCCCAGGTGAGGATCCAGGGTGGTTCCTGCATTTCCTTTCCGTGCCTGAGGCCTGAGGCTGTTTTCCACCCTCTGCCTCTCTCCTTCCATCCAGCTGCTTTGCCAGGCTCTCACTCTCACTGCTGATGCTTTTCTCCAACTCATCTGAGGCAGTTTCACAGGAGGAATCCAGGAATGTTCTCCCAGGCTGAGCTCCTGTCTTTCTTGGAGGTTGTGACATATTTAGAGGGGACAGATGGAGACCCTTCCTCAGGAGCCCCCTGTGCTTGATCCTGGGCGGAATTATCCCTATGTCCTCTTTTCCTTCCTTGCTGACTTCTTCCCACTTTTGGCTTACAGGAGACTCCATTCCCCATTTTGGGCTGGATTTTCATCTGTCTGGGTGACTGTTGTGACTGTCAGGGGTGGGTGCCACACACAAGCTCCTGGCACTGCACCTGGCAGAGTTTGTTCTACCCCCACATGTTCTGGCAGGGCTTGCTCCACTTCCAGGTGCTTTGGAAGGGTTTGTCCCACTTCCAGGTGCTTTTCCACTCCCTCCTGGAGTGGAAACCTCCCCAGCTCCGTGCTTTGGGATCATCCTTCAGCCCACAGTTATTTTGGGGTTTTCTTTCCTCTTGGCAGCCTCAGGTTCTCACTTTTTGAAGCAAGAGTGCAACAAGGAGCTGCAGGAGGGGGTGGGTGGGGCAGATTTCTCCAGGGAAAATTTGGTATTTATTCCTTCTGCAGGTAGCACTTGACTGCCTGAGTCAGTTTGGTGGAGAATATCCAGAGCAATTTTAAGGGAATATCAATACTGCACTGTGGTTTGCAGCATATGTGCTCTGCCTGCTATGCAGATACCGACAGACTGCCAGGGTCCTTGTGCTAATGCTGTCCCTATCTCTTGTTTCTTTCTCCCCTCTCTCTTTTTCCCTTCTCTGCTCCTTTTCCTATCCCCCTTTAATAAGAACACTTACCATTTTTTATCAATAAACTGTTCTCAGATATAATGCTGTGTTTGTGCTTTATTTTTGTCCGAAAAATCTATCAAAAGAATCCTTCCTGACTCTCCCTTTTTAAATCGGACCGGGACACCTGTTGACAGCATATTTGACCCTAGAACTTCAGCTTTTAAATCAAAACATTTCCTTGCAACTTCAGTATATTTTCTTTATATCCATTACCATGTTTCCTTATTTTTAATCTGTCATCAAAACATCTGTCTTTGAATGGTTAGGCTGATGGGTGTCTTTTGCTGAGCTATTGCTAATATGCTGGGAGGCATTGCTGTTTAAGTACATTTGCTTAATTTTAGATCTAATTCTATTCATTTTGCAATGACTGGACATTTTTCCATTGGCTCATTTGATTGTACATTCCTTGGGGCAGGGATGTGTCTTCCATTGTTTTTTCCTGAGTGCACTACCAGTGATGGTGTCCAACAAATACAAGTAGACAATAACCTATTCTTTCAAGGAACAAAAAGATGTTCTTTTTGATGCATTCATCTTTCATCTCTTGAGTTTGCCATTCAGAGTCAGAAAACTGTTTACAGAGTTCAATTTTCATCAGTTTCCTAGGTTTTTGCATCTTCTAGTCTTCTCGTTTCCTCGCCAATTTGCTTCATACTTAGTCACGCAAATGTCTATTTTAAACTCTACAATTCTGAGAAGAAAAATTAATCATAATTTTTCAGGTTGTTTTTTGAAAATATATGATATCCCACTCAGCAAAGGTTTCTTTCAAATTTTTACTCATAGGGTTTTTTTTTTTTTCCTCTATAGCATCCAACAAAAGCAGAAATAATGAAAACATAGCTTTTACAATTGAAGAGACATTGCTAGTTCCAAAGTACAGATATACTGAAACTATTTATGGAATTTAAAATTGTTGTGGAAAGGGAAAGTTCTGGATTTTGTGTTTCCCCTTCAGAACCATGTCCTTTATTTCACCTCATAGTTGTAATACTGGCATCAAAAGAGGTTCATCATAGGCAGAGACAGCAAAGTCAGATTCTTTTCTGAATATTAATTGAAGTGATGAAGACTATACTGTTTAAATACATAGTCTCTGTTTCATTGGATTCAACCAGTTGCAGGTTAAGACCTGAATATTGTGGACAAAACTGGAAAACCCTGTACTCAAGTCCCAGCAGTTGAATAGAAGAGTAATCGATTATGTATATGCTTGTTATCAATTTTTAGCCTTAAGAAGATGCGATGAAATGTGGATAGACTTATTTATGCTCAACACTTTGGTTTTTTTTTTTTACTCTAAGAAATTTGATGTATTTGAATGCATTTTCAATCAGCAGAAGGAACAAGGAGAGAATGGGGCATATCTCAGCAGGACCAGAGAGCCAGCAGAAGTTGAAAGAAGTAGTCAAATTGAGCAGTATGCATTAATTTAAGAATTAAAAGCAGAAATGTTTTAAGAAAGGGAGTTTGTGCATATTGTTTACACAGATACTACCAAATGGATTACTCATCTATTTTCATCATCAAGAAAATTCTCCAGACTTCAGTTTTGACAGTTTTAAACAAAACCCATCATCCCAGCTCAAAACTGTATTTGCATATGTATATATGCAGTCTGCTATGAAAAAAATAAGATGCTATTAGCACACTGAGCCCTTATGCTTCTCCCTACTTCAGGAGATAGAAGCTGTGAAAAGAGATTGGGAAAGGAAAAAAAAAAACCAAGAAAAAAGGGGATTGCTGGAGCTAAACGCATAACTGTTCTGGGCTTCCTCCTTACCCCAGGGCATGTTCCTGTTCTGATGATATTTCCCTATGATTCCACTGGGAATATCAGATATAAAGGCACATAGGAGAACTTCATAGCATGGAAAATCAGAGAGGAGTTGGTTGTCCCAAAGCCCGCACTCGTTCCTACAAAAATTTCCTCTCCACTTTACCACAGCAGGGCTGTGTGTGGCTTTCAGATCAGCTGGTGAAGCAGAAATGCTGAAGGGCTTAGCCCACACATCATCTTGTCTCCATCTCTCCCTGTTGGTGTGACTCCAAACTTCAGTCCTTGCACACCAACCCTTGGCTGCCACTGAAGATGTTGTATCCCTTGTAGAACATTCTCATGCCTTTGTCTGCTTCTGAAAATTTCATCTCTAGCAATGAAGACTTATGATCCATTAAGAAATTATTTAGACAAATTATTTTTCTGTTGTTTCAAAGCATCTCCCTTTTGTTTGTTTCTAAAACTTATAGTGACAAATTACTTTTTCTCCCATTTTCCAACTTAAGTGAACTGAGTGGAGATCTTCCTTTCCCAAATACTGAAAACTACATCAAACTTTTCAATTCGACACAGATCCAGGCTTACCACAGGAACCAAGAAGACTGCAGCATCATCCAGTGAAATACAGATGCTTCCAGACTGTGTGAAACAAATGTGGCTTTGCTGCCCACTCATTTCCCTCAGAGCTGCATTTCTTCCATTTGAGTCTCCCAGGTTAGTCCTTCTGTCCCACCCAGTTATATCTTGACTAGCTATGAGTCCAGGCCAACTCTCAGAAAAATCAGCAGATATAGCTGCTTCTTTTTCAATTTCACATAACAATTTTGAGTGGAATAAAGCCTTCCATACGCCCTAAAGAACATATACAGTGTGCTGAAATCATGATGCTGCTATGGAAAGTGAGTGCATGGTCATTGCTCCATTGCTCTCATTGCAGTGTCTTGAGCAAGCAAGGATGAAGCTTTGGCTATGGCCAGAGAATAGTTTTGTTTGTCAGTTGTGTAGAATTTAATCAACAAGAAGATATGTTCATGTTTAAAAGCCATTAAACTAATCAATTCAATTTTGGTGACTTTCTAGAAAAACAGCTGTAGAAGTTCCGTAGATCTCCCAAGGGCTACAGGATTCTTTATTTGTAAAAAGGAACAGAGATAAGTCTTTAAAGGCGTCAAAAAATATCACTCAAGGCTTGAGTTGTGCATGTGGTCTTGAGACCTCTGAGCAAAAATGATAGAATGCAGGGAAGAACTGAATCAAAATTGTGGGTGGAAAGCTAGATGCTTTTGAAAACGTAGCTTTTAATTATCAATTTTCATGTGGACTGTGTAGACAATGGTGAAATTCAAATAGTATATTAAGCTTTTACTCTCTATGAATATCCACAGCATGTCTTTATACCCCAGTGCAATGCAATTGTTTTAGGGTAGCATTTATTAAGCACATTAAATTTGTTGCAGTTTAGATGTTTGGGAAACCAGGAGAAAACACCAATTGTGTAGTGGTTTTAATTCGCCTATTTGAGTTTCTGGCTAAATGCCAGCATACTTAACAAAATTTACCTGATTCTGGTTGTGAGGTAAGGAATAATAGTAGCCAAAGTAGGCTCACACTTTAAGAGATATAAAGAGAATATATTAACAGACTTAAAAAAGAGAATAATAAAAGTTAGGAATCAGAACAAAACCTTTAGAATACCCTTCTTCTCCCTCACCTCTCCATTTCTTTCCCACTGACCATACAAAAGAAAACACTTTGACTTTTAGTTAGTTTACCACTTCTGGAATAGTCTTTTATCAGTTCATGTAGGGAAAGAAGTTTTCTCTTGCTTTACTATGTTGATTTCCCCCATAAGAAATACAGTTCTTATGGTTTTCAGCCTCAATACAAGCAGCTTCCCGGAAGAAAAAGATCTGCTTGTTCTGGAAAATCCCTCCCACTTTAGTAGCTTTCCCAGGACCACTATAGTGGGCATATGATGGTTGCTGAGGCACTCTTTTGAATGAACATTTCTATTACAGTGGCAATGAAATGCTCTTTTATTATTATCAGCAACACAAGTCTTCTACTATTCCCGGGGCAAGGAATCTTTACACAGGAGCCTTAATCCACTGGCTGTAGCTAGAACATTACATCCCCCCCTTTTTCACTCTTTTAGACCATTGCTCATATATTACAGGGTATATTATAGCCGAGTTTATCAACATGTCTTTACAAGAGAAGTTTCAGCCTCAAAGTTTGGACACTCCTCATCTCCTCCTTCTCTGGATATAGGCCTTGCTTCATTCATTAACTTGGAGTCTTTATGTTGCACCTTTTGCAGGTGTCTTCATCCTTTTTCTTTCTGTGTGGGGGAAAATGGATGGCCCGTCCTGACATTGAAAAGGTTAATTTGTCTTTCGGCCAGGCGATGGTCACATGACCTCTACCTGCGCTTTTTGAGTGTAACATTCCGAGCGTCTGAGCTGAGGGAGAGGAGTTCGTCTGCGCTGTTCTCCATCCAAACCGCGTCCGAGCTGCAGGGGGCTGACCCGAGCCCTTTCCCACGCCAGGCTGCGTGCAGAGCGGGGCTGGTGGGGCCCCATCTGAGTTGCAGGGGGCTGGCCTGAGCTTTCTTCCACGCTGGGCTGTGCCACAAGGAGCCGGCTCAGCCCTGCCAGGCGGGGCAGGACTGCCAGGGCTGAGTCACCTCAGCCTGGGACAACAGAACGAAGCTTTGCCTAGCTCGGCCGAAGCTGAGCAGAATCCACCTGGCTCTGTCTCGCATGGAGCCGCCGTGAGGGACTGAAAGGCCGACATGAGCTCCCTCCCCTCCCCCTCCGCGCCATCTCAGCCAGCAGCCCAGTCATGTGGCCCGGGCGGACCTCACCAGACGGTGTGGAGGGGAAAGAGCGACATCTTTTCTCAGTCAGCCAGAAGTCTAAAAGAGGGCTTCTTCAGATCCCCTCCTGGTTTTATGAGTTCTGGAGGCGGAAGCTGTAATACATCCTTTTGGATATAAGAGTTCCGGCTTCACCGCCTTCCTTCTGCACTGGAAACCCCACCTAAGGTTACCCCACGACAAAATTATAGACTTTCTGAGACAGAAAATACCTGCATAGATAGATCTCAAAAATTACAGAAGTCCCCAGATTATTGAATGTTTGCTTACCTGCAGTAAAGTGCCTAAGACTGCAGAAGCAGAGATCAATGAGTGGGAAAATGACTCATTGGATATTCATATTATCCAGTTTGGAAGGTATAGTATGGATGGAATTATCAATAAAGTCAGAGTCTTCATGAGGAAGCAACTCTGTTTGCAACTCTTAAGCAAGAAATGAAATTGCCTAGAATGCAAGTTTACAGATAAGAGTGTTGAGTGAGGCCCCAAGGAGCTTGTGTTGACAACAGGAAACCTTTTATTTGAATTGTCTAAGGGTAGTAAAAGGTCAAAATTATTCAAATGCTGAATACAGCAGATAGATGAATCCTGAACCAACAGATTTGTGAGGCAGCAGAAAGCAAAATGCTCTGATAGCTGGATTTTTATACAGATTGCATAAATCTTGCTAACTTGTAATGGCCACTTTTGTACATTTTACATGTAACAACTTCAGTTTATCCACATTAATGTAAATGTAAATGTGCTTGAGAAAGACCTGAAAATATCTTTGAACATTAATTCTTATGTAAGTAAATATCAATAAATGTTTTAGTTAGTTTCTGAACAGTTATCCTAACTACTCATAAGAAGTGACAAATTGCTAAGTGAAACAAATGACCAAAAGAGGAGATTGTGGAAAGGGCACAAATGTTCTTTTTTATCTGCTGCTGAACTACTTTATGATCTTAAGCAACTCATTTAATTTGTGCATGTCTTCCCACCATTTCTAGCCATATTAACTAGGACTACATAGAATCTCCCTGCCATGTTGGTTGCACAGTATGTTTTACTATCATCTGATCATAACCAAGAATAACAAGATAAAAATTATACTGGATTCTAGAAGAAAAAAATCTTTGACCCTTTGCATCAAATTGTTCCAATTCTTGGCCTGTAATTAAATTCATATTGTCATCACTCCTTGAGTTAAATTTTCTGAGCAATGAAGAATGTACTTGGTCATGAAGGGTTTTCCTTTTGCATTTTAGGATATCAGTGTCTCTGGAATCTATTTAGTCACCTACACCCGTTTTACAGTATGACACACAACTGCAAAATATGCAAGAGCATGTAGTGTGTGTTAATGAGTCATAGTATTGATTTCACCAGCAATACTTTAATGCTGTTTCTCTTGAAAAATGAACAATAGATCTGGGCTCAGAAATTCTTAATGTATATTGTGTATGGTAATAGATAGTCCATATTCAGTAATGCATTTTATTATTCTACAGAGAAGCTAAAATATATGCTGTTTTACGACAGTGCACATAAGTGAAAGATCTATGCTAATTTTTTTCAGACTGTCAGCACATCTGAAAAGCATTCAACACAATGTTGTTTTCTTAGGAACTCAGCCTTTTTGGTGTGGATTGGCTTGCCCTCTAGTGAAACTCCCTGCTTTCTGTTTCTCAAATGCATCCTCTTCCAAGACTGTTGTCATGTAAAGCATTCTGGTTCACCATTCCTCCACCTCAGCACCAAACACAATTCTGTAGTTTTAGGTCAATGTATGTACCAACTAAGCTGAAGGTTCCAAAACCTTTTCATTAGGCAATACTGATGAACTGTTCAGCTTTGTGGCTAATTGCATTACCATGGTCTTTAGTCCCATTCTTCAGAAGGGACCACTGAAGAGACTGGAAGGATTCCTATCTTCCCAGGCTGCTGGTTCAAATTATGTTTTTCTGTCCAATTTGTTAGTGTTTCTAGATTTGTAGTTACTGTTTCTATCTCAAAGTGTGCTTGGCTGGAGATCTTTATTTCTCTCACTGAGATTTGCAATTATTATTTGGAACTTTACCTTAGCCTAAAAATATATATATTCTACTTAGGGTCCTCTTGAAATCCTTTGAATACCAGTAATCTGGTTTGTTCAGAAAACAACTGAGAGCACACTGCTATGATGAATTGTTTTTAATAATTTTATTTTTGCAATAGAGCTGTGAATCTCTTGCAGCACAAGAAGGAAAGATGGGGTAAAAAAGAAAGAAAGGGAAGTTTGAAATTCATCAGCCAAATACAAAACTTTGTACTGACTTTCATGTAGTCTAGGGTCTGCCCTTTTCTTCTTATGTATGATCATGTTCACTTAAATTATCTCAGAAGTTTCCTTTGGTTTTGGGGATTAAACTCTCTAGGATTAGGAGCAGAGCTTTCTGAGTCCAGGGCCCCCACCTTTGGAATTAGTTTTCCTTGGTTCTATGCCAATGTCCAGCTCTAGTAATCTTCAGAGCACATGGACAAATATTTGTATTTGGGTAAGTTTTTCTGTATGTTTAGGTGGTTTGGTTTTGCTTTGAATTTTACTTTACAGTCCTCGAGATGGTAGGTTGGGAATTGTTATTTTCTAACAGGATTATTTAGTATTACCCACCATGGGAAGTTTTCTGTGTAATTTATCAGGTTTTTTTTATAAATGTGCATTGTAGTGCCTGAATGAACAATATATTTATTTTCACTTTTATTTTGCCATTTTCCAACCTGTGATACTGGAAGTGCTTTGACTGAAACAGAAAAAGCTCTTGAGGGCAGAAGTTTCTTCCTTGCACATCTTGTCTGTGAAAGGAAGGGGTGACTGTGCAGGTGGACAGACAGTGGGATGGCTTATCAGCTGTGTGGGCTCATTGCTTCGTTCTGGGCAATTCTGCAGTCAAGTCCACCTTGGTACATGTTCCTCAGCCATCGTGGCTGTGCAAACATCCCCCCAAAGTGCCTGTCTGCAGTTAGTAGTGCTTTTTGCTTATGAGACCAAAACTGCAAGAGTGTCCAGAAGGTTTAAGGATTTCTATGCCAAAATGCAGTCTTTCAATAAAGTCTATTGAAATGACTGCAAATGGATGATTGTAAGTAGTCTAAAGTATTTTATTATAAACATTAATATATACAGCTTGATTGTCTAATTATTTACCTCAATTTTAAACATTTATGCTAGTAATTTCAGTAGAAAGCCTCCTCATTTGCATAAGTCTGAGAAGACAGCACGGTCTGTAAATACTTGATGTATTTTGAGAATAATATGAAAGAATCTTTACAGATGTGTATTTTAAAAATACGGCTTTGGTGTGTGACAAAGATTTTTTTTTCTCTCTTACAAGATTAGCTCTTGCCCTTTGTCTAAATATATTATAGCAATAAGAACTGTTCAGGTTCCCACAGTAACAATACTGTTGGGAGTAACAGAACCCAAGGCCAGGAATAAAAGGGTGCCATAAAGTACCTGATAATATCCCAAAATATCCTGGGACAGGTTCTCTCTCAGTGTAAAACAGACCAGCTCCTAAGGATGTGGCCCGGTGTCTCTGCAGAGAGTCACTATTGGAGAGGTCAGTACATGCATCAGCCAGATGATGCATAGATCAGATCTTTGCACTGCAGGCTCTTAGGAGATGTTCCCAGTTAACTTCCAGTGCAGCTGCTCCTCAGGACAATGTGGCGTTATATTTAGAAGTGCAGACCGGTCACCTGATGGTGTCCTGATTTAAGAACGATCAGGTCTGTGCTCACCATTCATCTCTTTGCAATGAAAAGGGGAATAGCTGAAGAGTTGGCTTGACTCTGGCACCACTAAGGAAATTCTTGTTTTTGTATAAACCACTCTTAATGAGATTGCATTTTTCCCTATCATGTCTAACTTCAGTCTGAGCAGGAAGATAACACAAAGAATAAAACAGTCGAGAGTGCACTGCGGTCACAACTGACTTAGCGGCTTACACGCGATTTTTTTTTTTTTTTTTCTTTTCTCTTCTTCTATCTGTTGATAAAATCGGAGAGCCGGTGGCTAGTACTGATTTAGATTTCCAGCCTGGATTTGTTCCTGTTTTTCTCCTTACTCCAGTTCTCCTTGTGCAGTGCTGCGTGGCGCTGGCAGCCTGAGAGAGAGGGAGCTCCAGTCACACGCATAGACTCAGACCGCTGAGAGGAGATTAACATCAAGGAGCCCACATTTGCAATAGCGGGTGGTGCTGGGGGGAGAGGCGAGGGGAAAATAAAATAAAAGCAACAATCGGGTAAATGCTCGTCTCCTCTCGCCACCAGCACCTTGCACAGGTCTGAAATCGCTTGTTTTGCTTTGCTGTATTGCGCTTGCCTGGGCTGTGGAGAGGGGAGGGGGAGGGGAGGAAGGGGGAGGTTTAACTTTTACTTGACATTACCGGGTTATTGTCACTTCCCCCGTGTTAAACCCCGGTGGTTTCCCCTCGCCCCCACCCCCTCCCCGGGCTCGGCTCCCTCCAGTTAACTTTGTTCAAAGGGCTGCAGCCGGGAGGGCTTGTCCGGGCCTGGGACACAGATAGCGTAAAGTAAATAACCACCACAATTAGGCTGGGGCCGGGAGTTGATCTTCGTGGCGAGAGATCTGCTTAGTTAGCGTTTGCTGTTTCGGGGCGATTGAAGGCCGCCGTGCCAAGGACACGCGCGCACACACACACACACACACACAGTCACTCTTACACACGCACGCTGGATACAAAAGTCTGGAGGATCTAGGGGAGAATTGCAGCCGCCGGATCGGTGCAGCAGCCGCGGCCAGAGCCATGCGTGTCACGGCCTCCTGAGGGGGGAAAAGGAAGGAAGGGAGGAAGGAGGGAAAAAAAGAGAGAAAGAAAGAAGGAAAAAAGAAAAGAGCGAGAAAGGAAAGCAGAAGAAAGACGCGGGGTGGTGGAAAGTGTTTGCCTGCTTTTGTCTCGCAATACAGTGAACTGGAAGATGGAGATGGATGTTAAGGGAGTTTCTCCGTGCCCGGAGCCCATCCCCCCGGCGGCGGGGTCTGGCGGCTGCCCGCACCAGCGCCCGCACCACCGCGATGGGCAGCCCGCGGAGCCGGCCCCCGCCGCCGACAGCGGCCACCCGGAGCGGAGGCACGGCAGCGAGAAAGAGGACAAAAAGGTAGGTCCGCTCCGCCGCCGGCCGGCCGGCGCCGCGCCCGCCGGAGGGGCCGGTTGCCCGGGGCCGCGCTCGGCGGGGCGGGCGGGGCCGCTCCCGGTGCGCTCCCCGCCGGCCCCGGGCGCGGGCAGCCCCGCGCCGCCCTTTGTCAGCGCGGCGGCGGGAGGCGGGGGGCCGGCGGCCGAGGTTGTCTGAGGACACGGGGGCGGCGGGGCGGGGAGCGGGGCCGCCGCCGCCGGGCCCGGGGCGCCGGGCATTGTTCCGCCCGCCCGCCCGGCGGGAGCGGCCCAGGTGCCGCCGCCAAAGTTTAACCTCACTTCGAGGGGCCGCGGCCGGCGGGGCCGCCGCTCCCCTTCCCTCACCGCGCCGCGCCTCGACTTCAGCCGGCGGCGAGGGGCGAGCCACTTGGGGGAAGGAGCCCGGGCGCTGTGTCCCTCCAGCCCTGCTGTGTCATTGCGGACCGGGGGACGGCTGCTCGCTGCCGAGTGAGAACCTGCGGGTGACGGAGTTGAGCGAGAAATGGGTCAGATCGCACCCTTTGGTGCGGATGTGTCTGCTGCTGGGAGAATCGGAAAGTAGGGAGGATGGGATGGAAAAAGGTTGCCATTAAGATAATGTCAGCGGAGTGCATTGATCAGTGCTTTTGTCTGTGGGCACTGTCTTCATTTCCATTCATTTTTCTCGGCATGCGTTTGCTAAACTGAAGCCGATGAATTCTGCTGTGTCTGTAGGTCTGTGACAGGCAGAGACTGATAAATGTGTAAGTTTCACCGTGATTCGGTGATGGTTGCAAGGTGTGATCCGTGTGTGCTAGACTGTAAAACACATCCGTTTATATTTTATTGAAATCCGAGTAATTCTCTGAATGCACAGATACCCCCAAACAGATTATAATCCTAGAGTTATGTAAAAAAGAAATGCTAGCATGTACTGGATTTGAGCCGTGTTTCTTCAACTAGTTTTACTATAGTTTGGTTTTGTTACAAATGTGTAAGAGAACAGTAACACAATGAAGGAATGTAAACGAGCAGTGCAATAAATCAATGCAACAACTATGTCACACCACATATTTGCATGACTAGAGCTCCAGTTGTCATGAGAAAGAAGGTATTTTTAAAAAATTATATTTTTAAATGTAGATACCGAGTTTTCAGCATTTGCCTCCTACACTTTTAGGTTTGTTCCTGTTTGGTAAAATCTGTGCTATTGTTTTAATTAAAAGAGAGTATCAATGCCGGATCATTTAAACAGGGCCTGTACAGTTTAAAAGGGTGGATGTGAGGGCTTTATTTTTAAAACGGTAACTGGTGGTTTACATATTGTGATAGATGAACACAGAATTTCATTTCTTTTGAGCTTATGAATATTTAATTCTGTCGTGACTGCATGTTACTGTACATAGCTGAATGATTTGTGTGTGTGTGATTGTTTCTAAAATCCCTTCCCTTGCATTGTGCTACTTACTAAACTTAAAATTATTTTATTTCAAAATAATGAAAATGTTGAGCCAAGGTTGCCATTTACACCATTTCTTTGTGCCACTGCCTCTAGAATTTTAAAACCCTGCCATCAGCAGAAATCCATGCTCAAAAATTACTTTCTGATGTGCCACACAGTCTGTCTAATGTTTTACCAATCATGGACATGAGGAAGGCAAAGAAGGTGTGACTCAAGGTGAATGAGCACCAAAGAAGGCCTGATTGTCTGTGGTGTGGCTAATTAATGTGTTCAGATGACTCAGGATTGCACTATTTTATTCTGGATCTGCCAGCATTTTCTGGACATGGAAACAAAAGTACTATCTTTTTTTTTTTTTGGTTTTTTTTTCTGTCCTATCTATAGCTGTGCTAAAGTACTGTGATATATTCCTCTTTTTAAAATCCACTATTAGCTTTTCCAAGCTTGCCATTGCCAAGGTTGTTGCAATGACTAGCTTGTATTTTTGGGATGTGCTGTGATATTTCAAACCTCCCTAAATGTATGTATCTTTTCTGGATGCTGTCCCAGGACAACCAGTACTTCTTATTAGTGCAGAACTGTTTCAGATATCTGGTAAAGTACTGGCAACAGAAATATGATTAGAAGGGGAAAACCCATTAAAGTGATAGTAAAATCCAACACTATTGTGAAAAAAACTCAACCCAACCACAAAACTAAACTCAAGTATTTCTGGAAACATCATCTGAGAACTTTCTAAATTGATTGAAATAACTGTACCATTGTTTATGTGACCCTTTTACAAACATCAGAGGCACACTGATACATCCTAGAACTGTAAGCGCTCTACGTGGAAATTGTAAAGGACATTAGAATCTGTATTCCTGACATGTGTATAGTTATGACTACCTAAATATTAAGATCTTGCAATGTCTCATGATCTCACTCTCAGATTTCTTTTTGGGATCATGCTTCAATTATAAAAAAAATCTTACATTTAATCATTGAGCTCGATTTCCAGTGGAGATAAAAAGAGTTTTACTTCCATCTAAACGGACCTGGGTCAAATTTATGTTCTAATAGAAGTATTTTTTGTCACTAACTCCAACAGGAACATTGCTGAATTAACCAAAGCAAGCATATGATCTAAGTCTATGAAATTTCAGTAGACGATACTACCATAGTCTCACTTATATGGATATTGAAGGGTTTTTTTCCTACTGTGTATTAGTTTTTTAAAATTTGTTGTTGAACTTCAATAAAACTTTGAAACATGTGTAACTTGAAATATATTCCTCTGTCTTCAGCTGGGATGCTGACATGCCAAAGTGTGTGCTTAAGTGCTTTCTCGGAGGAAGACCTAGGTTACTTCTCGTATATCTTTCTGTTGAAACCATCTCTGACTGATGTATGAGCACAGAAATTATGAAGATTGACTTTATAATTTATTAAGTATAGAATACTTGGTGCTTTAAAGCATAGTTGCCTTTGGGCGGGAGAAATTGAAGCACAAATAGAAGAGGGCAAGATTTAGAAAACTAACAGGCTGACTCTATATGGATACTCGTTTTTTCTCTTAAAGCAAAACGCATCAGAAAATATTTTTTAACACTCCTACAATATTTTCTGTTATTTTAGTTAAAAGCATGTAGGTTCTAACCCTATTTGCAGAAGCATGTTGACATTTTCCAGTATGGCAAAGTGAGTGACTGGGGGAGAAAGCAAGCTGCAATCCTGGCTGTTCATTCCTGGCTGGAGATGCAGCTGATGCCTGTGACAGGTTGTGTGGGTGGATTGTCACACCATCTTGCCACTCCATGACTCGGTGCCAAGGGATCCAGGCCCCTAAATTGTAGCAAGGATTCTCTCCATCTTCTCTTGGAATGATTGGATCTTTGCAAGGATCAGCGTACGGAGCACTTTGGGAGTGGAAGGCAGCTTTGCAATTCCTTTGCAGACTGGGGACTATGGGTGAGCTTTATCACAGCTCACAGTTCAGGATGGGTAGAGTTTTCCCAGAGGTGGTACCCTGTACCCTGAGTTAGGTCTTTCAAGCCCTCAGCTACAGCCAATCTATTACAGGGTTTCCATTTTCCAAAGCCCCCAAGTTCTCCAGAAGTTGATCTGAGGTATGGATTTAGTAACGTTAACATTTCATACTGAGGAGGGCTTCTGCATCTCTGTTGTATGCACAAATCATTTAGCACAAATGATCTATAAGCACACCCAGAGCTCTCACTTTGTACCTACATTTCAGGTACAAAACCAGCTGTGAAATAGCTCCGAAGTGAAGAACTTTCTGTGTATTTACATGGAAATGAGCACACCAAGGTTATAGCAAATGCAAGCTTTTGTGGGCTGGGTTCATTGTACTCTGGTTCAATCAATTTGCCAGTATTTGATGCAAGAGTTCTGAGGTGTTTTGTGGCCTTATTTGTATGTTATTTCCCAGGATGCTCACCTGTGATAGTGCTGCGTGAGAATGGCACCCAAGTGTGAGCTCCTAGAGGGGAGAAGCTGAGCGCTTTGGGGAAAGGCACTTGGTATTAACTTGGGAATTCTGTTCTGCTGTATGGGATTTGATCATCAGTCTCTGAAAGCCTCCTGCTAGTGTATTTACAAGAATACTGCAATCAACAATACAGTGTTTGTTCATTCATCCTCCACAAGCACTAGGTCAGGAATAGCGGAAGACATTTCAGGAGAATTAGTTTTTAATAGTTTCTCATATGTATTTAGTTTTGTTTGATTTGGAAAGCCAAATGTTACTATGTGTTTACATTTAGAAAGAGAAGGCTCAAGAAATCCAGTTTACGCTTGAAGCAGATGGTGGGGATTCTTTCAGGGGGCAGATCACTTCAGTCTCAGATCAGATGTGCTTTTCTTACCTTAGTTCCATTGTAACAGAAGAGGAGTTGTCAACCACTGTCTTGTTTACTGGAGATTTGATTGAGTTATCTGTTGCCAGATAAGCTGGACACATGTCATTGAGCAATTAGAAGTTAAGAACCAAAAGGTGAAACTGAAATCAGTAATGGATATGAGGAACCAGTATGGGATGTGTGGGATAAAGAAAGAAGAAAGAGACAACACTACTGGTTGCTGATGGTAGCAGCTTCTCCTGATGGTAGTGTAAAATGCACCACCTTGTATTAGCTGGAGTTTCCAAGTACTGGAGGCTTTGTGCCAAGTGTATCATGGGCTATGGTTCTGCCAAGAAGTAATGCAGGCATGAATAGTCAAGGTCAGGCCATGTCTGCATAGATGGACAAATTCTTCACCACACAGACATAGCAGAAAATTATACTTGTGGCTGTTGCTATTCTGAGAGTTTGATGTCAGACAGAAACTCAAGTGTATGCTTGAATGTAGACAGAGCTGGAGAATAATGTGTCTTTGTCTAAAACATTACTAGGAAGATTTCAGAATCATTCCCCAGCCCAGCAACATCAACTCTGTCTTTTTCAGGTCCACTCTTAAGCATCTGTTCTTCATTCTTAAGCTGTTCCTAACTGTGCTGTGGGCCATCGTGATATTGGTATTGATCTGCGTAGTTCAGTTTCTTCCTCATGAAGTGGTCTGGAAAAAAGTCAGCACAGTTCTGTTTTTCCAGAGTTCCCAGATCCTGGTAGCTGCCTGAGTGGTGAGCCTGACCCAAAGTCACAGATCCAGAACATTTTGAGTCCCTCATATTCAGATACTTGTCCTGCACATTCCCAGATCACAGTTCTGAGGCAGGCTAACTCATGGCAGTGTGGGGAGGCTCCTGGACAGGAGTTCCTGGAATGGCTGCCCAAAGCCACAGCACCTGGCAGGTGCCCTTGGAAGGGAGGTTTTAGTCCTTTGTGTTGCTGATGTGGGCAGCAAAGCTATTAACTGTGCCATTAACCTGTTTTGATGAGCAAGACCCAAGAGCCATCTGCTTTGAGGAGACTAAATAAAAAATTCAGACAAAAAAAAATCAAAAAGAGGAAATTCACTATGAACTGAAAGCCTTGCTTTGCAGGCAGGTTTACTCCTGCATTTTTATGCATTTTATGTGCTCTGCCTCACTCTTCTCTTGCTTTCTAGTGAGAGAATGAATCCTTAGATGAACCTAGGATTGTGCCTTTGTTACAAAATTAAGCAGATGTGAAGAAGAGAGAGAGAAACTGTCAGTATCTGAAGGCAAGAATAACAAACTCATGTTTTATGAGACATTAGAGAATCCAAAAGGAGAAAAGATATTGGGAACCAGACCTCATCATTTTCATATCTCAAAATTACTTTTTGTCTTGTATTCTGGGAATTTCTTTTACTGCATGACCAGCAGGTCAAGGGAGGTGATTCTTCCCCTCTGCTCCACTCTTGTGCAGCCCACTTGGAGCACTGCATCCAACATGAGGAGGGCATGGAGCTGCTGAAGTGAGTCCAGAGGTGGCCACAGAGATGATCAGAGGGATGGAGCACCTCTCTGATGGAGACAGGCTGAGAGAGCTGGGGTTGTTCAGCCTGGAGAAGAGGAAGCTCTGGAGACGTTACAGCAACCTTCCAGTATGTAAAAGGGGCCTACAAGAGAACTGGAGAGGGACTTTTTACAAGGGCATGGAATGATAAGACAAGGGGAAAGGCTTTAAACTGGATGAGATAATTCCTAATTACATATTAGGAGTCAATTCTTTGCTGTGTGGGTTGTGAGGCTCCTGGAACAGGCTGCCCAGAGATGCTGTGGACACTGCATACCTGTTTGAATGGGCTTTTAAGCAACCCAGTATAATGGAAAGTGTCCCTACCCATTGCAAGGGGTTTGGAACCAGATGGTTTTTAAGGTCCCTTCCAACATGAACCACTTGTAGATTCTGAGTCTATGACATGGGAAAAAAATCTTACCTTAAGCAGATGTCAATAGTAGGACAACATTATTCTTATACTAAATCCAAGACACAACACTGTACCAGCTACTGAGAAGAAAATTCATCTAGACTAGAAAATCTCAGTATCTCAGAATCTGGAATGTGGAGAATGTGGGGTTTACATTAAAGCATAAAGTTGGAGAGTGAGGAATTGACTTCTGTGATTCACCTGTGTCTGTGCTAAAACATCACACACCATAGTGCATGTGAACAATTCTTTAAAATTTTACCCAATTTTGAGATTCCTGAAAGAAGAATACGCTATTTAAAATAGTTGTCCCCTCAAATAAATTGTATGAGAAATGTTTTGGTGAAGTTTAACAGTCTTACAGCTGTTTAAATTTTTCATCCAGCTGATCAATAAGTGGATGAAGCTTGAAAGGGTGATCACACTCTGGTTCCTGGGATAAACATAGAGATAGTCATTGTAATAGAGAGATTTCATGAAATTTAAGTACTGCTTAGAGTTAATATAAAGTGAAATTAAGTGCATATGTAGTTGATTAGGTAACAAATCCAGGGACATAAACAATGAGCATCATGGGTGGGAGCTGAACAACGCTCTTGAGTCATTGGCAGCACAACCACAAGTTTTGTATGCAGAAGACATAGAACTGACTCTCTGGCTAAAGGCAATTTTGTCTTGGCTGTGGAAGGATTGTGAGGATTCCTACTTGGAGGAAGACGCAGCACTGAAAAGGGCTTTGTTATCTCCTCTCGAGCAGTTGGGACATTGCCTTGACTCAGATGTAGTGGTATGTGTTCATGCCTATGTGCCGAGACTGGAAAGCAGTCCTATTCAGGACTGCATATGACAGCTCAGAGCTTGGCCAGTGCATGGCATATCCTTCCCACTTAAGTAGAGCTTGTTCTCAAAAGCCCAGTATTCACAGGAGTTCCTGGCCAAGGGTTGAGTGCCAGCTTGTAACAAATCTGAGGCTTCAAACAATGGATAATCAATGAAGCTAGAGACGAACAATACCCATGTTGTTGCATGCTATTCCCAGTGTTTTCCTAGATGCTCGCAGTGTTTTTAGACCATCTCTATCTGTGGTAAAAACTTACTGTGTTGTGCTGAATCCTTACGGCACAGTAATTTTTGCTAGACTGAGATTTCAGTTTACTTAATTGCCTAAGCTAAGAGAGATGTATAGTTACTGATGTGTGAAGTGGGTCAGTCTTAGTTTGGTTCCATATTTGGCTGTTCTCTGCCTGGCTGTAGCCGTGCTGTTCATAGAGTGACTGGGATTATTTCCCAGCACCTTGTTCTAGGTGCATTTTTGTACTGACTAGCTGCCAGTAGTAATTGTCCCATAAGGGTATTAGAAGTTGCAGTCTTGGTAGAGTTATTGTTTTCTAACATCTTGTCTCTGAAAATGCCCAAATAGGAAAGAAAATGGGGCTACAGCTGTAAATGGGAAAAGTAAGAACAGGACCACTGATAATAATTTCTGTACAAGTAGGGATCAGATCCGGTTTCAGTATGATGTTTAAATGTGTAGAAGAAAAAAAAAAACAGATCTGGAAGGCAATGTGGATGTTAGTATTCTAAAGTAGTTTCTTCCTTCCTCGCTGTCATCCTTTCTGCATGGCTCTGAAATTCTCCTCTGCCTATAATAAAAATTTCTATTTTATTTCAGTTCCCCACATTGCATTCTGAGCTATAGGGGCAATATTAATTGTTCCAGGAACTCTAGTAACCAGTGCATCTTAACTGGGATAAAACAAGACACAATTTGGCTCATAGTATGGGCAAGGAGAGTCATGTATAAAATTTGTTAGACAGCCATGATTTGCTAGAAAAAGAGTAATTCTTCCATGCCTAATGGCTTCTGCCATGTGTTTAAATACAGCTGTTATTTTCATTATACATTATATGAAGTGAAGACCAATCTTGTTACACAAGCAGAATAGAAATAGTTTCCTTGACTGAAAAGAAAGTGTTGGGTGAATAAAAATTACAGACTCAAGCCACAAAGCTTGGTTAATGCACTTAGTGTTCCTGGGCTTCAGAGTTCATCCCATTGAACACCTTGTCCTATGGTTACAGAGTTTATTGTCTCCAAAAAACTATTCGACACAAGTTATTCAAAGGGATAATGTGATCAGCAAGTGCAGGGAAAATAAAGATAATATATCCTCACTTAGTTCTAGACCATCTGCAAATGATTCTTATAATTGATTGGAGAGTGAAAATGAAATGCTGTGGAACCCATGCCTGTTCCATCAGCACATAGTCTGTGCTAATTGATTTCAACAAGTGCCTCAAGCACCACTGATATCTCTTTTTTGCTATTACCTAGTGATGGTTGTCTCATTGAGGTTATTACCGAATCTGTACTGATTTTTAGGAGGCCATAACAAAAAATCTGGTTTTGGATCCAAACCAGCATACTTGAAGTGTTTGTGGAAAAGGGAATTAAAGGGATAGTATCTACTAGAGATAATTTTTATGGCTATTATATTTAGTAGCAATTTTGTATTCAATATAGTATAAATAGACATTGTGTTTTCTGAGGATTCAAAGAGTATGTTATTGCCTTGAGGTAGTTACTATGTGAATCAGACATGACACAGGAAGGGTGGGTCCTCAGAGATGAGCAGGTGAGCATGGTGTGTGGGGGGTAGGTTGTAAATAACTTCTGCTCTTCAGGTGAATTAAGAGTGAGAGGGAGTGACATGGAGGGGCAGAGAGGGAGTAGCTGGAAAGCTGTTGTCTTGGATTTTACAGTGTGCTGTGTTGATACTTAGTAGAAAAGGTTCTCATAGATTTTATGTAAACATAGTCAATGTTTTGCTAACTAGCCAAGGATTGTTTTGTACCTTTGGTATTGTTTGTCATTCTTTTCCCAGGGGCGGAGAAGGTTGATGGACTGTCTCTCTCACCTATGGAATTGGAGAGGTGGAAACCTCATTGTCCAATCCATAGTTGTCTGTAAAAAGGTATAAATGTAAGAATAAAGAGAGGCTGGCCCTCTTTGGCTCTTCTTCTCTCCGGCCAGCCTTGGTGACTCGGACCTGAGTGAATGCCTGGTTCTTTCGCGTCCATCCATACGACAGAAAGCTAATTGAAAGCAGCAACTTTTGAGTAGGGGTAGAAGAGAGAAGTTTCTAAGGTTCGTGTTTGGAGGCGAAAGAACTTTGTGAAGCCTGCACTGGGTCCATGTGGAGTTAAGGAAGCACACAGCAGAATTCCGCAGCATTTGCAAAATGCCTACTGAGGCTTCACAGACATTATACCGTGCCTTGGTTAGCCTTGTTAACTTTGTTGAGTGTGCTTCGAGGACATGCAGACTTTCAAAGTATGTGAAAACCACTTTTAATAATTAATCGGCTTACTCTCTCCCACCTATTGTTTCATATCTAATAAAAGGCAACAGCAAGTCCTTGCCAAAGAAAACAGATACAATAATATTTAGGTTAGTTGGGTTTGAGATATGACAGACTAAAAAGGATATCCCCAAAGATCTTGGAATTTAAGTAATCTCCATTTTTTGTCCTGTCTTATTTCTCCCGTGACTGCCATAGGATGTGCTCTTAAACTAAATTTTCCCCAATCTCGTAAGTGGTTTCAGGAAGATCAGTCCATTTTTAGAGTGGTTCTATATGAACTAATTTATAACTGGAAGCATGTTTCAGCTTTACTGTGTCAGGGACATGCTGAAATTTCCAAGTGATAAAATGACTTTTTCCTTAAGCAGGGCAGCCATTATCCGCATTATCATCTACATCCCTGCACGCATGGTGTGGCACAGGAAATGACACACCATTATCAGATGGATGTTAGGATGGATGCAGGGAAATGGCAAGGTTGCTGGCATGGCCTCAAAGACACACATCCACAGATGTTCTGTAGTCACTTCAGTGCCTGTTGTGCGTTTGGGGAAATTTTTGCTTCAACAGAAGCAAACATTTAAGTTTGGAGAAGGTCATGAACATGTTTCCAAAGGGAGAAGGGAGGAGCAGCAAGCTTAGAGGGAAGGAGAGCCATGCAGGTTTTCAAGAGACCAAGAGAAGCAAGGCAGCAACAAAGAGTCAGACTTCCTCTGCCTCCCACAGTAGGTAGGTGGCTAATGCAGTGTCACCTGCTGTTGTGGTCTTATGCAAAGCAGAGCCTTATTATACCTTAAAATGGGATCCAAAGGTGCCACTTCTTGAACTTGACTAGAGGACACACAGAAGATAAATAATTGATTAATTGATTCAGAGAGAGGCTATGTGGAGGTTAGAGCATCAGAGGTGATCAAGGTCAATGTGGCTCAGAGAATCTTCACAAGAGGTGTTACACCACAGGACTGTCATGAGATAATCAGCCAGACCAACATCAAAACTGGGATCATTTTGTGCTGGGAAGTGCTGCTCAGGGTAGGAAAAAGGCTCTGAGCCCTGTGGTCTGATCTCAGCTCTGCATGTTCTGCCTGTTGGTAAGACTCAACTTTCTTTCTTTAGGCAATGTTTCAGTCATATCCTTTCGCATGCTGCTGCACACAAAATGGTCACTGAGGTCTTCCTCACCAATCAAGTGATGCAGTCACACTTGTACTTAACTGCTGCTGGTTTAGAGTCAGACTTAGCTCCTCACAGCAGGTTATCTGTTTGGGCACACCATCCTCTTGACTGTGCCATTATTCCCAGTAGCCAGAACTGTCCATACTGCCCGTGTTTGTCTGCAGGTTCAAGCAAAGCCCATGGAAAGGTGTCATTCTGCAATGTCAGTCTGTATTTCACAAGTGGCTGTGCATGTTACCTATGATCATATCATGACACCTCTTAGTCATACATCCACATCTGAAAGTAGTAACTGGAAGAGACTAGAGACAGTAAAATCAGAAAACCATTGATAAAAAGTACTTATGTATTATGTACTGTGTGATATTAAGAACTAGGAGCAGGAAGACAGAGTGACACAACAGTTAACAGGGGCCTAAAGCATTACTCTCTTATTTGCTGATAGAGGTGACTTGTTTCTCACCTACCCAAAGGAAAATTATAGATGAATCTGTCATAGGTAGAACTTTTGCCATTTTTAAGATGCAGGTCAGAGCAGTTGCACCTGTTGACACACAGTTCTGTGGTATCAATAGTCTCAGCATACAGTTGGTCCTTGTTTTGTCATACATCTGTGGCAGAGACTGTCACAGCTACCCAGAACACTGTGAGAAGTACAGAAGTTCAACAGCCAGGGTCAGGACCTCTGAAAGGTGGTGTGGAGATCACTGCAGAGAATTTAAAAGGTGAGCTACCAAATGAAAAGTACAGAAACGCACTGTGCACCAAGCTACTCTGTGCACAAACAGAAATGTATGTGTTGTGCAGAGTAAAGGCAGAAAATGCTGAGTTTTTCTTCCAAACAACAATTGTTGTGTTATCATGGTGCATAAAACAATGGGGGAAAAGCATATGTACAGCAGTGATGTAAAAATAATAAAGTTCATATTTAAAAGCCAAACCAATATGTAATTCGTAAATGCAACAGTGAGATCTAGTGGTAGATTTTAAAGGCTAAATTGCATAAAAGAAGAATAAGGCAGTTCATCCTTTTCCCTCAGTTAGCAAGAATGAAGGAATGGGACCTGCTTGTACCTCAGGCCACTGCTTAATCCACAGTATGTGGAAGCACGTTCACCACAGGTAAAATGCTATTCCAGTACCCCATCTGTCCAGCTGGTACTGGGTGCCAAGGCAGTGCTCGCCACAGAGAGGGACAAAGTTTCACCTCACATCTGTAGTCTGGTGCTGTCCTCTCTTCTGATCTCCTTCCAAAACAGTGCCAGGGTGTGCTGGCAGTGCTCCTGTGGACTCGCCAACAGAGAACAGAGACCACACCCTTGCCATAAGTGTTACTGTACCTCTCTGACAGCATTTTAGCACCAGCCCAGATGTGTAAGGATCAAAAGGACTAGTAAATGATTACACTTAAAAAACACAGGGTTTGGAAAAGTGCTTCTGATACGCTAATAACATCTTTAAAGCTGGGATCTAATATTTGGCTTCATAGTAGGCTAAGGACAAATTTTGTGTTCTACTAGCAAAGGAATTTCACCATGTTTTTCACAGCCATGTTATATTTTACTTGCTTTAAATGATTTATGACCAAGTAAAACTTGCTACGAGTAGAAGAAGGGAGTGTATGCAGGAGGGAGTGTAAAAGTACGTATTGTTAAAAAATAATCCAGAGGAAGGTGTATTAGTAGGTTCAGATGAGGTCAGATACATATTGTCAGTGCTCTAACAGCTTACAGAATTCTTGCATTTGCGCACTTAGGAGAATGACATTCTATAGTATCAATGGGAAATTGAAACTCACTTCTATTCTTCAGAGCTGTATGAGAACTGTTTTGAGCAGCATAATTTTGGGAGTAATTTCCACATTTGGAGGAAAAGGAAGGAACATGGACAGGTCTCGTTTTGAAATAAGTTTGAAGTTTTAAAGTTTACTAAAATAACAATTTTACTGAACATGAATGGTCCAAATCTTACTCTATTCCACACAAAACCCTCTAGAAAGTCTCTTGATGAGATTTTGTTTGGGATTAGGAGTTATCCTTCCTCGGAGCAGGAGAATGCTGTAAATCTTCCACATCATTCTTGTATAATGCTGTGCTGAAAAATGCTTTGATGCGTTTCACAGATGCACTGAAACTCCAGAAGTTGATATGAATTACCTGACAATTGCCTAAAATGACTGCAACTATAAATAAAATTACTCACTGCAATCTTACATACTTGCATGATCTGATCTTGAAATTCTGAGGTTTTGAGTGAGAAGTAATTATTCCTTTATGTAATTAAACAGTGCTGCTACAAAGAAACCTGCACACTTACATGTTCATGTAGCACTAAGTATAATATTTCAACAGTATAAAATTTCATATCCTACTGTATCAAAAACAATCTTAGAGCTCAGGAACACCAGTGCACTGGGGATGTGATACCTAATCTGAATCTATTTTTGGTAGTAGATAGTTGATATAAAGTGTTAGTGTAATAACTGAGCAGTGGTTTGAAGCACTTTAAAAAGGAAATATATTTTGAAGTTGAAACTGTTGGCTAACTTGCATTTTCCAAGGTTGACATATTTAAGGAGGTATTTCATTATAATACAATATATCAAATTCTAAGTAGTCTTTTTTTAGAAGGGATGTGAAACTATGTCAAATGTTTCAGTTGATAGCATAGCCTTAGCCTGTACAACAGATTTGTAAGAGCAGAATTCTCTGTCCTCTTGCTCTTGCTGGAGCGTCAGTTTGAAGAGTAACACATCTGTAATAGAGTCAGGTTGCTTTTTTATCAGCAGCTGATGGTGACACTCTTAAGAAAGGGCTGAATTCATACCTACATTTGTCAACAAAATATGAGCATGTGAGACAACAGTTCAGTCACATTTCACTTTCATTTTTTCTCTTTTGTGCTAGGGAGTAACTTTCAAGTGTCAGCTCTTTCAGCTGAGTGTCAGCCTTTTTATAATTTGCTGCAGCATGTCAACCCCCCTAGAATTACCATATGTTAGCTGTTTACCATGTCGGCTCAAAGCATGCGCATTGAGCTGCTCCCCTTTGCCCTACCTGTGTTGCTCCTGGTGACAGCCAGGTGATTATTTTCGCTGACAATTCAGCCACTGTCAGTAATGCCCCAGGTGTATTTACTGTGGCTGTGCAGAGTCTGGGAAGGTCAGTCAGTCACAGAACCAGGCGGCAGGAGGAATGAGGATGGGCGGTGGATGTGCTTGGCAGGCTGGCTAGTGAGCAGGAAGTCTTACAGGCCTAATCCCTTCCTTCCTTGTCTGAATATTTAGGCAACCAGGAGACAATTACACTGCAGGTTGTGTGATTTCCATGGGAATTTGCTTCTGAGAAGTTCTGGCTAGTGAAGCAGGAGAATCTGTTTATCCTAATGTCTGCTTGAGTTTTAGACTAATGCTACCGCTATAGGATGTTATCACCCAGCAGATATTTGAAATACTGTAATAACCCTAATTTTCCCTGTCCTCACTGTCAAAAAGAAGAATGACAAAGAGCTTTACTCATGGCAGACCTTGTGCTAATAATGGTAATGTGCCAGTGTGTATCTGGTTTTGGACTGTATTCTGTGGCTGGTTTCTGACTGTGAACCGAAGCTTTTGCTGGCATTTGCCTGTGTCTGACATTCAATTTGGACCTGTACTGCAGAGGGAAACAGTAGTAAGCTAGTAACGGAGTGCCAGATAGTAAGAGGATGACAAGTCTTTTCCAGTCTTGTGTGAATGCTATTGAATGAGCAGTCAGTGTGCTAGGGGCCAGTGAGCCAACAAATATGTTCAACGTTCCCAGAAAATAGTCTTCAGAATAGTAGGAGGTGTGATTACGAAGGGGAAGCATTTGAAAGCTATAGATAGTGGAGTTAGGCAGGAGAAGTGAGCTGGCAGGAAGGCGTTTTGAAGAGAAATGGGGCTCTGTGAAAGCCTTCCCCACAGCAGCGCTGCCCATCCAGCCTGCACATCCCGCTAGTGTGGAGCTGATGGGGCAGGAGACTGCCAGCATATTTCCCTGTGGGAAAAGAGGAATGAAGGTTATAGGGAAGTGTCAAGGGGACATACACATGGCACGGTCACAAAGAAGTCTGAGCAAGGGGCATCTCTGCCAGGACTGCAGCTGTAGCAGTGACCAGGACTGACTCTGTATTTCAGCTGCTTTTGCCAATTCTCTGCATATGGTGAAAGTGAGTTCTCTAAAGCTGAATTGTCTGACAGTCTCTCCTTTTATACTTAGCTGTATTATTTACCAATTTTGAAAATGGTTCAGTAGGGAACAACTAGTGTTCTGAGATCATGATGGGTCTAGTCAGCTTTCCAGAGTACAGCAATTACTGTGTGAATAGAGGTGAACGTGACGGACAGGCCGGGTGGCTGCTCTCTCTAACCTGAGCATGAGTTTTCTCATGTTTATGTGCACACTTCTCCTCTGTTATTAGCCTCAATGGAAATGCCATCACCAGGGTCCTGCTGGCAGCAGCAACTTAATAGGCAAAATGGAGGGGGTTAGGTGTTCTCTGTCTTTTTCATTTTTCATTAAATAAGGCAAAATACACAATAAGTGAAGTCTGATTTGCATGGAAATTTGTATGCATGTATAATAGATCTGAATGTTAATGTGGGAAATTGCTTTCTTTCAACTCAGTGGCCTGTATGTTTGATTTTTAGAATTATTTGCTTCTTTGTAACTTTCAGTAAGTTTATATTGCAAAATAATGCATCTGAATTCCTTGAGAAATACTCAAGAACTTGTGGCCTAGTAGATAAGAATGTTGTTGCCTTCTATTGGGATTCTATTTTTTATTAGAATCCATTGGCAGCTTTTCGATAAATTCCTCTTTTCTTCCTCTGTCAAATGTATTATTACGAGGATAAAAATGAATGCTGTCATTAAGAAATACCATGCATTTAATAGCCACAATTTAAAACTTTTATTCCAGAGGCAAATGTCTCTGTGTGTCTGGATGTGTAAAAGCCAGTTTTCATTGGATTTTGAATGCAGCTAAGTCTTAGAATGAGCTAGCAAATATCCTTTGTTTAAACTTAACAATTATTGTATTTGATATTTTCAAAATTAATTTTTATAGCAGTTTTCATTATATCACTGTTGTGTTCTGGGTACAATAGGGCAGCTTACTTGCAGCTGAATGAAAATCTGTGGTTTAATAGCACTTTGACTTGCCTAGGCAATAAACTATCTCCCACAAACGGAGGTGCTATCAAGGTAAAACATGTTAAGTTAATTCTGTAACAAATCCCTGTGTTGCTGATGGAAAATATTTCAGAAGAATTACTCCCTGCTATGTGTGGAGGCTTCATGAATTTCAGGATAATGGAGATAACACTCTCTAAGGGGTCTACTGAAATACACCCTTTCCCGAAGCACTGTCTGAATTCTTCTTGGAAGTATTTGTGGATCAGAAACTGACTATGGCCTAACTGCACTTTCATTTGTTCTGCTTTAACAAAAGGCGTAATTTTAAACTGACTTTAGGAATTTGGTGAAAATTCCTGTGTGGATACATTTAATTCAGTTAAACCTAGCTAATACAAATTTAATATGCATGGCTAATTTATGGATACAAGCTAAGCTAACAGAGTAACTTTTTAACTGTTTACATAAATCAGTTTTTAAACAGACAAGGAAAAACTTTCATATAGTGTAAGATTGAGAAGATTGGGACTGTTTACCTTGGAGAGGAAATGAATCAGAAGTGAGATGATAAAAGGTTACAGACAACGAAGGTGTAGGCTTTACAGAGCAAAAAATGCTATTCTACCATCAGGAAAGAACAAGGAGCATTCAGTGAAGGTGAAAAGTGACAAAGTCAAAAGTAAGTCAAGAAGAAATGCTCTGCCATGCAGGGAACTTGGTGATGGAAGTTGAAGTCTCTGGATAACTCTGAGGACTAGAGTTTAACAGGGTAGGCTTAGGGACATGATTTAAGGGTCAATTTGGCAATGTTAGCTGTTAGACTTTAGATGTCTTTTCCAACCTAAACGATTCTATGATTCTATCCAATTGCAGTAGTAGGGATTAAAAAAATAAAAAGAATGGTGAAAAAAGTAAATGCCTGTTTGTTTGAAGCAGCTCTGTTCTTGGTGAGGTCAATTTTTCCCCATATGTAGCTGCTTGTGCAGTCTCTTGGTTGCAGGATTATGTCTGGGTAGATCTCCAGTAGCAATTTGTTGTAACTGTACAGTTTACCACAATTGTGCCCATTTCCTTCCAAAATCTCATCATGTCTGCTTATTCCTTAAAAGCCACAGCAGACTCTTTTGTGGTCTCATTAGGAATCTGAATCAATGCATTTCAGTGTTTCTAAAGAGCAAACGCCACATACTTGTCTCTAAAGGTGACTGTCTCTCCCACACATGTGGATAATAGCAAGTACTTTTGTCTGGTTACCAGAGTATGACATAGGACAGGCTTGGAAAACTTTCAGTGTTGCATAATGCTTGGTTCTTGGGAATGGGAGTGCATCATAGGACAAGGTGGTTTGTTCATGGTCATAGCTGTTAATCAAATGAACTGGAATGACAGAGCTCTCCAGAGGACTCCTGGCTAATATCGCAGTCTAATGGAAGGGCCCCTGTAAATTGCCACGGAGAAGCAATGCAGGCAGAGCAGGAAAATGAAGATGACCTCTTCTCACATGCTGCCACACCCTGGAGACTCTAGTCTCTTAGACATATCCTCACACCTCTTGAACACACTTCCTAGAGCCTAAAGGAGACTGTATGTTGCTGAGCAAACAGAAGAGCCGAAAATCAGTCTTTTGAGTTGGATTTGTGAAGACTATGGGAAAGACTGCAGTGCAGAGTTAACCAGCATTTCTGGATTGGTCCCTGTTTAGCCTGGTGAGCTGTGTGCTACATGGATAAGAGGTCTGGAGAGTGACATCTTTTTCCAGTCTTTTTGTTGCTTACTGCTCTGCAGCAGACACTGAGAGTGTTTCTGCTGCCTCTTGGCTCTCCTTAATCAGCAGCTGCTGCTTTTTATCTTTGGAAGCAGCCTAATCATCTCCCCTGGTAGTTAGCAAGGTTATGCTGGGACCCAGATGCTACCTGAGTCTTCTGTGTTGCTGGTGCAGACTGAACATGGTGGCAGCCCAAGAATGAGTGCACTGTGCTATTTCTTTTGTCTCATGTGCTCAGCTAACCCTACCAGGTTTTTTGATCCACGCACAACTTCTCTCACTTTTTGCTGTTCATGATAGAATGAGGTCACAAGTTAGGTCTGAGGCCATTTAATCATTCACTTTGTCTCTATCACTTACCCTCATATCCCGCCATCCTTAGTCATGCCCACAGTATCAGTAGACTAATTGTACTGTGGTGGAAAGACCTGACATGCAAATCTGCCATTGCTCATTATTGTGGCCTGCTTTGTGCGCCAAGTCTTCTGACTGTCTCTCAAACTATGTACTCCACAGAGTCACAGGCTGGTGACAATGACCCAGTTATACTCAAAGACTGAGAAGTTACCTCTGTTTTTCTCCCCCCTTCTTTTTCTTTTCTCCTTGGTTTTCATTTGGTATTTTTGTTTATTATTATTCTATTTTTCTTCATTAATGAAAGTGAGGGCTAGGCATTGGACAAGAGAGAGTCAAGACTGACTTTTTGCTACTACTTTCTTCTCCTCCTCTCCATTTCTTCTAGTCTAGTCCCTCTTTGTGAATCTCTGAGGATGCAGCTTCATCAGATCCAGCAGACTGGAGGGAGAGTTGATGGGTCAGTGGGGCAGGCGAGGTTGTTTAAAGAATTTTTCAAGTATTTTTCATTAGAAGAATTTCAGATCTGATCTTATTTCAGTAACTCAGAGACAGGTTTTCACAGCCAGATATGGATTCATGGCAAGCTGAACAGGAGCCTGTTACGTGAAGATATTCCTTGCAGGAAAGTCGGATACCCTTACTCTTTGACACTTGGTGCAGAGCCAAGACTTTCAGAACTGTGTAAGTCCCAGCAGTAAATGGTGCTTACCTCTTAGGTCCTCAGGAAAAAGCCTAGGGATTTCAAAAGGTCAGATAGCTCTGGAGAGGCAACAGAACTTAAGGTGTGAAAGCTCTGGTTTCACAGTCCATGGCAGTGTGGCTGCCAGGAGGGTGCTCAGCCCTCCTGGATTCCTGGCCCTGGAGGCATGACAGCTGCTTGGAGTAAATGACATGTTCTTCAGGCTCACGGCTACTACTGACATCAATACCAGTTTCCCTCAGGCTCAGGGAAGTGGTGGGGTTCACCTCCCTCCCAAAGCAGAAGCCTGCAGACTTTCCCAGCCATATGGTAGTGGCAGCTTTAAAAATTTCATTCCATTTGCTAAAATACTGCTTCAGTCTAAAGGAAGATGAAAGCAAATAGAAAGTAATTCCTGGTGAACATGATTTGCTGTCTTCTGGCTGGCTCCAAAGGGGAGCCTGAGAACAGCTTGCCAGCTGCACTGGGGAGCAAGTTCTTCCATTAAAGGATACAGCAATGCATTGCTCTTCCCAGCTGGCATTCACTGCAGCTCCTGCTTATGGCACTTCCCGGTGGAAGCAGAGCTCTCCAGAGGACTCCTGGCTAATAACACAATCTAATGGAAGTGCCCCTGCGCTGAGTGATGCTGGGGATGGAAGCAAGAGCCTTACAGCTTGCACTGAAAAGTCAGACCCTGTAAGTAAAAGCTGTAATGATTCATTTCCTTCGTGGATGGACTGTAGAGAGGCATGTGTAAAGTACAGTTACAGCTAGGACAATAGTAAAACCAATATAAAACAAAACCATGCCAGTAAAAGGAACACTAAAAAAATGTCAGTGAAGAAATAAAGCAAAGGTGATACATGGCTCGTTCTACAACCAGGAAGTGTTTGTCAGTCTTTCTCATGGGAATATCAGGTTGCAATTCTGAGACAAGTAACATTAATACTAAAATAGAGTTTTGGGTCTGTATACAAATATAGGGTTTAGGAGGGTTGTTGTTGTTTTAGAAAAGCTCTTTTCTGATGCTTACCTATGGCTCTTTTTGAAATACTGTTTGCATGCTAAAATATACTGCAAGTATGACTCTATGTCTTGTATTTAGATCTAATGTTACAATGACTGTAAAATAACCCATTTAGAATAATATGCAATCGAACTCCATTAATATTGTGTTGTAGCCTAAAATTTCTGCTGTAGTGAGGTTATTTTTATGTAAATAGAGAAGTTTGGATTGTAAAGTAAACAATTTCCATTCTGTATTCAGCGACAGAACTATATTTCTTTTTGACACTTTTGCAAAACGTGTTACACAGGATTAGTAAAAAAATCACTCACTGGAGCTTTTATATTTAATTTCACATGGCTGTGCTAACTGAAAGAGGCACTACTATGTTAGAAATACAATATTTTCTTTGTTTGGAGAGATGGATGTTACCTGTGATTTTCTTACTTGTGGTTATTGGTTGTTACTGGGAATATCAACATTTTGGAGCTGAAATTAATAAAGTTGAGATACATTAAGCAGAAAAAAAAATAAAAGATAAAAATATGTGCTCCTATGAAAAACCCTGTTGCAGGTCATAGTATAGCTGTGTCATTCTTTAGCTACTGAAATGTAAAGAAGGAAATTGGAAAATGCTTAGGTTTTCTGTCTCCCTCGGATACTAATAATCATACTTCTGGTACAAACACTGCATATCATGGTCTCACCAACTCTGCCTGCTGCTGATGTGATACTGGTACCATCAAATTTGAGGCCATACCAAATGTGTTTAGGTGCTGTCACAGTAAATTTAACCCTCATCCAGTAGGGAAACAGTCCAGGTGAAAGGTCACTTCCAACATTAAAGTGGCCATTTAATGCTTTTATTTCCTCTAATTGGAAATGATAATCAATGAGAATCATTTATAAAACTTGTCCAGGCTAGTGATTGTCTACTTAAAATGACATCTTCTGCCTAAGGCACTGTCATTGCAATCAGGTTGATGCCATATGATCATAATGGGATTCAGAACTTAATGATGTGTATGGTTAACCTGTTTGCAGTACTTGGCAAACAGACCTAAGCAGGTTTATTCTCTGATTGGAACTTCATGGTGTTTGACCTTTTGTCATCCAAGGATTTGTGTAAAGTATTCCTTTCTCTGGAATTAGGTGCTTGAGTGAAACATTGTGAAACATTTCATGGCCCTGCTTAACTATTCATCTGTGCAACAATAGCAATTAATGTCTGTGTAAGTGAACCTCCTATTTTAAAGGTCATTAATTTTCTTTACATGATACAGCTCAGAGATCCTGCTACCAAAATAATTGGGAGCTAGAGGTACTGATTTATGAAGGAGGATTAAAAATACTAAAAATCTAAAGATTAGCTAAGTGATGACTAGGAAATTAAGTGATATAAGTCTTCCTCTTGGTGGTTTTTGTAGTGTATATTTGGCTGAAGGATTTTGGCTTTTGTTTCAAGAAAGTCAAACTTGATGTTCTAGTCACCCGTTCTGGTCTTAAAGTCCATACATACTACCTGCCTACTTTTTTAAAACCTGAGGAGAAACATGTTTTTTCTGTTTGTGGAGAAATATTTTACCCTACAGACAAACCAACGGGGCCAGTTGTACTGTAAGACTTGAGGGTGTAAAGAACTTTTGGGTGGTGGTGCAGCTCCAGTATGACAGCTGTGCTACTGCACTGCTTTTCCGGGTCAGAGTGGAGTCTGTGCCAGGCAGTGCTTGTTCCACACAGAGGCTGCTTTGCAGTGGTGTCACATCACTGCATTAAGGGGCCTTTTTTTGCACTGATGGATAATAGTCTTAGTCCTGGCTCTCCTTTACATCACTTCCAACTCACCTGTATATGGGAGTTACTTTGGTTTTACAGCTGTAGCAGGGATAGGCTGCATTTCATTAACTTTATGAAGATTATGCTAAGGTGAAAAAGGGTTTGTATGGCAGAAGCTTTTCTCACTGATGAGGTTGATTCAACAGTAATTCCTCTTATGGATCTGTTTTGGATTTGGCTGCTTCAGTTGGCAGAACAATTAGTTCTGTAGCATCTGGAAAATGGCTGTGCATCATACATTACCATTATAAGAATACTTATTGCAGGGTATTATTTATCTGTAGCTGTGCCCACTTTTTATTGGGGCTTTCCAAAATATAAGAATGTATTTACTCTGAAGTAATCACAACCTAAATAATCACTAACTTACCAAAATTTAGAAATTAACCATTATTGCCAACTAGATCCATAGAGAATATTTGATGGCATGGCTCAGAGTACATCAATTAAGAATTGCTGATGAGAATCCAACACAGTAAGTAACTAATTAATGGAAGGGCAAGCAGTGGAGCTTCTTGCAATATTTCAGTGTTATAAAGCTCCATTTCTAAATTAGGAGAGTGCGCATTACCAGACTTTCAGCTTGTTACTGATCCAAAAATGAATGTTGCACATTAAACACTATGGGACAGTGTCATCTTTGTGAGGAAACCATGTGATGAACTATGCAGGAGAAAGCAGTGTTTTCTTTGGCAATTAAAAAATAGGTATCTGTTTGAACCTGCGCAGAAGCTGAAGTGTGAGGAAAGCAGAGGGAAACTGGTCAGAAGCATAGGAGAATAAATGGAGCTGGACCTCAGTGCAAATGGGGTGAGGATTTCCATGCCTGGCTCCTATGATCAGCACTCTGAAGTGTGATAAACAAATCCACAAAGAAAATGGAGCTGAAGAATTCTGTTAAACAATATTCTACAGTATACAGACTCACTCTTTTATTTTCTGTTTAGCAGAGAGGAGTTTAAAGCATCATGTGAAGCACATCTCCTGTTGGATTTGTTTTAGTTTTCTGTTAGATATTTCTGTGAATGAGTTTAAGTTCTCTTCCCCTTAAGACTTCCGTTGACTGGCAGAAACCATCTGGTTAGATATTTTTATGCCTCTTGAATTGATAATCAAGATTGAATCCTGTTGAGAAAATCTGACTTGCCTGTTAGTAAACTCTATTTCTCCATTAAACTCTGAAGCCTAGAGTACAGAGAGAAACACATTCCTGACCTGTAATGAAACTGAGAACCTTTACCTTCTGCTGGTATCTGTAAGTACATCCTCTTTAATCATGGTCTAATTGAGGCTTTGGTATTAGAAGTGAAGAGGAGACTGTAAGAGCCTGAAGGGACAGTTTATCTTAAAATGCCAAGAAAAATTCCAGGGCTTCCTAACACACAGAGCAAAATGAGTTATGTTCACCTGTCAGGAAAGGAAATTCAGCAGTTATGGTAGACTTTGCAGTTTAAGTCACGGAACAGGATCCCAGTGATGAGTATGGCTTAGGACTGATAAATGATTTATGAATGACTTTTGCTTTTTAGCTTCTGGAGGAATCTTCTTTTCAAGACTTTTTTTATGCTCTGCCCACCACCTTTCTGTAAACGGAAATTTGCAAGTATGACAAAATACCTTGATTATTAGAACTGAAGGTTCAGGGGAAAAAAAACCCTAAATGCTGTAAAAGTAGGAATTTAATCATGAGAGTTAGCAGGAATGTGCCTAAGGCTTTTCTTCCCCCCCCCCCCCCCCCCCCCTCCCATCTGCATGTCTCTAAAGGGTGTGTACAGCGGAAAACTTGCTGCTCTCTCCTATATGCCTTGTGTTCTTGTCATCTTCCCAGCCTGCTCCAGGTCTTACTGATGATAGCAGTAGTGCTTTCTACTGGATAAATACCACTCTCCAAATCTTGTGCATAGTATGCTGGGCAGTAATTAAATTCAGAATGAAAAGTAGGGGAAAGACAAATTTTTCTTCTGCAGAGGACATGCCCCAGGAGTTGAAGATTGTTAGGTGTCAGGGATTTGAACACACCAGTGGCTGCTCACAGCTGTCTGTTGCTGTCATGCTAGTAAAGCAGTAACTTTTAGTTTGCAGACTCCCAGGTTTTTGTTGATAGCTTTTGCAGGCGGCCATTGCCTTCTCTCTACCACAGAAGGTAACTAAACCACGTAAAAGGGCAGAAAGTTATCAGGGAGCCCTCATCTAACCTGGAAAAGTTGCAGGAATCTGAAAGAGGGGGAAGGATGGGTGGTGCGTGGCTGGGCAGTTGAATAAACTTGACCAAGGAAATTTCCAAGTAATTAAAAGGATCTGTGATCTAGTCCACAGTGAGTGCAGTTTTCCTGGAAATGCATCTGTCCACAGAAGCATGCATGAGGAAATCCTTGCAACTGTAAGCAAAATCCAAATGATTCCCTGTGTTATTTTGTTTGAGACAAGGGGTTCCTTGTACGTGCATGTGAGCTACGTTGCAGATTTGCCTCTCCCTGACTGGGAGCTGCAATAAGTAATCACACAGTTTCTGGTTGTTCTGCTGCAATCACCAAGGTTTAGATTGCAGCTAAGCATTATCCTCGCAAGGCTTAATGTTGAAAGACAGGTATTTCCAACTGCTGCAGCATAAGCACCAACATTCCTGTTTGAAATGGATTATGTTTGTGCGTGTAAGAATTTTATTTATGGCTGTTGTCTGAAGTGTTGCCTCTTCTGCTCTGTCTTCACAAACGTGGCATTTGTGTTTGTTTCAGGGCTGAGGGATATATTTGTATGGATGAGAATAGTTTTGTTTGGTTTTGGTTGTATGGAAGTCTTTGTAAAGCACAGCTGAGGTTTGGATTTAGAGTTGTAGTAGCCTTGTGCCAAAGGGGTGATGCTGCCCCCAGAGTGACTCTGTAGTTCAAATTAGGTGGAAAACAGGGTCTTAGCACAGAGTAAAAAAGCCCAGGTGAGAATTAATGTAGAATATCCATAACTTTCTCCTTTTCCAACTGGGCAAACCCTAGAAAAATTTACTCTTTAGCTATCAGGCAAACAGGGACTCTCTTTCCTTGGATTCCTCCTTATATTACAAACTCTTTGTAAATATTTCCTTTGGCTTAAAATGCAACATTTAATACTCTTAGAATTTTTTAAATGTAAATGGACACTTCCTTGTAGCTTAAATGGAGCTAGTCATCATGCTGGCTTGTTGCTTGCTTTGTGTAGGGAATATAGTATGAGACTTTTTCCTCATTGTGGTTTCTTTCTTTCTTTAGTATTGGAATTCATTTTATTTTATTTTAAAGTCAGTGAGCATGGAGCAGAATATGTTCTCTTGAAACCCTGATGGACTTGATGAGCAGTTTTTCTAGTTAATCCTCAAAGCTCCAGTGCCACTTTTCCCCCTGCCTTCATGATTTTTTGGTCCCAGTTTGGCCCACTGCATCACAAAAACAAGCTCGAAGGATGTTGTAAATTATATTGGCATGTGTGCTCCCTTGAGAGATAATGTGCTGCTTCATCCAAGTCCCAGGGTACCCTGACACCCATCTGCCAGGGAACTCCTCATCTGCCTAATGTGGGATTAGATGCTGTATGAAGCACTTGCTTTTTTTCCCTTTTAAATACATTTTCTGAATACTAAATATCCCTTTCTACACCCACATAGCTTACCTCTTTCATGTTGTTTTATAATAAGTATCCGTTATTAGCATAATAACTGCTCAAAGTGACATCTTACATTGTATTGTCAAAGATCCATGTATTAATATTTCCATAGTTCTGATGCTATGATACACTGTAGTACTGTAATTTTACCAGAGATTATTATTTTTATGTCAAAGATCTGCCTATTCCATTTACATACCATACAGTGACACCAAAGCTACTGATAGTGGGCTGTTGTGAAGGTTCTGTAAAGCAATGTGTCAAAAAAAGTATGTAAAAGCATAGCAAACCTCCGAGTGCTTTGATTGCTTCTTGAATTCCTTGAAAAAGGAGAATGAGGAAATTCATTCATGCAGCATGTCCTTTTTGTGTAAGGATTTGTTTATTTTAAAATTGTTTAGGCCTGCCTTATATCCTTTCTTCTAAGCAACGTGATTTGGCAAAGGCCAGCATGCCACTCTTAACTCTATTTTATTACTTATCAGAAAGCCTTTGTGCAAAGATTAACCGTGTTTGCTCTCTATTTGCTATTATTGCCCCCCCACTGTTCAGTAAGTACCCCAAGCAGTTTTTGATAAGATGACAGAAAGGTTGTCTGGATTCATTGTTGCTTCTCTCAGAATCTCTTGTATCCTCTGGCGAAATGTTATCTTGTACTTTGTTACAGTAATAGTCCTCAGTGATTCAAAACAGGTATTCTTTTGTCTCCTGCCCTAACAATGCACGTATGGGAGAGCTCTGTTGCTAACAAAAGGCACGCTGGATCAGAAGAGCAGCTGTCTTTACACCCAGTATCAATAGATCACCCTCCTCCTCCTGCATGATGATAAGTGGAGGGGGGGCAGCAAATGAGCTAAATCATTTTGACTCTTTCCTTGCTCTGTAGGCTACAGACTTCCTTTTCCCTCTGTGCTGTAAGGCATGTTTCAGTGAGTGGTTAGAGATTATAGCAGTGCTACTCGAGCATCTGTCTGCTGTTGTGAGTTGGCCTTCTTGAGCTGCCCCAGTTCTCAGGCAGAATCTATAAAATAATTTTAAAAATACTTGAGGTGAGGACTTCCTTTGACAATAATGTGCTTGTAAGGTGGGTAGAACTGCTAAATCCATACTCTCTGTTTACACATAAAATTTGAACCTAAGGAAAGTTCTTCATCAAGCTACTCCTATTTTTACCATTGACAGCTTCTTGAAAAAGATCTGAACGTGTTTCAATGTATAATGAATGCTGAATCAGTTGATAGTGCTGTTTTAGAGCTCTGCCTCTTTTGGGGTAGCAGGAAAGGGGGTTTGGGAGAGGAGTTTCTTCTGTGTTTCTTTTTTCTTTTCTGGTAAACTTGGAAGAAAGCCTTTTACAGATACCATTTGTGGGTAGCTGATGATTTCATCCCGAAGTAACCCTGCTCCATCTTCAGGTTTTCTAAAAAACCCCAGAAGATGGGAAGGGAAGAGAAGAAAGAAGGAAACAGTGCTTATTGAAACCCCACCACTGCATATCCCAGAGACTTGGTCTGGGTTGTGTTTGGCATTGACCCAGATCTTGATGTTGTGCAAAACCATCTCTCACCCTGCTTTGGGAATGCTCACTAAAGACCTATGGGTTCTCCTGGTATGTTCTGTTATCCTGAAGCTCTTCTGTCATGAAAACAATAATTCTAATAGTCATAAAGTCAGAAAGATAGTGAGAGTGACTTGGAAGGGTTCTCATGGCTCCTGTGATTGTTCTGTATAAAGCAATGCAAGCTCTGTTAGAAATGCTGACGAAAAATCTGCTTCAGAATAGCTTTCAACTTAATGATTGCATCTCTCTCCTCAGAAATAAAAGCACTGGGTTAATGTTACTTCCCTACCTAAGAGCTTGAAATGAGGACTCTGTCTCTGTTTGTTATAAGTACTAACACCCCATAAACATGTGGTTGCCACTGTAGAAATAACTTGTGAAGAGTGTATTTCAAGGTCTTTTAATATTTGAGTGGGTGTTGGTTGTTTCACCGAGCCACAGTTATTTGCCAAATACTACTTGAATTTCTCATGAGCAATATTAAGATCACAGTGAATACAAAAGGCATGCACTAAAACCAGTCTCCCCATCCTCTTAGCAGACTTTGACCCAGCCCTGATTGCAGTCTTTGCTAAAAGAGAAAAAAATTAGAAATGGTATTTTGGTGCACTGCAGCACCTACACAAGAGTTTGTCTTTCCATCCTCTGATCCACCAGGGATGGCAGGTTCTTATTTTAAGGAGTACACGATTCAAAGAAATGAAAGAAGAAACAGTACGTTCTGTAGTTATTGGAATGTATTTAGAGCTTGTTCAGTTAAATTATTTACAGCTTTAGATATTTGGGCATGATTTCCATCTGTATGGTGTTATTCATTTCAAAGGGTCAATGAAAAGTACAATATTTTCTGTACTTATTTCCACTTGACTAATGAGACTTCTTGTGATATTTAGCTGTGCAACAATACACTGAAAGATAGGAAAAGGTTGTATTCATGAAGATCTGGAGGGACCCCCCAGACAAGCAGTTTCTCTAATATGCCTATTGGTCCTTTCATTTCTCTGATGAGAACATAATGTGCATTTATGATGAAAATTACAACTTCTGTACATCTGCAGTAACTCCAGCAAACTGCCCTGTTGAGAGTGGCTTGTTCCACAGAATTAAAATGTAAATGAGATCATTTATTTCTAATAGAATAGGTGTTATGCACCATAATTCTCACAGTACCTGGCTGAACTCTTTCTTTTACAGATACAATTCTTAACTGATTTCTGCAGGAAGTTTGCTGGAACCTCATGGAGTAAGACCATGTGTGGAAGTGTTCTTGTCCTGACTTATCTGTTGGTGAATACTGACTCACCAATTAATTTCAAAGACAAACAAACAAACACCTTCACATTTCCCTGTTCAATAATAAATTCAAAGGGGTAGGCTGGACCAGTGGTAGGCAGGCTTGGACTGTGATACTGATGCTGGTTGTGTTTATTAAGATGACATTTTGGTGTCAATTTATGTTTTGCCTTTAACATTCTAAAGTGATTGGAAACAGTGGGTTACTGTGTTCTGTTGATGTAAATCTGAGTGGCTTCGGGGAAAACTGCTTCCCTCATTCTCATCTGTTTGGGTAACCGATTTATTTGTTTGGGATTCTGGACTTGGAATTGATTTTGTTTATGTGCTTTAAGCTCCTGTGAGGCAGTGACAAACATTGCTGATGTCTCAGTAACTCTGCAGATCTGATTATCTGTAGTAATTGCATTATGTGACCTCTCACTTTTCAAATCTTCAATGTTGTTACCTGTTTTAAGACAGTCTCTAAGAGCAGCTCTGAAAGAAGGCTGAATTGCCCCCAAAGTGAATCTCTGTAAGAATTTGAGGAAGGGGAAAATCCTACTTTTCTTTTTCGCTACATGTTTCTGTGTCCATCTTCATTACCCTAGCTAAAATGAGGATGAGTTAAAAAGGCTCTGCAAACTCTTTCCAGCTAGCTTTGTGAAACACTGTATTTGGTGTGCTGCTTAAGAACCAGAACAAGCTGAAAAGCTGTGGAGATCACTAGTCCCAGGTTTACTGAAAAATACAGTTTAATGAGAATTTTTGCTTTAATAATGAATAAAGCTCTTCTCCTTGAGTCACAGACTAATCAAGTGGCATTTCCAATAGTACTGCTCCTTTGGGCTTCTGATGAGTAGGAGCTTCAGTTAATGTGAAAGGGTGTGCTGCCTCCTCAGATACTTGACTGCTGTGAAGTACAGAAATGGGATGTCTGCCTTTTGGTGGTGTTAATCACCTGTGCTTGAAGGCCATTTGTGCATGGGTTAATGAAGCTAGAGCTAGGGCAGAAGTGGATCATGAAAATACTTAGATCTATCTATTTATTTAATCATGCTTTTATTGACTGTCACAAGATTTGATTACACAAATGGGCGGCTAGGAGCAGAACCTAAATTTGCTGGGGGACTGCATTTGGGGGTGTGGGGGAGAGAAACAGTATGGAGGAATGGAATTAAGTTTTCTTCTTGAGATTGTTGCTTAGAAAAAATTAGTAATGTTGAAAGCTACCTCTAGTGAGTTACTGCTGTCTCCCCTGCTCCTGCCCCCTTGGAAGCATCAGAGTTGTCACAGCCAGTTCCCAGCTGGCGCTTGAGTGTGACTCTGGAACAACACTAGTAGAGAGCTTTATGCTAATATTTAACACACTGTGTTTTTAATAGCTTATTATAGCTAATATTTAATATTTTATTAAAAGCAATTTTATTAAAAAAAAAATGCTATGACAGGCCGTAAAACCATATCTTTTCAACTGTTCTTTCAGAATTTTTCCTATCTCATTAGCTCCTAATGATTCTTATGCAGGGAAAATGACCCAAACCAAGTTAATTCACTGCCTTATCCCTTGTAGTTTAGATACATGGGGGGTATTTCTTTGCCTTCCTCCCCCCACTCCAGTATTTTACTCACAATCTGCTCAGAGTGATTGTGTCTGTACTCTGCTAGAATTTGGGCTGAAGGAAGCCTGAGCAGGATGGCAGCAACATTTCTGCAAATGCCTGCTCACACCTGAACATATTCTTTGCTCTTTGGGAAGAACTAAGGTAAAATGGGAAAGCACTGGCCTCTGCCTAGTAAGTTCCCATGCTATTCCCTGTGAATCTGTGAGGACTAAGCCCAACACAGTCTAATGCTGTTTGCTTGGGACCATGGCTGTAATGGTTTTCAACAGTTTCAGATGCTGGCTCATCGCAGTAAACAGATCTTTTCCAGCCAGAATCCAAGCCCCTTTTTCTTCCTGCCTACTCTTCTAAAGTCAGCACATCTTCCATATATGCCCCACCTTGCAGGTGTTTTCAATTTTGCACATTCCTTTTACTTGACCTGCTCTATATTCGGAACCTTTTCCCTTCTCTGGTAAATGCTGGTTATATTGAATTGGGAGTAAACCCCTTGTCTCAACACTGTCTGTATCTCAGGCTGAAATCCTGAGCTTGCTGCTTTTAAAAGAGAGCCTCTAAGATGGCTTTCTTAAGGTGAAGATGATTTTCTAGCTTGGTGTTTACATTTTCCCCCCTTTTTCTTTTTTGGCTAGTTTTTTTTTGGGTTTTTTTTTTTGTTTGTTTGATTTTTTTGGGTTTTTTTTTTGTTTTGTTTTGGTGTGGTTTTTGTTTTTTTTTTTTTGTTGTTTGGGTTTTTTTTTGTTTTTTTGTTTTGTTTTGTTATGTTATTTTGGTTTTTTGGGTTTTTTTATTCCATTTTTTTGCATTTTTGCATAGCTTGTTTGTTTGTTTTCTCAGTTCCTCAAGGTATTGGTGATCTTGAGTAACTTGTAGCTGCCTAAAACATGCTGCATTACAATATGGATAATTTGTGGCACTTAACTTCAGCGGCTGGCTAATAGATGTGAAAGGGGTGGAAATCTTTGGAATGGTCTGTGTAATCTCAGCAGACAACAGCACAGAATCATTTCCAGCAGTCCTTTGCCAGAGCAGGGCTGTGTGTTTTAGAGGCAGCTCTGCAAATCCTCACAGCGCTGGGCACTGCTGAGTGCTGAGTCTGGCATTATCATATAATCACTGCCACCAGCCCCTCAGCCCCAGGTGAGCCAGAAGGTGGGGGTGAATCTTGGTGGTGGCTGCTCAGTGTGTCCTTAGCAGAAGGAAAGAGGAAATGGAAAGGCCAGGGACTGGAAGAGGTAATCCCAACATGACAGTCACCACAGTTTAGACAAGGAGCCGATCTTTGTTGACCTGGACTTTTGTAATGATCCATGAGAACTGAGTGAGCGTGTTTTATCCCCATACTGCTGTAAAATAGCAGGATAAAAGGCAGACACCAGAAATTCTCTGTCTTTCCACTGGCAGCATTTTTCTGTCTGTTTTATGGAGGTACATGACTGCAAAGCAATGGAAAAATTGACTTTACTACACATCATTATAAATGTCTCCTGTCTCTACCCAGGTCATAGACAGGAGGAGAAGGAGAGGGCTTTAAATTTGGACTTTTTTGTCCCTCAGAAAGCCTAAAAGATCAGTGTTTTTTTACTGTTTATATTTAGCCCAAGAAAACTTCTCACACTTTTGTTGCTTATTATAAAAACCTTTCTTATTTTCAGCACCAATCAGTAGAGAACTTGCAACTATTTTAAATAATTATTTTATTGTAGTTTGTTCCTGAGAGCTGAATGTCACGTTTCAAGATGATTTCTGTCTGAACTTCTACCTAGCATAAACATGGGTTCAGTTGTTAATATAGTGTTCAGCATATTGAAGAATTCTCTTTGTACTCCTTTGAATATCCCTTAATTAATACTTGCCCAAAATGTTCATATTTTGTTACTTACTACGTGGAGATGTCAGGCAGTGAGTTTCAAGAAGGCAATAATAACTGGATTCATGTGTTTAAGACCTGATGTCTCATTGGCTTCTGTGTAGTGATTTGGTAGTATTGAATATTATACTAGAGACTTCCTTTTTGCTGGTCCTAAACTTCCGTTTCAAAGGTGGGAATCAGCAAGTGATATCTTCTAGTCCTGTCTTCAGTGGAATTTTGCATGCTCAAGGCACTCCCTGAGATATTGCTGGGGTTGAGCTGGGATTGCTGGGCCCTCCTGAGAAGTAGGACGCTGCTCCTTCCTTATTTAAAAAAGACATGATAGAAGAAAAAGTGTGTAGTATGATGACTTCAGGAAAAAATATATAATATCTCAAGTAACCTCACTGCTGTTTATATTCCCCAAACCCTGGGCACGAGGTAGCAGTGGGATGCAGACACTCTTTGGTTCTCCTTCTGCAGAGGGTTAGGTGCTGGCTGGCTGAACCCCTGTGCCCTGGCTTTTCAGTAATGCTCCTGGACATCAATTTCATGCTCTGTGTGTGTCAGAAACAATCCAAGGAAAACGGTTTGTCCTTGTGGCAGAAAGCATTCTCGAGAGGCTCTTCACCGCATAGGCCCTCACACTTCTGTTTTGACAGTATCACTTCTCACACTGTCACGTTCTCAAGTCTTTCTCACTTGAAGACTCTTATGTAAGGAGTATGGAGTATGGAGCTGAAATAAATGCTGAGGGCCAAACAGGTCCCGACATCATCAGTCACAGAAACACATTGTCTTCCTTCTCTGAGAATGGCCTTTTTTGCTTCCCTGGCTAAATAAATGATGTGTCTTCCTCCAATGGGGATGCAAGGTTGAGTATGTCCACACCTTCTGTAAGCATGCTGTCTGGCAGTGCTGGCTGGCAGCAAGAAAAGGCTGTTGGCATATCACCTTTGATGGTGAAGTGTCCTGGATACACAGAAGCAAGAAGAGGGATTATTTTACAAAGGTACAAGCTACTCTGACCCTCTTGGGCCTGGGTGACTTCCCACCACACTTTCCTTGGGGATGTGGTGAAATGCCATAGTCTAGCCCACATGCTTCTGCTTGGAAATCTGAACCTCCAGGCATGAATAACTTACTGGAATTAATCTTCAACTGTTGTCATCCAGTATTCAAATATTGATGTGGCTGATCAGAGTGAGGCAGTGCAATCATGGTGGTCTTGCAAAACAGCGCATCGCACAAGTGACATTTCCTAACATGAGTCAATGTTTGTTCTTCTGTAAAAGGCATTCTAGCATTTTTCTTCAAACTGCCAGGCTAAATAGCTTGTGCTGGCCCAACCCCTGCACAGAAAACAGTGCATCTGTGCTGAGCAGCAAATACCAAGAAGCAGCATTTGAAGGGGGAAGGAGTAGTAATGGAAACTCAAGAAGATCCCCTGGAGGTGATGAAACTTCTGAGATGCTGCAAGTTTAGCAAGAACTGTCCTTTCCTTTGTCAGCCATGCAAGCAGTGTAGCACTGGGAAGAAACAGCACCAGGATCTGAATGAAGTGATCCTTCCAGGAAACAAATGACTTGGTAGTTCTCAGAGTGGCAGGTGAACAGGCCATAGGCCAGATTTATTGTGTGCTTTGAACTGGAAGGTTTTGTGTAAGTTCATGAACTATGGCTGTGATCACGATTTTTTCCACCCTTTTTTACTGAAAGGCAAGTGTCACCACAAGCTAAATAAACTTGGATCTGGGTTTTTTTGGGTTGCCATAGAGGAGGCTTATGCTGTAGGAGGTTTTGACTTTTCTTCCAAACCACCTCCTGGGTTGCACAGGGAGTTGGGGCAAATACTCTTCTCATGGGGATCTGTTTTCCCCATCTCTAGTGATGCTTACAGATTTTATTCAGCAAAGTTTCTCTGAGTAACTGACAGAAAGTGGCATGCAAAACTTGAAATCACTATGTTTTAAATAAATTAATTTTAAAAATCCCAGAACAATACTGTCTGTGCTTGTTCATGAGAGGGAATGCTGTCCTAAGTCAATGAGGATGCTCAGATCAGATTTTACTGCGGTGCTAAAGTTATCGTCTCATATGATATTAGGATTAAAACACTCTTTGAGGGGAAGGAGGCTGTACTCTTCAATATGCCCATAACTGTTTCTCAAGCATGGAAAATACCCCTTTTCTCATCTTCTCCACAGTATAAGGTCTTTATGCAGCTTCAAGGTTCACATTTCAAAACACAGTTTCCTAACTCTTATTGAGCTTCAAGAGACAGAGGTGTGTAGATACATACAGGCTGAGGCACCACAGGAATGGGTTCAGCTATAAGTAACAGAATCTAGCCTTTTAAAATAAAACTACATGAACACACCAGAGGATATGAGAGGCACAGGGGAAGCAGTTGCTCCCTGCCAGATCACTTTTTGAAAACCCCAAATTAATGATAGGGTGTGAAATGTGCACCTCTGTGAGTTGTTGGACAGACCAGAGCTCTTTCTGCCTACCACATCAAGCAGGGCCACTAGTGGAATAACTGGTGGCCACCAAGCATCTTTCCCACAGGCTGGCATGAAGCAGCACCAATTCTCTTTATGATTCACTTTACAGATATTTGACAGAAATGTCAATTTTTGTCTCAGCCACAAAAATTACTCTGATCAATGATCTTCCTCTGGTCTGTCTCTGCTTGGACTTTGGTATTTTCTGCCATGTTGGTTTTTTCCCACTGAACCTCAGGCCTGGACTCCTTTCCGAAGGTTCTTCAGCCAGTTTGTACCCCTCGGACATAATCTCAGTATTTCTTCTGCATCCAAGTTCATCAGAGCTGAGACTCACACCCACATTGCCACACCTCCTTGCCATGTTTTTTTAGCCAGATGTCAGTGCCAGACTTGCAAATGATCTCAGTTTCCATGACTTGCAGATCCCATTTCTCATCTATTCTAATTTCAGCCTCTCTAGACCGGTCATTATGGGTTTAGGGAGACAGATTTTCCTACCTACATAATTGGTTCCCCCTCTATTTCTCCCTAAATGTTGCAAGCCTGACACTTTTGTCCCTACTGTGTTTGGTTCTGAAAACTTTCTCTTCCATGTTCACTGGAGCAAATGGGATACTGGCTGGGGAGACACTGGTGGAGGAAGGGAGTATCCGTACAGAATGGCATTCAGCATACTGGAATTGCAGTTTCAGGGAAAGTCCTGCTCAGCCCCAGCCTGGAGCAAACCTGCTGGCTTGGGAGCCTTGAGGGAATGGCTGAAATTGCCTAAGCAGCTTATCAGCTAAAGCAGCTAAAAATTGAATATATCTTTATTGACTGTTTTTAACTGGTGTTTTTCTTTTCCATTCTGTTTGAGGATTTACCCCTTGTCCAAATTGAGGTAGGTTTTTGTTTAGACACATGCCTGACATAAGCAGTAAATTTTTGATGTATCATACTTGTTGTCAGACCCAAAGCAAGGCCATAGTGGTGAGTCTTTATTGGAAAAGAGCTTTTTCCATCCACACATTTCCCTGTAACCTCTTTCTCAAAACTGCCTACAATATTATGTTTGAAAACCTTCCCCTTCCGCCCCCCCCGCCCCCCCCCCCCCAAAATCAGGCTGTAGCACATATTTATTGCATTTCACCCCCAGTTTACCATTCAAGGGGGTCAAACCTTTGCAGATTTATTGGTGATTGAAAACGAATTCTTATGTGGGGAAGTACCAAGTAACCTTGGTAACAAGCAGAGCCATGCCCCACAGCACTCGAGCTCACACCCCCCCACCTCCCTCCTGTGCCTTTTCTTGCTGCTTTATTTAACTCAAGGTTTCTTATGATTGAGCCGGTTCCTGTTCTCAGCTGAAGTCAGTGACAAACTTCTTGCTGGCTTTGGGGCTGGAGTGTTCATTGCTTGATAAAATGGGAACACACTCAAGGGATCAGTCCGAGGGTCACAGAGCCCAGCTGGCTGAGGCCACCGCAGGATTTTGTGCTGCTGAAAAATACAGAACAGAGTTGGGTGTGCTGTTCTGTTTTGTTTTAACTTCATAAGCATCAGTTCATTTAAAATTGTCTGCTTTTTTGCCTTTTTTTTTTTTTTTAACTTTGCAAAGAGAGCTATTGCTGGAGGTGTTGTAAGCAGAAAGAAGATAAGTTGTTTGATGCTGCACATGACACAAAGCTTGGGGTAATGAAGGAATGGGTATGTTTCAGGTCAGCATGAGTTCAGGCAGTGAGGTCTAAATAGCTGCTGGAATGGCACAATTTATCATTGTGTGAGAGAGAAGATTTTGGTCGCTAGACCCGTTTATCTATGATCTATGTGCCTTTTGAAATCACAGGGCTTTATTTACCATAACAGAAGTTTAGATATAAACTTAAATATATTTTTTAACATAGTGAGAATTTGGTAGCATCCAGATACTATGATAACATTATCTTAAAGTGTGGGGGTCCGGAAACACTATAAACCAAGGTAAAGTGTCTGAGACTAAAGCAATGCTTTAATTAGTAAATCTTTTCTGGCAATTTCTTTGTGGTGTTGAAGTGGGATAGAACCATATGGCATCCTTTCCATGAGGCAAGGCTTTTTTGAAGGTAATGTGAGTTATCATGCATTTGCCATAAGCCAGAGGAAAACATACATGTGACTGGCTGATGTGAATCAAGAGATGTGCAGCAACTATTTGTAAGTCTAAGCCCTTACTGAAGTCATGTGCCACGTCAGTGGCTACTGACCATGGGCTGATATGGAGGGTTTTGATGAATACAGTCAAAGACTGTAATTCATTGAATGTACAAAACACGGTGAGTTGGGGTATTTCAAGATACAGACTAGGAGAGCCTTTTGGCATTTTTAACTACTGATGTAATTCTACATCTGCAAAGACAAAGGGGGAAAGTATAGCTATAGAGCTAGACTCTGAGCTTCTTTTTTGATGATAGTTTGTGCCATGTGAAGTCATCATAAGGTAAAATTGAAGCACTTTCAATATCACATTGATTAGCAGAGGAATGAAAGATAGAGGTGGCGAGGGCTGTTATTGATTAGCATAGCAGAGTAAAGGAGGATTTAAACATACAGAATAGTTAACAGGAGAAAATATACTTGTATAAACTGTGATGAAAGAGGTGCGGTGCAGAGCAGAAGGTAGGAGTTGCATGACTGCAGAGACAGCTGATGATGAAGAAAAGCTGGAGGATGCCATTGGCATTCCCAAGTGGTTCTCAGGTTTGATCTTGTTTTTAAAATGTGCTTTCAAAATAAGCTTTTAGCAATGCCACAGGATTATTTTATTGCTGTCATTTGGATGCACTGTTCAGCTGCAGCTTTCCATATGTGCTGGAACTGTGAGCTGGACTGGGGCTGGCACACGGGACATTCCTGCAGCATTCAAATGGATAGGAGACTAAGGATTAGTGATTATGGCTGAGAAGAAGGAAAATGAATCAGGACCTTTGGAAAGTATTCCAGCTGGGGGGAAAACTTTTCCCTATGTATCAGGGTCTGCCCAGCTTGAGGCTGGAAGAGGGGAGAGGGTACACTGGTATATAACTACTGGTGTTTCTTTGAGAAATTTCTGGGAAGTTTAAGGGGTATGCCAGGTTTATTTAGAAAAAAAGACATGAGTTACGTAGGAGGAGCCCTGCAACACAAAAAATTTTTCCAAAAGTCCATAATTTTGATTACCGAGTGCTGTCCCAAAATCCTACTAGGAGCAATATTTTGTATTGGATAAGAAAGTGTGTCAAAGTTTTTTTGGGGAGAAAAGATATTCTTACACTACTGTAAAGGTAAATCAGTAAAAATACACGACATAGCAGAATTTCTAAGTTAAATCAATAACTCTACACACTAAAGTAGTGCTTTGTAAGCTAAAACTGCTCCACACATCATACTAATCCATTGAGAGTGTTGAGAGTTTAGGAGATTGGTTATACTGTCTGCAATATCAGTAAAATACGGTATTAGGTTACATACGCCTGCTAGGGCAGGCGTCAGTAAATAAGTATGCGATATTAAAAATTTGATACTTCTAAGTCATTCTTTGATAGCAGAACGTGTGTATGGGCATGTTGCATTTACCTTTCTGTGTGTGAGCCGAGTGAAAATCAGTCCTTTGGTAGAGTTAACAGGCTGCTTTGAGCATTTACCAGTGTGTGGATGAACCTGAAGATTAGTGCTGTAATAGAAACAGGAATCAGAGGGCTGACATTAGTTTTCAGAGGTCTCTCGGGTGCCTTACCTGCAGCTAGAGAGGTTGCATTTGCCATTAATTTTTAAATGATGAATGAGCTGGGCTGAATCCACTCCTTGCTCCCTGCTGCACTGGGTCTTGAGGAAGCAACATGTGCTGCAAGAGTCGCATCCTGGCAGGATGGCAGGGGCTGACTGCTCTGTTCTCACAGTGTTTATGCCCTTGGAAAGGATGGACTGGGGTTTGCACTGGTTACCTTGGGGAAATCTAGAGGGTCTGTGTAATGAATAAGCACATCCTTTAATTGCAGTGTTGGACCAGTCTCTGGAGTAGTCTCCTCTGAGGAGAAAGTACCGGCTGCTTCTGTGCTTTAAGATTGCAATGAGCAGAACTCTGCTGGAGAAGGCAGAATCAGAATAATACCAGTATCTATTTCCTTAAAGTTTTATTTTTTTCAACTCTTCATTGCTTAGAAGCAATTATGTACTGCTTCTGGTACAGTAAAGGGCCAAGCAGGGTCTGAGCAGACACCTTTCCATCCGCAGCACTGCTCTGTGAGAACCATCAGCCATTTCAGAGCTGGTGTGTGCCAGGAGCCTGTACTTACTATGGTGGAGGTCTCATAGCTAAAGAAGCTACATATTGTAGCACAGCATTCACTTGATGTGCTGTCCTAGCAGTCCTGGAGTTGTGCTTGGCTGATGTTGGATTGCTTTCTAAAAGTTGCAGCTCTTTTGGTTTTGTACTTCACTATACCCGTTGTGCTTTACTTGCTGATTCAGGGCAGTCAGCTTTATCCAAATCATTGGAATTAAAATTATCACACTGTGTTTTTGTTCTTAAAGTGTATGCACGCAGTAAGAATTGCTTCTTTTATTATTCTCAATGGTACTCACCAGCTCAAGTCCCTGAAGGGTTATTGGCATTATATTTGAGCCAATTATTTTTATTTAGAAAATTATACTTATTCATCTGGTGTAATATTAAGTTACAAGGCTTGATATTTTTCTCTTCCTCTAGCCTACATTTGCTGAGCTAGAACTGGGAACATATGCATCACATTCCTTTTTATTTGGTGGGCCTCAGAGTCTAAATTGGGACTTCTGAACTGCTCTTTAACACTGGGAAACCATGTGTGGCATTGTGTTGTTTGTACGACATTCAAAACCAGAGGGTTTGTGCAAACATGGAACATGCACCATTGTTCAACCTATGCTTGTGTACAAGAGGGCTGAGAATGGGAGAGAAGAGCTACAGCTTTTCCAAAATGCAAAAGAACAGGAAAAAAGTCTTTCCAGGTTGACTATACAGGAAAAAAAATCTCCGGAGCTGGTGTCTCCTACTACATACTTTGGCTTAATGGTCCTGGAAGCAACGGGGCACTTGCAGTCTGTAACTGGGTCTGGAACTGGCCCTCCTGTTAGCAGTTCTCTGTGATTCGAGAAAGCACAGTGGGAAAAGCTCTTTGAGGCGTGTGACACATTCCCCACAGATGGGGTAACTCCTGTGGCTGGGGAGGAGTTGTTCCAGGGGGTAGGTAATGTATGCTGTCATCTCAAGAAGAAACCGAAAGCTTGGTGTGTGTGAAGGACAAGGGTTACTTTAAAGAAGGGTTGGACAGTAGATTTTGGACAGAAGATTTTTGAGCTTTAGGATGTTTGTACTTCTGTTATAATCACATAAACACATTTTCTAGGTTTTGTGAAATTGTGAACAAAAAGAAAGGTCTTTATGCTACAGCATAAATGCATGGCACACTTGAATATTGCATCCTTGCTCTCTCATTTTAGAAAGAATGAAGAAGAAGGAGAGATGATAATGGAAATATTGATAAAAATGTGCAGTGACTCCCATTTGAAAAACAACACTTGGTCATCCATCTGAGCAGGAAGAAACAAAGGTCTATGAACTCTCAAGTGGCAAGGAGAAAGCAAATAGAAGATGCCCATTCATTCTCCCATGCCATGGGAGCCAAGCAGCCTCAAGAGTATGGTTAGGTGACACTTTTAAAGCTAGCGAAAAGGACTTCCTGTAGCTGTGAAATTGCCCTGGGATATTGTAGATGCCAAGATTTCCCATGCCAACAGGGGTGTTTGAACACACCCCTTAAAGAAAACTCTCCCAAAGGCTGTTGCACACAAAAATGCAGTCTGGTTCAGGGAATCACCTCACCAGAGATTGCTGGGAGCTGGGGAGGCCCAGAGGTTGGGAGGCTGGTACTGGGGAGGGTGCTGAGGCTGTTTGCACTTGCCTCAGGATGAAAAAGTGAAAGTTGTGAGTGTGATAGGATGCTCAGCTTCCTCAGTCTCTGAGCCGATCCCATCTGTCTCTTCCTGTGTAATTACACCCACCCTATGCCAGGGTATTGTTTAAATACGTGACAAACAAGCTCCTGCCCTCAAAAATCAATTTGAGTTTTTGTGGAAGGATTTCAGTGAGTGTTCTTGCAGAAGAGAAAGGCAGAAGGATTTAAAAAAAGACAAGGCTGAGATGGACAAAACCAGATTCTGGGTGAAGTCCTAATTTGCAAAAGTATTTTAAAAATTTTGAACGGTCTTTTTGTCTTAATATCTGTATACATAGTACATTAGAGTGTCACCCACATGTGTATACCAGTAATGTTGATGTCTGACAGTAATCTCCAAACTGTGAACATCTTTCTATCCAGGCACTTGCTGTAGCTTTTCAGAGAGACTGAAATGCAGCTGACCTGAATAAAACCTGTGTACTGAAACACCTGATTTTCTTTTCTTTGAGGGTATTGTAATGTGTGCAGTGTATGTGCAAAATACGTTGCTTTCTAGTTGGCTCTCCACGTAATGTTGAATTGCAACAGACTGCTGTCTGTCACACCTGATGACTAAACCTGTCTCACCCACGCCATGGGAAAGTACTGGTGCATTGAGCCTTCTTAGAACCAAGCTTTAGGTTGTCCTCAGATTTCAAATCTCCTGTGCACTTTTTTTTATATGGCCTCTAACTCAAGAGATACAAGCACAAATGGATTCCAGGCAACAATTAATCAGATAAGTATTTATTTATTTAACTCCACCTATAGAATTATGCTGGCAATAGTTTTTTTTTGGAGTTAGACTTTCATTGAGCAAAAAACTGTCTTTTAAACACTCTTCTCTCTTTTTCAGGCATTTGCACTGAAACATTCTGGATTTCATTTGGCATGGTAAGAAACTCCCACTTAATTACAGAAAAAAAGAATCCGTTAAGAGCTGTCTGCTTTGTTTACCTCCTGATATGTTCAAAGTGGGAATATGGCTGAGGAAACTAGATGCATTTGATTGATGTGCATTTTAAAACAGGATGGAGACACAACTAAAGCAAACATACATTTCAACTCTGTTGTACAGCGTTTGCTGCCACAATACCAAGAAGTGGGTCAGAATTGGCTGTAAGCTGGGGATGAGGGTTCATCAGAAATTGCAGATTCTCTGTCTGCATGATGGAGTGAAATTTTTTCAAACAATCAAAAAATAAACTCCTTTTAAATGGCCCTAGGTGAGCATGCAGTTGCACACTTGGTGCTGCAAAGGTTGTCTAGGAGATCCATGGTTACCAGACTATGGGCAGGAAGCAAAGCAAAGCCAGGTGATTGAGGAGGATGCACTGTACTTTGAGGGAAAAAGCTTCTAATATAAATGTTGCTGAAATATGAAGTACTTCAACCTAATTGAGAGGAAGGCTTTAGTCTTGCTGGCATAGCTGTGTCAGGTAGGTGTTTATTATAGTGTTTTTCATTATTGCTATGCTAGAATGTATGAAGTTAGACCAGGGGAAAACAAGAAAAGGATTTTTTTCTTGGTCAGCTCAATTTGCTCATGGAAATGTTAAACTATACCTGCAAACGCCTTTTTGTAGGTGTAAATTGTCTATGCTTGTATAACTATACCAGCACACCATTACAAGAGTCTACAAGGACTTGTTGAAAAGACAACATCTGTATGAATCTAAAGACAGCAAATAATCCTGAGTATAAATTGACTAATTCATACAACTGGACATGCCATATACAAGGGAAATCCAGTGATAACCCAAGTTTTTTTGGATTGCTTTTTGGTTGGATATGTGTTTTTTAGCCATTGCTGTTGACATGCCATTGCTGTTGACATGCGGTCATTTTTTCCCTTAAAGTTCAAGCTAAGGAAAATTCAAGGCAGCATCATGCAGATGTTTTTACCTCATTGGGCATTTATTGTCTCAGAGGGACTGGTGGGGCTCGAGCCAGCGAGTCCCAGAAAGCCTCGCTTGCGGACCGTGAGAAGCACGGCTTTCTCGGGCAGCGCTGAGGGAGTCTCTCTTTGAAGACTCCCTCCCACATATGTATACTGGGCTTGAAGCCAAGCCTCTCTTCTGTAAAGAAACCTTGCTAAAATTTCTCATTTCATGCCCCTTTATGGAGAGAGAGGGAGTGTGAGGGGGAGAGAGAAGGAGGTACGTGCCAAGAGTATTGAGAGAGCAGAGCAGAGCAAACTCTTCATTTTGTGTGTTTGGGGACAGCAGGGCAGCAAGGAAGGAGAAGGCTTTATATTAATTAGTACCATATTTGCCATCCCTTCCTCCCACCTCAAAAGTGATAAGTTGTCCTCCTTCTCCTCTCCAAACTACATCTGTGTTTTTCTTAGACAACAGTTTTTGTTTGAGTCCTTTGAACTAGCAGAGACACTTGAAATAAATGCACTTATGAATGTGCCTCCTGCCAGCCTCTGTCTAGTCTGCATATGGACACTTAAAAGAGTTGAAGAATATGTCTTATGTATCTTAGAAAAATGCTAAGTTCACAGTGGTGGCACCTGAAATGGCTTTTTTCTTGCCTCCCTCTTAGAGCACAGTGGAATTGCTAGTGTATTATTTGATAAACAATCACCAATTAGTTGTTCCAATCCTCACTAATTCAGCAACTGCTCTCCAGGGCCTCCAGGCAGCTTGTATGCCAGTTCATGTGCTCGCCCCAGGTAGCTCTGAACTGAAGGAGTTTCCTTAATTGCTTTTGCTGTTATGTCTGTTTTAAAGGTTTTACTGCTCCTGTTGATGAGCTGGGTGGTGTATTACAAATGTGTGTTTGCTGTCTTACCTTTCCCCAGTGTGCTGTTAACAGCACAGGTGACATAAACCATAATGCTGTGTGGTGGGTAGAAACACCCAGTCCGTGCACCAAATGGAGGGTGGTCTTGCTGACTGGCGGCTGACAGGTGTGATGCTGCTTCACTTCCTCCATCTTTTAAAGGTTTAGGTACTGCTGGGTGTCTTTATGGACAGCCCTGCGGCCCCTGCTGCACACCTAGATCATAGATAAATCCTATATCAGTCATCTGCTGATCACAGAATGGCACAGGACCAGAAGATGAATTAGTCACCCTTGATCTTAAAGATTCTTGCAAATTCTAATGAGCAACAAGCTGTGGGTTGGAGAAGTGTATCTCTACTAACACTGGTTCCTTATTCTTTTGTCTTACAGGTGCCTGTTACTGATTACAAAATTTGCTGCTGAAAAAAATTCTAGAGGTGGTAGAAGACCTATGGTTGTGGATCCTTTGCACATATAAATGTTATTGTGTGTGTCTGTTTGACCATGGTAGGATATTTAATGTATCATAGAAACAAGTTTTGTATCTCCAGTTTCAGTATCCCTCTCACCATAGATCTTACCTTTCAAACATATTTTACCTTGTTTGAGCCTTCAAAAAAAGAAGAAAAAAACCCCCAAATCTTGAAAAATTGTAACTCTCTATGAAAAATATACACTGTTGTCATCATCTGGGGAAAAGGGGAACTTTACTGTGTCCACTGTTGTTGTAAGTGAAATGTGTTGTACAGCATGCTAAGTAACTGCTTAGTCAAATGTCAGTGTGAATTCAGAAATCCTCAGTAGAGGAAAGAAATAAATATTTTTATTTTCTCTAAAAGCTTCCCTGTAAAGTTCTTCTAAAGATTTTCTTCATGAGACAACACAAAGCATTTGGGTGCCCTTTCACTTCTTAGCCTCATGGCAGGCTTGTTGGGACTTTTGGCCAAGTGCTCTGAAGCTACTGTAAGCCTCTACAGAGATGAAGCCCACGTTGTTAACCAGGGATATGCCTCATCTGTGATGAGCAGGAGACTTGAGTAACAGATGTTTCTCTTTTAAGTGACACTTACCCCTTTATCAGTACCTTGAAAGAAAATGCAGGCAACTGATGTGAAACTCTGCTCACAATATCTGGGCAGAAAGTTGGGCAAAGCTGTTTAGCTATAGTTGTTCAGCTAAAAACTCCTTTCTTCCCTTTCCCTTTCCCTTTCCCTTTCCCTTTCCCTTTCCCTTTCCCTTTCCCTTTCCCTTTCCCTTTCCCTTTCCCTTCCTTTTCATCACCTTACACTGTCTATGCTTCAACATTTTCGTTCTGATTTGTACATGTTGGTTTTTTTTAAGTCTTAATTTTTAAACATACTTACTTTTTTTTCAATTCTCCAAATGGGTTCTTTGGTCTCCACTTACACAATTGTCCAGACTTGTGTTAAAGATTGTAAAGAAAAGCCGATACCACAGCATAGTATTTGCAGTGTGGTGCATCTGTAACCACACTAAATAGCAAGGCATTATTCACAAGGAGGTGAGGTTATATTTGCTGCTGCTGAGCTCTTTGCTGTTCAGTTTTAACACTGGATGCCTGGGTTTCTTTTTCTGGAGTGCCTGTTTACTCTTGTATATTTTTATAGAGTGAAAGGGTGGTGGGGAGAATGAGGGTGTTATGTGCAGTAAAGTTATAAATAACGTTGGCTCTCAGGTTATTTGCATTATATCTACTTGCCTGAATGCATAAAGTTAAACAAAAATGTCTTATAAAAAAACCCAAAAAAAGGGCAGAACAATGTCATGGATAAGAGGTCCAAAGGCAATGCTGCAGAATGTGTTTATTGGGGAGTATTCCCTACCCAGCTAATAAGCCAGACAGAAAATTGCTTACTCCTCCCACAGCCTCACACAGATCAAACAGAATATTAAAGCCTTAAAGATGCTGATGTAAGGAAGAAGGAGGGTTACTCAGCACCCACCACACTAAACTGCCAGGCAGATGTGGAGCATGCTGGGAACAGAGCTGTATTCCCAACCCAGAGACTGTGATCCTAGGGTGGATGACATGATGAAATGCAGCTGTCATGGAGCAGGGGAGGCACACACAGAGGGGTTTTTGTTGTTGTCTTTTTGCCCTGTGTGCTGTTGGCTTGGGGGCAAAGAGACAAGAAGTGCCCATCTTTGGGCTGTGTTTCAATCACTGTGATGATATTTGGTTCAATAAGAAGACATTGATAATGTTGCAGACTCCTTAAGAAACAAGGTGTGGGGCAGGGGTCCGAGGGAGATGCAGTTCCTTCGCTGTCCTGTGTGGATGCTTACACAGAACAAAGGTGCCAAGGTTTAGTCTTGCAGTACTGAAACTGAAAATGAGGCGGACTAATTTCAGGCAAGGCAGGACTGAGCCCTGAGGAAGCAATGCTGTCATTGTGAGGGCTGTCTGAAAGATTTCAGAATATGTCTATGCCTGTGAGTTTTTCAGGGCTGGAATTTAATTTCTGAAGTGTAATAACACCAGTGCATCCTTGTAATTTTATTGCATTTTTTATTACGGATATAATTTACAGTAACCCTGCTGTCATATTGGCCTCTGCTATGGTTTCAGAAGTCTCTGTCTCTCCGTCTAGGATGATGAAAGTGAAGTTGGACCGCATCATACATGCTAGGTTTTCTTTCTTCGTTTCCTTTTCCCAAAATGCTGGTTGATTTGGTGGAATTCTTCTGGCTTGTCCTTTCCTAGCATTCATCCTCAAAAGTACACAGCATCCAGCTGACCTTTTCTTGGAGCAGAAGGATTAAAAAACATCCTTGATAGAGCTGCCTCCTTGGTGCAGCAGAGATCATGGAAGGCACTCTGTCCTACTCATTTTTCCTGTCCTTCCTGGATTGCTTATTTGCGTCCTGTATCACAGTCTTGAATTCCTGCATGGCAGATGAGTCTTTAGAGCTCAGAATTCGAATCCTGGAGGACTTTGAGGCAAGAAGAACCTGTGACAGGCTTCTAGAATAGCAAGTCATGTTCTAGTTTCCAGAAGTCATACAGAAACAGCTGTGAATCTGCATGGGTACCTGGCAAATCTGCAAAGGAGAGCAGTGCAATACTGAAGACAGCAAAGAAATGGTGTGGCCAAGGGCTGGGATTCAAACACAAACTGCTGAGTGCTCCAGCAGCAAACCTCTGCTAGTCCGATTGGTCCCATATGCCAGAGGACTTTGATTTGTGGCTGGGTTTAGCAGTGATTTGAGGCTTGTGCCTCCTATAAATTCTACTGGAAACAGAACTTCAGCTGTGAATCAGTTACAGGAGTAGTTAGTTAATTCAGTGATATATTTAAATAACACTTTACATCTGGACTTGGCAACCAACTTGAAATCCTCATTTAAAAACAATAGTAAAGTACCAGAGAAGCATGATGTAGTCCACCAGTTTGTTTGGTTTTTGGGGGTATTTTTTTACAATAAGAGCCAATGTTTCAGTGATCTTCTAGCATGGAGAATGTATTAGAAAAGTAATGAGTAATTGAAAAAAAAATGTTGTGAGTGACTGAACTCTGGACAAGAAAACCTACAAAAACTCCAATGTCATGGAGTAACAGACAAAATGCTATTATCAGACTGAAAGCTGGGGAGGAGAGGAAGAGCAGAGGGTTAGCCTAATCTGTTGGGGCAGAAAGAGACCAAAGCTGGGCTTTGAACATCTGCAAATTAACAAAGGTTTCAGTTGTTTATCTATTTATTGAGAGAGATCTGGAGTCACCATGTTGCAAAATCCATGTGGAAATACTTACACAGTCTGTTCGGGAGTAGCGAGAACTACTAATTCTAAAGTTTTACACCAAGTGGGCAGAACAGTGCTGGATAAAGATCAGTGGTGAATAAAGAAAAACTGAGTGTGAACAGTCAGTCCTGACAGATCCAGAAGAGATGGCATGAGAGATCAGTGGGGACATTTGATCAAATTACAGCAGCCAAAACCCAACTGTGATATTAGGTTGCACATCATTCAAGGCTCCTAAGAAGTTGAGTAACTGAGAGGGTATTGTACAGCCTTTTGTATAAAGCTGTGCCTGTGGTCTCAGCTAGAACACAGTGCACAATTTTGGCCTCCCGAGCTCAAAAAGGACGTGACTGAAATAGGGGGAATGGAAAAAGGGTGACAAGAACATTCAAGAGACTGAGAAAGCTCCTGCCAGAAGAAACAAAAATTTAGCCTTAGGAGACAGAGAAGAGGAGAAATGATACAAGCATGGAGGATATTGCTTATGTTGGAGGTGAGAGGTCGGGAACTTAGTCTCTTCTCATCCCATAGCGTAGGCCTGCAGGGATTCAGGATGAAACCCCACAATGGCTCAAAAAGATAGTAATTATAACTATTTTGGGAGGTGATATTAACAGTTCAGTCTTAATGTCATGACCTCAACTTTAAGATTTTAAGAGGGGTAAAGGATAGGTGACAGCCATAGTCCTACAAAAGCCTGACTCCCAACAAATGTACTTCATCAGAGGGTTTGTTACTTAGTTTCTTCATGCTCCAGTTTTCAAACTGTTGTTTGAATTTTTCGTGATTATTCCCTCATATGAAATCCTGTTTACATTCTATAAGAGAAGTTAATAATACAGTGTACTGTGCTCATTTTTTTTTTTTTTTAAGCCTTTGATAGAGATGTCTAGTGCTTGTGCTGATACAGTGTAATTCAGCCACTGTGCAACTTTAAAAATCTCTTTTATAACATGTAGTATCTCATTAGTCTAGTTGGCGTGCTTTGGAAAATAACAGTGGCCTGAAGCCACTTATTCAGGTGTACATGAAACAAATGTGTGTGTATGTGTGTATGCAGGCACAAATGAATTTATAGTGAAGTGTGATGGAGGTTCGCTCAATAAGATGCAAAGAAGGATAACACGGTGTGATTTTTTTTCTAGTTGCTTTCATGATTTCCTTCTTTCAGGGTTGTACACAGATGGCTCTTTCACAGTAGGTCCTAGTTCCTTTCACAGTGTCAGAAAGTTGCCTTTTCCTTTAAGAGGCTGCTCCTTGAAGCAGAGTTGTCATTTTGAACTTCCTTTCACTTTCCCAAATACTCGGTTGCTGCCCGGGTTCCACATGTTCCTTGTGCCAGGGCAGCGTATGAGTTAAATTTTCCTAAAGGCATGATGCAGCTCTAAGTAATGTGTCTCTTGATGATGAACTTGCTGGTAAGCACAGAATGCATGGCCTTAGATATTTTTGCACTTCCTGGAGCACAGAAATTAATCTAAACATCCATGTGCCCTTTGTATTGATTGGAAGCATATGGAAACATTGAACAGCTGATCTCCAAAACGATCTGTTATACAAAGCCATCCCTTTGTTTAGCTTGCCCTGAACAACTCTCAAGAAATTAGGTATCTTTTAAAAATAAGATGAACAAATATACTGAAGCCTGAGTCTTCGCTTAGACAGAAAATTTTTTTTTTTTTTTTCTTAAAGAAACATTAATAAATTGGTTAGATTTTTTAATGTAAATATTGTTAAGGACTCTCTCAGGCTTATAAAGAGAGAAGTGTTTACTTTAGAATGGTGTATTTTTCCAGATAGAGATCAAGTACTAAATTATTAATTTTTCCCCTTTCTCCATTTTATTACAGCTTTCATTTCTAGGTGGCTGGAATGATTAATGGGATTGTGCTGGGCTAATGCCTTGTGTTTGGGTACACAAATGATAGAAGCAGCTTCCTGCAAAGCTTTTAGTGTTGGTGCAAGATTGGAAGATATTTTGGAGGCAGTGGATTGGCCATGGCACTTCCACTTCCCTCAATTTAGCCATAAATCAATTGTGAATTTTTCTCCCACAGTAATTTTTCATACAGTTTGAACCTGGGTAATGAACATCCCTGTTCTGGAGTGAAACTGTGATTTTTTTAGATCTTGTAGAAGACATGATCAAGATTTATGAAGGGTGACAATGTAAACCTATTACATTTGCCTCTCTCTCATTTGCCTCTCCACCTGATCCATCCTTCCTTCCTTCCTTCCTTCCTTCCTTCCTTCCTTCCTTCCTTCCTTCCTTCCTTCCTTCCTTCCTTCCTTCCTTCCTTCCTTCCTTCCTGCCTTCCTTCCTTCCTTCCTTCCTTCCTTCCTTCCTTCTTCTTCCTTCCTTCCTTCCCTTCCTTCCTTCCTTCCTTCCTTCCTTCCTTCCTTCCTTCCTCCTCCCTCCCTCCCTCCCTCCCTTCTCCCTTCCTCCCTTCCTCCCTTCCTCCCTCCTCCCTTCCTTCCTGCATCTGCCAACCCAAGGAGCTTTAAAATGTCCATTAGAGCACAGCTGTTGCATAGCAGTGGCTCTTACTGCATGAACAGTCATTTATCTGTGACAGACAGAGGAAACAGCAATAACCTAGATGGATATGAGATGGTTCAGATCAAGTAACAGGAGGATGTGAGCAACTTCCTCAGTTCTGAACTCTTTTTTCCCCTCTGAATCTATTGCATTCTCTTTTAATGTTGCTTGGTATAAAAGTACAGTTCTGCTTAAAAAGGAACCTTGCAGATATTACGCTGTCTCTTCCTCGCTTTCTGTTTCAAATGCTCAAAAAATGTTTGAAAGCAAAAAGGTGCTTTTTTGTTTGTTTGTTTTCCTGGCAGTCCCCAAATCTTCTCTGAACTCTGAAGCTCAAAGTATAGCAATTTCTTCCTCCTCTCCTCCTCCCTCTCCATCTTTGCCATTTGCTCATTGAAGCCGCCTGCACTGAGTAGCCTCACTAATGCCTTGCTAATGGTGCCCTTTGCACCAGTGTGGCAAACCTACGAGGCAATCACATTGGAATACTGCCTTCATACAATGTGGAATAATCTGCAATGTTACGTTGCTGTGTTGCTTGGTTGGTAACTGTAATGCTGAATTGTAGTTTATTAGCCCTGGAGTAGAGGTCCTTTCCTTGAGAAGGACCAACTAGGTCCCTTGGAGGCATTTGACAAGTCATATGTCAATAAGCACTTCTGTTTTTCACCCAATGATAAATACACATACAAGTGAATTCATTTGGCTGCAGTCTGCCTGAAATTAAGCTGCAGATTGTATCTGGCCTCTGGGCCAGGAATTCCTTGTTCCTGTATTAGAAAGTGTCTAATAGTAGTTGAAAGAGAGAGTTTTTAGAAATCATTTTGCAAGTGACTCTGGAGAGACAATGAATGTAAATCCTTGCAGACTCACAAAGACTGCAGTCAGAATACTGAGTGAAACTCAAAGTGCAACATAGCTGTTCCTCCCTCATCACAGGCTTCAAAGATTTAGTATTCAAAAGAATGTGGGAAATTGGGTCATTTCTGTACAGTTTAGAAGAGATCTGAGGTTACCAACTTTCCTGCTTTAGTCGGTTAGAAACTCCGAGTCTGGATTAACAGGAATCCTGAACAGGATTTTCCTCTGCATTTAACATGAAAATCTAATAAATGTCATTTAACTCAGTGAGTGAAATTTTGTCACCATTGAAATGGATGTCAAAATTTCCACTGGCTTTTGTGGGAATAGGATATCATCCTATAAGCATAAAGCCAAAGTAAAATCTCTAGGTTTTTGAACAGTTATTTCTGTCAGGACACACTTATAAGACTTTTTGAACGTGTTGTTTTAAGAAAAGCAATTTAGCTTTCTTACTCAAAAGTAATTTTTCTGCCTTTCAGAAATGGGTAGAAGTTACTTTTCATGAAGAGCATAATTTAGAGTGACACCGTAAAAGATGTGAAGGTAACAAGGAAGTGGTGTTAATTACCATAAAATAAAAACATATTCACTATCCTTCCTTCAAGAAGTTTGAATTTCTATTACTTGTCTCCCCCCACCCTTGTTTTTGGTAAGAGTTTATGTGATCATTTTATAGCTCCCTGAATACTTTTCAGAGTTTATGGGGTAGTATTTTATAACTACATTCTGTAAGCAGTGGTGTCTTTTGGAATGGCCATGAAATGTTATAGTAGAGATTTCAAAATGACAGGGTCTTGGCATAGGTTTCTTCAGGGAGGAAAAATGACTTTGGACTGGTTTAGAGTATGTCTCATGGCAGGGATGGCCCCAGAGCTGCCTGGCTTTGTAGGCTGATGGGTCTGTTTCATCAGGTGGGAATTAGTAAATGTAAGAAGCGCCAGAAACAGGCTCAGTGTGAAAGTCCAGGTGGTATCTCCAGCACAAGGAAGTAGCAGATGTCTCAATGGGCTTATGGAGATACCATGTGGTTATACTTTCCTAGATTTGGGAACTTCCCAAGCCAAAAAGTACAGTAATAGAGGGGGGCTGAGGAGGGGAAGCAACATCTGGTTTCTCTTTCCCTGTGACAGGGCTCTGAAAGAAGGCTTCTTCTATCTACTTTTCCTCAACACCTGTGTCTCAGTAATTGCCCTGCTAGAAACTAGAACAACCTGCTATTTTTACACAGAGCATGAAAGTAGTTAATGTGTAAGTTATATGCAAGAAGTTTTGACTGGGAGGAAGCTGAAGGAAAAGCAGGAAGGTAAAGAGGATGTAAGACAAAAGGGATACATGGCTTTTTACTGTCTTTTATTCTTAGTTACTCTTTCAGATACTTCTCCCTTCCAGCATCTCAACATGCAAGCTAAATCTATTTTACCCTGTGTGAATGCCCACAAAGTTTGATGCACATTTTGTTTCTATATGCACCTGTTTCTCCAAACAACCCCAGGCCAACATTTTGTGTTAGTGTAGAATTTGCCCAAGAAAATAAAGTAAGGTTTGGCAAGGGAAAAATAGGAATTTAATGGTATAATAGCAGTGTAAGTTTAAAGACATAAATTGATGGTTCCATAAAGATTATAAGACATTTTGGTTGCAGGCTGTTAACCATGCTACCAGTACATTAGAGAAGCCTAGCTTGCAGTTGTCAGCATTCCAGAGTTTCACCCACTAAGTCATTAATTTGTTCTTATGTCTGGAAGATTTAGCATGCCACTGTAGTTTCTTGCATAATCATTTTATTATGTTAAAAAAAAAAGTAGCTAAAATGGGTTCTGATAATAGAATCCCCAAATTCATGAAACTCTATTTCTTCTGTTGAATTCCAAAATCAATTATAGCTGTGTTTGTATGTTCAGCTGGTTTAAAAGCAAAAATTGCACGCAGATTTGAAAGCCCAATGAAGAATCAAAGTGAAAAATACATGTACCTTGTTTCCTATACAAGTCTGAAACTAAACATAAAAGAAATTTTGATTGTCATATGAAAAGATGGACCCTGCTGTATTATCTCATAAAATGCATTTTTCCAGTTTTCAGGAGGAACAGATTAAGACAGATTAAGACATCTGAACACCTCAGCTAGACTTCTTAGACATTGGCTTGAAGTTACTGAACATATGGTGTTTTGGGTAAACAGAGAGCCACTAAAAAGATATTTGAAATCTTTTAGAATATATATGCCAATCAAATTCCCACCGGGATCTGACACTGTTGCATGGAGCTAGATCATGTAACCACTGCTAAACCAGAACTAAAAAACGAAGTAACTAGCCAGAGCTAATTCTCTGGGTTCCTTCTACAGTCAAGGAGTTAAGGAGGTAAATTCATTGCACTTAATTTAGAAGCCTTTGTTGGAATTAAATGAATCTTCAGCTGCTTGATGATTCTGATTATGATGGGAATTAGCTGGCTAGCCTAGGATACATGCTTGAACTCTGAAATAAAGTGAATTAGGTGAGATGAATCCTGTCCCAGAGATATTACTTTCTTGCAGTATGGTCTGATAGAATTGTAGTCAAAGCAGCATTTGTAATGATTGACAATTGTGACCCAATGTGAACTGCAAAGAAAAATCTTCAGGACAAGGGGGAAAAATACAGGACAGGGAATGGATTCTGATGGTTTTCCAGGGAGCCACGCAATTGAAGCATCTGAAAACTGCTGGAGAAGTTTGTGTGTTGGAACTGCCAGACAGCAATTAAGCCCAGCAGCATGGGCTGTTTGTTGTCGAGACTGAAGCATATGAGTTGAGTACACCCTGTTCTAGAGGGAGTTCATGGGCTGGCTGTTTTGCTTTTGTTTTAAAAAAATCCCAAGATGAAGAAAATACCCGGAGTTTGTGCTTTCCTTTCTCCTTTGTGACTGTCTCTAAGGGCTTGGAGGACCTGGGATTCCTCTCAAAGTGGTTTAAGGGCAGGCTGATCTGTGCTGTAAGCCTGATGTTATTCATATTAAAGAGGTGTTCCCACCAACTACAGTGGCAGCAGATTTAGACCTGTATTGAAGTTCACTGTTGACAGAAATTAAGACAACAGTAATAGATGTTCTGTTTATCTGGAGAGCTCAGGAAGACATGATTTGAGGAGGACACCCAAAATATTATCAATATTTAGCATATCTTGCTCTTTTTCCCCCTTCAAAACTATTTGTTTCTAGAAGTGACCTACAGGTTGGAGTTCTTCAGATAGAGAAATGAATATTTGTGGGTTTTAAAACCTTCTCTTATCATCAGGCTTACAGAAAACAAATTCTCATTTAAGACAATTCCTATGCTCTGCATCCATACAGGCACAATGGCAATGTATCAAATTAGATTATTTTGCTATGCCCCCCTCTTTCAAGTCTTCAGAATTTGATGCATATCAGCACTCTGGAGAGGATTTATGAGGGAGGAAGCACCTGAGGAAAAATAGTTGATATGCCTCAGATTATGAAGAGTGTCTTAAAAAGTATTTCCATTACATACATAATGTAAAATATTAGTTCTTTTTATTTATCACCTTCCTTGAAAACACAATAATACAATCAGGACTAATAGTTTTCTCTGATGTCACTGGTTTGGCAAGCTAACACACTGCCTAATTCCTTGTTTCTTTCTGGGATGACTGAGAAAATGGCAAAAAGCCAAGCTCAGAAGCAACCGATCTCATCCAGGATGTTAGACCCTCTCAACTGGACTTTGGACTAGAATACAGCAGAGATTACTTTTGTGTTGCTGATGGATGATTTCTTAGTAATAGCTCATAGACAGATTTATTTCTGGCCTGTCTAGAATATTTGACATTGTGAATTACACATTGCAGCTGATATGCCTCGAAGATCTTGTGAAGATGTAAGCAAATCATATGGATTGAATCCAGCTGCAGTGACTGAACTGTGATGCATAACTACTACTCTTCTCTTGGTATTCTTCTGTGTACAAAGGCTGGAAAATGCTATCCTCACTCCTGTCTTGGTATAAGCAATAAGAGAAAATTAACTGTCCCTTAGCACGTATAAGCATCTGTCCTTCACATTCAACTCAGAAAATATAAAACTTCTGACTATTCCTGTAACAAAGATGAAAAAAAAAAAAAAAGCCTTCATTGAAAAGCTTTGGGCTAAAACCAGACTCTGGCAAAATAAAAAGAGAGAGAAAAAGCTCACATTTTGAAGACTAGATAATACATAACATCATCAGTTGCCCATGAAACTATTGCAAATGCCATGTACTCTTCAAATGGGATCTTCACTTTTTTCCCTTAGCTCATGGATGATCAAGTAGTGGTAACTTCCAAAATGTTTCTTCCCTCCTCTTAGCAGATGTTCCATGGACAAATAATATTTTGATAGTGTTCCAACACATCTTTAGGTCAGGTTGTATTCTGCTTTCAAATTGAAAATCTGGTCTTCAGAATGTCAAACTCCCTTTTTAAGTTCCCTGGGTAAAGGTTGGCCATCACTATTATGCTCTTCTCACCTTCTTGGTTTCTCCTAAATATGGATTAGGTGGTAAATCAACTTTTATAGGGCTTAAGGGGAGGAATCTTTCATTCTTTTTGTGACCAAAGCATACCATGGTATCAAGCATTCATCCATGGGGAAAAATTAATTTGGACACAAAATATTCAGATGTCCAACTCCTTGTTTCATAATTGTCTCTTAGAGATCAGGCTAATTGTAAATCATGTTGAAACTGATTTGAATAATCCATCTATCCTTAACAATAATTCACCTAGGAAGAGGCCAAAGTTGTCCTTAGCCAAGGAGTAGAGAAAGAGAGACTCGTGAAACTGCAAATGTGGGCGGATATGCAGATTTATGGTACAGGTCATAAATATTATTTGGGCCAATATATTGCCCAGACTCTGGATGGCATCACTTTGTTATTCTATGGGGGCTGTAAGGCTTATTGACCTGTGCTCATCCTCCTCTTTCAGAACCAGGTGCTTAGCTGCATGCAGTTTATTGGGTTCAGAGAAAAAAATCTAGATAACAATATCTAGATAACAATGTACGTTACTGTATCTGGGTAGGGTAAAATCCCCCAAACATCAACAAAATTCCTGTTGGCTTCATCAGAGCTGCACATGAAATTACAATTTTATCCGATGGATCACTCCTTTTCCATTCTTTCATAACATTTCAGAAGATTATATACTCCAAGGAACCTTTTTTACCTGTTGTCTAAATGCATTTTTCACAGTAAAGATCAGAGAAGATCATGTAAAGGTGTGGTTGTAGTTTACAATGATAATTTATTAGTGCTATCATTCATGTTATATTTCCCTGCCATACCCTTATGGCATGGAGCGATGCTATCAAAGCATAACAGATTCAACTAAGCAAACACTTTGAATACATTTGGGTAATTTTAAAAGCTAACTGCATGGTTATACTGTGAATCCTAAGTGAGCTTGAGACTGAAACCCTTGCCTGAGATAAATGAAAGGGGCCTGCCTTCCTCCCTCCCTGCTGCCCCAGTTTTGGCCCCTGTAGTTTAGTGTTGGGACTAGTATAAAAAGACAAATGTTGAAGAGCATTAAAATCCAAGAAACTAGGTTATGTTAATTCTAAACTGTAATGGAATGAAAGCAAACAAGGGATGATTCAAAATTGTGTTGATTTTGTGAATGGGTTTAACTGGAAGGTAGCTTATTTTTTTGCCCTTCTGGCATGAATTCACCATTAAAATGAAGGGATTTACTAGGGTACTAAAATAAGATGTCCCTCATGTAGCAGTGTAGCAGCTATACTTTTTTTCACTCTTGCATGATCTTTGCCCTACATTGTTCCTCTTGTTGCAACATAGATTTCCCAGGAGCAATGTGTAAAGTTTCCCTCCTCTTGCACAAAACCTAAGCCTTTTTTCAATAATCTTGAGGTTTTATCCAGTGATATATAAGGAATGATTTCTATTACCACCAAATCCTCGAAGAGAACCATTGTGAAAAACTGTTCAAAGCCCAGGGTGAGCTTTTCAAAGGTATGTGCTTTTATAGGGAGTCGGATTCATATCGTCTCATGATGCGTCTTTGAAACTGTCCCCCATATGACTAAGACCATGTGTGAGACTCTGTGCCTAATTTGTGAGCAGTCATAATGATGGTACAGTAATAGGCATGCAACTGAGCCTGCGTTTTGTTCATAACTCCAAGTGCCTTTAGCTGAATTTTCAAAGAGGCTGAATTCTCACATCTCCTACTACTTCAGTGGAGCTGTAGGTGCTCTGGGACTGAAAACCAAGCTACTGACATACTGAAAAATTAAAGCTGAGGTATGAATGAGTCAATCAAATATCTACTGTTCATTCGTAAGTCAGACTTAGGAACTGAGTCTTTCTGAATTTAGCGGAGGCTGCTGCCTTCGTCTTTCAGGAGATTGTCAGTTCAAGAATTCCCTCTTTTTGTCTCCTCACTACCCAAACTTTAGCCTTGCATAGGTGGTATTTTCTATTCACAGGTCACTGCCGCATTTTATTTAGTGGTTTGGGTATCTGGTAACTACAGAGCTTGGTTGATGTGCTGTTTTTTCATCTTCATACTGTATGTCTACATGTAACACTTTTGATTTAGGGTTTTTTTGGATGCTCTGTTGACTGAGCCATGATCAATCACATCCTCAAGGCTGATATTCAGTTTTAGTACATAGAAACAAAAATGAATACAACTTTGTATTAGATTTTGTGAATATTCATACATTTTCACACTTATACATGTGTATAATTCCATTCACTTACTGGGCATACTAGCATGTATGGTTAAACAGGTATTTTCATGCTTGCAGGGGAAGGCATTTTCTTTGTTTTTTTTTTTCCAATTCCAACCTTTATAATTCATATTATACTTCAAAACATCACGATGTTGGCTGAAAAAAAATGGGGCTTTAAAAAATGTACATTCTTTTTACTTGCCTTCTTGTTTTTGATCTTTTATCTTCAACTTGGAGATGTTTTCAAAACTCATCTTTTCAACAGTGAAGGCTAAGAGCATTTGGGTTTTTATTTTAAAGGAAAAATGAAATCCTTACATAAACATATCATTGAAGGAGCTGAGTTTTTAAAAAACCCACCAAATCAAAAGACACAAAATAAAATTATGAGCCAGGGGTAGAGGAGCCTTAGAGAGAGCAACCTATAAACATAAAAAAATATCTTTATTATCAGTTCAAAGCTTAGAGGCACTGAAGTAAAGACTCTTGAAAGCATGTGAGTTTTTGAGACAATGGAGTTCCAGGAGTCTCTCTCCCTTGCAATGCTTGATTTAGACCCACTATCGAACAAGTCTGAACTTCACTTGGCCAAGAACTTTAAATCTGGACTCTTGCAGGCACTGAAGGGTTATTGATGAGTAGGTGGAGGAATTTTGTGTTGCTTGGTTGTATATGTTGGCATTTTTCACTGCAATAGCTGTAGCTGTTTGCAATGCTGTCTGTAACCACCTCACTCGAGGGTGAATTTTCCTGCCCTGCCATTTCCTTTGATTGCCGTAAAGCACCCATCGACTGTGAAGAAAACAGCAGTGCTTAAGCGTAGTCTATTCAAGTATATTCAAAATACGTTATTTTTAGCATTATTGTTAATATGAAATGTTCCACCAACCAGCTGGAATTATGCAAATCCTAGCACATGCGTTCCTCACTAATCTGCACTCTTGGATGTACTCTTTACATTCATTTCATTTTATGAATGTCTTTCCAGCATACTTCCCTACAATAGGAGATTGAAAAGCCTGCAATTTTCTTCTTGCCTGATTCTCCCATTGGGTTTTGTTAGTATTCGAAAAAATAAATTGATGTATTTTTTTTTTTGTCCAAATTGAGGGAAAATCAACCTGCCAGCACAGATGAGTGGGGAGAAGAGGGAAAGCTCACAGACTGCAAAATCTGAGTTCTTCAGGTGGTTCTTTGGTTCTTTGCAGTGGAGACACAAATTAGGACAGTCAGTCAAATCTGAGAAAGTTTTCAGTAATTTGACTTCAGGCCAAAAGGCTCATAACCTCTGTCTCCTTTTCTGGTATTACCTCCAAAATATCCTGTGCTTTGGGACAATTTCTAGATGGGAAGGAAAGGAAGAAGCGATGGGTCTGTGGTGTTGGCCTGTTTTACCTGTGTCATGTTTGTGGAACAGGAGGACATGGCCATGACCTTTGCCATCCTCACTATCTCAGCATCCTTGCTGTAGAGAATGTACAGCCTCTGTTACATTTCTCCTTCCTGCCTGGGGCACTTGGCGTGTTTTAGGAAGCTTGGGTGTGTGTCCTGCTCCTCATGTGCCTTTGCATCCCTGTTGATTTATGGAACAGGCCTTCAGTGCCTTCTGGCATCATCATAGGCACAGCTGTGGGAAAGGTTTCTGTGGGGCCCTGATCCACCTGCTGCTGGGACAGTTATCAGTTCCTTGCACTCTAGCAGATTTCCTGGGGAGCTGGAGGATTTGTCCCAGACGTGAGCAGCCTTATTCCTTGGTTTGAATTCCCATGGTTAAATGACATTCCAAATCTCTGTTGTATCTTCACCTTGTAAGTTGTCTGTTTTAAACGTTTCTTAGAAAACTAATTCAATTTTAAAAACTTATTTACACCTCTAGTTCACCTTGTCTTCCTATAAAGGTCTTTTCAAACCTGGTAACTTCAATAATTTGTTGTGTCTCTGTGTTTTTGCTGAACTTGTGATTTCCAGATTGAATTGGTACAAGGTTTATTTGCTGCTGCAGTTTTAGTTTTCTGCAATGGAAGATAAAACACACAGCAAGATAGGATTTTTCAGACTTTTTTCTGACTAAAATAATAAACCAGCTCATATTGCTCCTGATCAAAAGCTGGTGGTGCTTTTCATATTAGCCCTTCTGGGGCAGAAATGATCCACCCTGTGTGCTTGCAGACTGTCTAACACCTCTGGGTCCTACACACAAATTCTGATGGATACTGGGATTTTTCATTGCAAGATTCTTGCCTTGCCTGAGGTCATCTCTTTTGTTAAGCAAGAAGGGACATTCAGAGTTGTCACTGTCCACAAGAGGTTTCTCACTTCTCTAACAAGAACAAACTTACAGTTTTGGTGGCTTAGACTCTTGGTCCTCCATATTGACCTAGAGCTCCAAGGAGTGATGAGGGTTTATTTCTTAATTGCTTCAGTCAGTCCTGCTTCCCAGCCGCTAGTTTATGCTGCTTGTTTTGATGCACTTAGGACCAGATTCTGAACTGTGGTTACTGATTTCTTAAACAAATGGAATCTTCATTGAGCTATTGTTCGAAGAAGGCAAAAAGGAAGGGAAGATCACTCTGTTAACTAGTTTGAAAACATCCCTAAAACTGACCTTTATTTTGCTAGTTCAATATTTATCAGTCTTTTGTAAACACTATGTGTGGGCAGCTCAGTCTTACCTAATTCAGATGAGATTGTTTAATTGAGACTTACTGATAAGTTGACCAGAGCACATCTGAATGCTGATTTTAAGTATTTCGGCACTGGAGCTATTTCCTCTGGTGTAATGGTTAACTATAAATGTTAACCTCATAGGCTAATAATATCATACCATTATTGCTTCACAACCACAACTAATTTTTTAAAATTTATTCCTTCTACCCAGGAGTTTGCATTGTAAAACAATCTGTCCTCTTAATTTGATATGGTTCCTGGATTTCTAATGCTTTGATAAAGTTGCAAAATGTTGTTCAGAATTATGGCTGTCTACATGACCTCTGTTTTATACTGAATAGCTCTTGATTTAAGTGATGTTGCTCTGAATAGCTTTCAGACTTCCCTAGACCCAGAGTTTAACTAATTATCCCATAATTAGGAGTATCATATGAGCATAATTAGGTGTATCAAACTCCAAATGAGTTGTGTGAAACAAAAAGGTGTATCAGATGATTTCTGAACTGTAGGAGCTCAAGCATTTCAAACATAGTAAAATAAATGAAAGAATGGCAATTGAGTTAAGATAGATTTCTAAAACATTTCTGTCTCCCTTAGGTCAAACTTCTGCTTTGGATCCCTTAATCACATTCTGTAGGAAAGAAATAATTTTTTACCTGTATCCATTTAATGGCTGGTACCATGGAGTCCACATCATTGATTAGAGCTTCTGTGTGGTATTGCTGTGCAAATGATAAATACCTCACATAAGGCGTGGAAAAGATTTATTTGGAATAGTGTAAAATTGGCAGCAGTACCTCTTTGCTGGCACTGATGTAATATTATATATTGTTTTTCACAAAGACACCTTCTGATATCTGTTTTAAATAATTTTAATAGACAACGAAAAAAATCTGCAAGATGGATACTCTAGAGTTCACTGACCAGGGCTTTAACTTCCCAGTCAACTGGTATGGGATTTCTGTTTATTCTGGGTGCATTCCAGTGATTTCCTCTGCAGGGTTTATATCGTCCTTGTGGTAAGGTAAATGCTGAGTGGCCAAAAGCATATACTTTTCAAAACAGGAATACAGCTCGTCCAGTATAAGGCAAAATTCAGCAAGATTCCTACCTGGTATAATCTTTCTATATGGAGAAAATTTCTCCATGCAGGGAAAGCTTTTTTAATAAGAATCTGTTCTTCAAAGTATAAAATTCTTTTTATTGAGCAGGTGATAGACACAGATATAGATATAGATAGCTATAGATAGATATGTAAGGGCATAGCTCTTCTAGGAAACTTCCTAATTCAAGGACCTGAGTTGCCATAGGTTAATCATATATGATAAAAGAATATTTCCTATTGTCTTATTCCATCTATAAAATGTAAATATAGTCTTAGAAAGAATCAACAGCACATGGTACTCTTAAGATGTCAAAACAGATTGAGCAAATCTGACAGTAGGAGTGGAAAGATGAAATATGTTTCTAAAACATATTTTTCTGATGGCGAGAGATTGTCAGAAAGTGGGGAGAGGTGGCTAGGAGTAAAATGACGAAAAGAAAAAGAGAGGAGGAAAGAAGGAGACTGAGGAGGGATCCTCTTTGAAACATCCCACATTTCACTTTGCATAGTGTGCACACATCCCTTTTCCTGATCCTGTTTGCAATGTCTGGACTCTGAAGCAGGGAAGACTTCCTAAAAAAAGGAAACAATGACTTCACTGTTACACACAGGCTGCACCCTATAGGATCTAAGGGGCTGAGCAATCTCTGCACCCCTCTGGCCTGCACACCTTCCCCAGAAGAGCTGGGCTGTGCTCCAGGCCCAGATCTTGTGCTGGTGGGGAGCTGGAGGGCACTGGGGGACTCAGGGCTTCAGGCCTCTCCACTGCCTGCAAACTTTTTAAGGACTTGCTCTTTTCCCACACCATTTTTGTTGCTGTTGTTGTACATAGCACGAGTATCAAAGGCTTTAGATGCCTTTAAAATGCAACTCAAATACTCTAAAAGAAAGTCTGGTACAGTCATGGATTAGAATTTAAATCCATTTCAATAGACAAGACTGGGCAATTACCAATTCGGTTTCAATACGAAGCAAATGGATGCTGAGACATTTAGAGGCAGTGAAGGAAAGCAATACCATGTTGCCACGGGGTCAAGTAGAAATAAAACTGTTTGCCTCTGTCTTAAGAAAGGTTGACAGATTTCAACACCCCTAGGGAAGGAGTGGTAGACGATGGATAGAGCAGAAAGAAACTTGTCTTAAGCAATAAGTTGGAGCCCACCAAAAAGTGGTTGCCTGGTGATGGTGCTTTGTGAGATCCAACAAAATTATGCTGGGAACTTTAGAAGTGAATTGATGCAGTCTCCAAAGAGAGGAGGTTTTCAGTTGCAGGCAGCTTTTTACAATGTGTCTGACTGGACTAATGTTTGGAGATGGAGGGCCAGCTTCATACCATCAGATACTCATGCAAATCCAGACAGCACCAGAAGACGTGAATAACTTTGTTTTTAAGTGGATCTGCTTTTCTATAGATGATTGTTTTGACAGTCACGTTTTTGATGGATCCCTGGTCCCTAGCATTTGTTATCATCCTTTACCTGTACAATTTATTCTGTCTTTTCATTGCCACAGCTGTGCTTGTTGGCACTGGTTTTTATTTAGAAAGTGGGAAAATGGCTGGGTCCACGGCTCAACTTGCTCCTTCTGTTCCTTTATTCCCCCACGTGGAAGCAGAGACAAAATTAAATTGCAGTGCATCAGAATTGCTGAAGAGCAAAGTGCTAAGGCAAGATTATAATTGATACAGAACAAAGTTACCGTATGGTGGAGTGATGTTATGCCAAATATTTTTGCAGCCTTTCTAAAACTGGGAGCATAACTTTGCAAACAACTAGGAAGTGCCTACAAATTGCCTGATGTGAATTGCTTTTCTTCATTTAGCAATTTTTCAGGAGAACAGAATGGTTTTTCTTGATTTTAGCAGTTAATTTGATATAATGCAATTGATGTAAATCATGTTGTTAGCTTGATTTATGTCATTTGTACCAGCAAAAATTTGTTTATAAACCAAGCCCAAAGTGTCTTTCTTAACACGAAAAGTACTTTTCTGACAACTGCTGCTGTGAAGTAGAATACATATTGCCAGGCAAACAACATTTCAATTGTATTTTTGATTTCTTTATGGGTTGGGGTAGGGAAAAGACTTGAATTATTAATTACAGAACTGTGACATTTTCTGGTAATTTCTTAGCAGATTTGGGAATTTCATTTTCAGAAAAAAAAAGCTATTATGTTCAAAAGACATTTGGAGAAATAGAATGGTGTTTTCTCACTAATGTATTTCCAGTAAACATGGAGATTTAATGATTTTCAGAGATCTATAATTGTATGCTGACAGTTCCTCCACTGAGGGAAGACCACTCTACTGAGGAACAATTGTCCCACATGTGGATGGTTCAGAATTCCTTTTGCAAGAGATTTTGTGGCTTCTGTGGGCATTTATTATGGCATTTTAAAATATCATGTACCAGTCTTAAAGCAGTGACATTCACCGGATGGTTCTTCTCTTTCTGGATTCTCTTCCAGTGAATCTGTAGCAATTTTTATGGGATCAATGACATTACACTGGTATAAAATTGCTGTAAGAGGAAAACCAGATTAGATGCATGCAGTTATTTTTACATTATGCCTCTCTATTGTCATCAGCAAAGGCACACTATATATTTAAATGTTTTAAGTGTTTGAAAAAGAATGGCTGTTTTTTCATCTGCAATGCTTTGAATAACACATCTAGTCGGTGTCAGTTTAAGACTCTCTGAAAACCAGTGTAGGAACAAACAGCTTAGGGCTCCTGCTCCCTACTGCACGTATATAGGTCTTCTGAGGGGCTCCAATAGCAACAACACGCAGTGTGCTCCCAGTCACACCTCTCCTTTCCGTATGCACAAAGCTGCCGTATGTTTCTTCAGTTTCTCTGTCAGCTTTGCTGTTCTTGTTCCTGTTAAATGCAGAGCCTGGAAGCTAGATGTGATTTGCCTCTGGAGCAGGGCAGAAGTAGTAAATGTGACCCTCTGGGAGGGAAACTCATTATGTGAAAAGGCTGCCCAATGGCATAAATCAGCCCCCATGGACTTTGGGAGGAGTGTTTCACACCCTTGGATCTCTGCCAACGCTAGTTAAACTGAGAGTTATAAGCATGTTGCATACATGTTCTTCCTAAAGAAATGTTTGGAGTTTTTTTTCCCCAAGATTACTGTATCCCTTCTCATTGAATAGACAGGATCCCGTTCCACTATATGGACAAATTGAGTAATTTGGTTTCATACATTCTTGAGACACTGTCTTCTTGCTGTGCTGCCTCAGCGCCGTTCTCTGGGGAGCTGTCACAAAACTCCACCTAATGCGAGTTAGGAAAGCAATGTTGCTGGCAGGGCTAGTTCCTAGGGTTGTTACTGTCCCCAAATTCTGACTCTGTCCAAAATCCTGATGGTGCAGTTCATTTGGCTCAGGGCAGACACACACTTTGTTATACATAACACGGACATGATTACATTTTCCATTTGGTAAAGTCATAGTGTAGCTCCAAGTCTGCTAAAAATAGAGACATGATTCAAGTTGCAAACAAGATGGAAGGATTTCAAATGGCTCCATTACGCATAGAGCAAGCATAGTGAAATTAATAGGAAAAAGCTGGTTTGGGGACAAGGACTGCACTCCCTTTTTCTAAGCAAATGCGTAGTTGTGAAGCTGTGAGAATCAAGAGCTCCACTGTTGCAGGTAGAAAGAGTAGTTTTACTTAAAATGCAGGCCGTTGCAGGCTTTACCCTCCTGAAATGTCAGAGCAAAGAAACAACTTTTCTTAACTCACTGACCCAATTGTTTGTCTGCTGAGTTGCCAAATATGCATTTACAACAGATGTTTGGATGCACAGTGTGTCTATCTACTGCATGCTTCTGCATCTTTTCTTAGGAGAGACTGAGGCTATTTTAATTGCCAGTTTTGCACTCTCTGTCCCATTACCCATAGCAGCCTCCCTGACCTCTGCAAAAGGCAATGTACAGTTTAATTGCAGTTATTACTCTTTAGGCTAGGAGCATGTGAATAGGATGTTCTTCTTGTCTCTTGATGCAAGGGTCCAATAATGCCAAATAGCATTTAATGGATAAATAGGAACTGCATCTGTCAGGCCAGGATATTAAAGCCTTTTAAAATGATGCCAACATTAGTTTTACAGGGAGAAATACTTCGGGAGACACATCACAGTTTGTTCAAAATTGCAAAACAAGGCCTGAAGAAGAACTGTGAGTGGCAAGTCCCAGGCCCATTAAAAAAGAAGAGATGCTCCTTAAAAGACACTCCTGGTTTGCATGTTCAGGAATTAAGGCAATAGACTCTTGGGTCTGAAATTCCAAATCCCATTTGGGGATCTGTCTGGGCTGTTTGTGTGATCTCAGCTGAGTGAGTCATTCTGGGCCTCACACCTCTAAAATGAGGATATTAGCTATGCCCTAGTCTAGAGGTCTGAGGAGGTTAAATTCAGGTAGAAAAGGAAAAGGAGATGTCTAGGTCTTGTTATGGACATGAAGCTAGAATACAGATTTGGTGGGCTGTTTGTACCAGAAAAACCATAGAATCATAGAGTTATTTGGGTTGGAAGGTACCTAAAGATCATCTTGTTCCAACGCCCTTGCCGTGGGCAGGGACATCTTCAGCTAGGTCTTGAATGCTTCCAGGGGTGGAGCATCCACAATTGCTCTAGGCATGGTTTCAGTGCATTTCAAGGCATTCTGCCCTCATAGTGAACAATTGCTTTCTAATCTTAATTTACTTTCTGTTTAAAGTCATCACTGCTTGTCTTACTGCTACATGCCCTTGTAAGTCCCTCTCCAAATCTCTTTTAGGGTTCCTGTAGGTACTGAAAGGTGCTCTAAGATCTCCCTTGGAGTATTCTCTTCTCCAGGCTGAAATGTAGTCTTTACTTTCTGCATAAGGCTTTGGAACTTTTAAAAGGAACTGGACAGAGATCTGGAATTTTCAGGATGAGAGGACATAGCCTCAAGTTGTATCAGGGGAGATTCAGGTAAACATCAGAAGGAATTTCTTCACAGAAAGAGTTGTTAAACAATGACATGATGTGCTCAGGGAGGTGGTAGAGAGCCACCATCCCTGGAGGTGTTCAAGAAACAACTGGGTGTGGCACTTGGTCTGGTTGTGTGCCATGGTCTGGTTGGCATGGTGGTGATCAGTCAAAGGCTGGACTAGATGATCTCAGAGGTCTTTAATGATTCTGTGATTTTCCAGGGACTGAGAAGAAGGTTCCCTCCTCCTCTCACTGTCTCCAGTGTGTTGGTCTGCATTGCTGTTGTCATCTTCCCTTAGGAACCACAGATCCTGCTGAGGGAAATGATTTGCTTAAAGTAAAATGCACCTTCGGTAAAGAGTAGCTTGTAAAATAGCATGTTTATATAGAGGTAATTATTGTGTCCTATGATTAACAGCAAACGTTATGCTCTCTGCATAATAAATATTTTAAAATCGCGTATGCGTTTCTATAGTACCAAATATTTGAGTTTTCAGAACCATAAAGTCCTGTGCTAAGATTTTGATACATCAGAATAATATTCATTGATACTGCTGTTCATAAGCATTCAAGTATAATCAGTGTGCTTTTAGGAGGTGTATGTTAATTTCTTCACTCAGTTCACAGTCGTTTTGGTGTTGAAAGAAAACAATAAGAAAAACAAAAATGTAAATATTCCAATTTAGATATCCGTTATTTATTTCCTCACTGATGCACATGAATAAAAACTTTATGAACAGAAAAAGGAAAAAAAAAAGCCTGAAAACATAGAGCAATGTTCTGCAGCACACACAAGGTTTCTCACTGGAACTTTAATGAGGTTTGTTGATTTCTGATTTGTGCCAAGGCTCAGGTTATGACCAAGCCTGACTCCTTGCTGTTCCTGTGGCCCAGCAGTGCCTCACTCTGCCCATGTAATTATCCACTTTTCTCTATCCTACTCATGCTTGTGGCAACTTGGCTCCTGAGAGCCTCTGATCTACCTGGAGTGCAATGCCTTGTTCTTTCAGTCTCACCTGCTTGCACAGAGGATTTCCTGAGCACAGCTGACACAGCAGACACCACCAGACATCCCAACACGCTTGTAAAACACAGACTGGTGTCAGTCTAATCAATTTGCTCAGAGGACAGACCTAGGTGTTAGCTGGTAGAGCACAAGGACACTAGCTGGAGAGTGTTAGTGTGGGGAGTCACACCAGTTGGAAATTGGACTTAAATGGATGCCAAAAGTTTGGTGGTTTGCAGGGCTGCATTTTTTCATTCTCAAAGAACCTGTGGGAAAGCACTGTTTGTCTGCTCTGCTGCCACAGAGCCTTTGCCTTACTCTGTGCTGCCTTTGGAGTTTGAATTTTTTGTTGACTTACAGGGACATTGCAAAATCCAGATTAAAATAAACACGAAGTGTTGCTCCATTTGATCATGTCATCTCCTGTTGCTAGCAGTAGATAATGATGGAATAATTTGTTACTATTCAAACTCTGCAGTATTGTGAATTCTTCTAATCTAGTTTAGCCCATAGGTCATTCATAGGAAAAGAAGAAGAAATTTTCCAATAACTCTCTCATTTCTCTTTTAAAGAGTGTTGAACCTGGTTCTGTGCTTGAAAGTAATTAGTATTGAGGCTGTTAAGAATAAATTGCTGATACCCTAGAATCCTCTTAATTGCTATGCTGATCAATGACACGCCTGCTTAATTGGGATGATTGGCAGGCAACTAATCCTGTGCAATGCATTTCAATTACTCTAAACAATATATTAATGGCCTACCTCTGTTTAAATGACACATCTCCTGTTGTCTTCTGCCGCTGTAGGCTTTTCATAAGAGCTATAGAGAGAGAGATGGAAGCTTGAGAGGAGACATGCCCAACTTATGTACCCCCCTGCTTTCTTGCTGTTGTTCTCCCACTTCTACATGACTCAACGTGTTCTGAAATATTTAATACTAAAGTATTGCATGTACTTTAAACACAATTCACAAACTAGGGTGAAGTATTTTCCCTCATCCCTGATACCCAGAAGAACCACTTAATTGGTTGTTTTCTGTTTACTTTGGGTTCTTTGTGCTAACTGGGGTGTGCTGTTACATGTAGCTTCTCACTTTGTTTTCTAATGGTATAAAAATGTGTAATTGGACAAGCCAAGGTCTTAACTATTAGAAAAGAATACTAATCAGGTATATTAATGTTCTCGTGTTATTAGGGGAGCTCATTTAAAAAATGTCAGTGTTTTAATGATGAAAGAGAAAGTTGTCTAAAAAAAAAAGTAAAAATGCATTTCATTTTAATTAGCTCTAATTAGAAGATTAATAGATTTTAAGGACTGAAGGAGTCATTGTGATCTTTATAGCTAGCTCCACAGGACACAGTGACATAAAAGAAACCAGATCCAGCCTCTGATGGTACATCAGTGTGCATGCAGCAGATATCTCCTGCTTCCTGGTCATCTCGACCCGTTCTTCTGTCTGTCTTCTATCTTCTTCACCTCCTAAGTAAGATATCTAAACCAGTTGAAATTGACTGTGCCCTAAAGATACCTAGACTGAAAAGAGCCATAGACTAAAAAGGGGATTGAGAATGACTAGGTCAGTGTGATGGATATCAAGCTACAGATTAAATTAATCCCACTGTATGTCATATATCTCACAAATAGTGAAATAAGGAGTGCTTCAACAGCCACTGCCATAGTTTGAAGGTGTCTGAGGTTACTTACAGAGTATTTTGTCCCTGGAACTCCCCATGCTGCTGGTCTCTCTAGGGCAAATGGCCAGGGCTGCTTTTGTCTGACCAAACATTTTCATACTGAGACAGTGGAAAGCCTTCAGTGAAGGAAAGCCCCCTGACTGTGCAGGTCCCATGCTTGCTGCTGCGGGCCCTTTGAAGGGAAGCTGAGTGGCTTGGTGATGTGGGAGTACATGCTGGTAGCTCCTCTGCTTGGGTAAACAGGGTCTGGCATTATACGGCTCACATTTGTTCAGGTAAGAGGCAGGTCCTTGGCTTTTACTCTACACTTAAGCCATGTGCTCCTAAACCTCCTGTTGGCCACCACCCTGTAGGTTTGCTGACTTACCCCTGACACAGGCTAGTGCAACCAGGTCCTTCACAGAATCATAGAATAGTTTGGGTTGGAAGGGACCTTTCAAGATCATCTCATCCAAATCCCCTGCAATGAGCAGGGACGTCTTCAACTACATCAGGTTGCTCAGAGTCCTGCTCATCCTGACCTTGAATGTTTCCAGGGATGAGGCACCCACCATACCTCTGGGAAAATTCTTCCCTATATCTAGCTCATCAAGAGGCAGAAATGGCCATTATCTTTTAAACTCACAGGAGGAAGAAAGGGAGCTGTTTTCCATACAAATACATAATGATCAGGAGCACTTTAATTTTTTTTTTCAGGAGGAAAAACAAAGTCAGTTGCTGTCCCAGTCTGGATTCATTCAAACCTCAGTGCCCTGCATCCAAAAGGACTTCCTTAACTCCAAGGCTGCTGTAATTTAATTGAAAATTCATCCCTGCTTTTCTTATTCTCTGGTGTTACAAATCCTGAACCACACAGTAGTTGTGTTTGTGTGAGAGAGGAAAGGTGCCCCTTCCCCTGCCATCCCTCCAGCTCAGCAGGGAAACCTCTCTCTGGGTCTCACCATTTCTCACGAGTTCACAGAAAGGACAGTGTCAGTGTTGCATCCTTCTTCATAATGTTGCCCAGTTGTTTGCTCTAGATGGGTTAATTTTTGCAGTAGCCAGGAGGGGGCACGGCTAGGACCTGGAGGTCATACTGTATCACCTCATGTCATTGCTGGGCAGGGAGAAAGGGCCCTCTTCTGGGTCACTGTAGAGTGGCAGAGGGAGCAGTTGGGTATTTTGCCTCTTGTATGCTCTGTCATTAGTATTCTTGCTGCAACTGTTCATTTTCTTATTTCATGGCTGTTTCCAATAAATCATTCTTATCTCAACCTGTGATCTTCAACTTTTGTGCCTCCAGTTCTCCTGTCTATCCTGTTGAGGGAGAGGGGAGGGAGTGAGCAAAATGGTTTGGAAACTCTCAGTGGGAGCACTAAATTGGGGAGTGCCATTCCTAAATCATGACGTGTATTTCTTCACATGAACAGGGATCCCATACATAAATCTGGTGTTTGGATTCAGTCTGGCAGAAGGAAGGGACATGAAGTTTAGGATTGAAAGATTCTCATAGGAAGTCTTCATGTCTTTGGTTTTTGTGGTCTCATCCTCAGTCTAATATTCCATCACGATTCTTGATGAACTTATAGCTAAATTATCTGTGCCACACTTACAGGTTTCACCTACCTAACTCTGTCTTTTCTGTACAGCAATGAATTCGACATAACCTAATTTGAGTCAATTAAATTCTGCTTTTAGAAGTCTTTATCCTGCCTATTTGCTGATGTACTAGGTTAAGTACATAAAGCAATGATCAGGTGACTATCTAGTTTTGCTTTGGTAAGTCACAGATCACATACCTTATGTCTTCAGCTTTACAGTAACAGATAATAGCTCCAGTATATATGGTTAATAAATACAATTTTAAAAAATTGTGTATAGAAAAAAATGGGTTGATTCTTTATTAGGGATGTTAATTTCTGTGCAACCCTTTCATAAACATTTTATATGCCTATTTGTTTCTATTTATCCTCTTACTGATGCATTTCTTGAGATGTGTTATAGTGTAATTTGTGATGAACAGGTAAATGCATTGTTTTCACAGCACTTACATACGTGTAAAATGAAATTTTTTATGCTACAGATTAAACCTCTGGAGAATTGTAAAGACAGACTTTAAGATTTCTACCTTTGCTACACAGCTTTCCAGCCCTCAGTCTTATTATTGTCTTTATATGTATAATCACTACCCTGGGGACAAGCTTCCTTCCAACTAAGAGTATGTAGTTGCTGAATCTGTATTTCTAAAGAAATCTTTCTTTTCCTGACAGTTACTCCACAGAGCAAAGAGAAAAGGACAAGTGTTTTCTCAGATGTTGGTTTGGTGACAAGGGCAGGAGACTGAGTAGGTTGGAGTGTTAATGTGCTCTTTTAGGGGAACAGAGGAGAAAAGGAAATAGCGATAGGTAAGAGGAATAAAAAAACCCCAGAAGGATATTGTCTAGAAGACAGGAGAAGAGGAACAGGGATGAAGATGAGTTTCCTGTGACACTGCAGGGAAGTTGACAGTGGGAGCCAATGGTTGTTTCCTTGGGAGAAGCACTGGGGCACAATGAGTGCTGGGATCCAGGAGCAGGCAGGGCTTCTCAGGGTGTTAGGGCATGGCGGCCAGGGCCCATCCCACCTGCCCTGGTCAGGAGCAGGGCAGGCGGGGAACAGTGCAAGCATCTCCAGCCCTGGTCATTGGGCTGCTTCCTGGGGACAGGGAAGGCACAAGGCTGAGACAGGATGGGCCATTCCCATGTACATGCCACACCCATAGGACAGCAGTGTGATCTGTGTGAAAATGAGTCTGTCTTTACCTGTCTATCCTGGTGAGCATGACAGCAGGAAAGGTGCAGCATGAACATCGGCCAAAAGCTGTGCTCCATCAGGGATGCATGGGAGCTGCAGAGCAGGCTGCTCCTGATGCCGGGACAGAAGGGCACTGAGACAAGCTTCTGTGCCATAGAGGAATAGGGTGGTCAGCTACCAAGTTTTTTGATTCAACTTTTGTTCTCTGTGATGTTGCAGTCACAAAAGCAGCCGTTTCTTTTGCTTGAGCTGCTTCTCTGCATGCACAACACTAGGTTGCGTGGGCTGGGTGTGAGGAGTGAGTGTAAGCCACCAGGATTGGAATTTATGTGCAACAGAAGATGGTTCTAGTAGGAAAGACAAGGGAGGGTGTATGGGGAGAAGGAATGGGGGTCTGTGGACTCCTTGCATATAAGTGTGTATGCATCATGTCTACCTAGTGCACAGGGAGGGCAATCTCCAGCCATGTCTTTCAAAATTCTCTCTGAGGAATGAGACAGCACTTCAAGCAGACTTTTGATGTCTGTCTTCATGAATAATGCTAATTGCGTCATAATACAAAAAGTTTAAAACTTTAGCTTTTGTACAGTATGAAGTAGATGAACAGTGCATCAGAAACATCTGTCAGGTTATAGAATAAAGGCTTAATTAGCATTTTTGTGTGGTGCAGAATAATTCGTGCTGGGACATCAAAATTTGTCTTCTCAAATGTATGGGAAAAGCACATTTCTGGTCTTTCTTGTTCTCAGGCTGGAGGGAGGGAGAAAACAGGGTTGTACCATGTTAGCACCAGTGAAAGTCTGCAGGGTGCAATGCAGTAGTATGTGCATCTTCAAAGTGCTTTACAAATAGGAATTAACACATTGATGTTGTACTGGGATTCTGTGGCAAGAATAATGCTGCAGTCCTATCCAGAGTTCAAGAGTGTGATTTACATAAGCACACTTTGTAGCACAAATTCAATTCAGTGACACTTAGGATTCTGTCACCTAAACCCTGTGTTGAGTTGGTGCTGAAATAAAGATTACAGCAAAAAAAGGAAGAGAGAAAGACCTTTCTGAATGATCTGAATTCTGGAAAATCTGTCTCACTGTCACATTGCAAATTCCATGCGGTTTAGTTATTACAGAATTGCATGTATGGCTGTAGAGAAAGGAGCTGCCTGTTCAGTCTGGCAAATGAAGTGGATTGCCAAAGACAATAGTCGGAAGGAACAGCTATCAGTAGGAGGAGGATCTCGAGCAATTCAGGACAGAAGTTGGTGTAGGTATTTATTCTCCTAGTCTGCTTTTAGCTCTTTCAACCGTCTCTGACTCATCTGCTGAAGCTGACTGACTGCCTCCTTTCATTGACTAGGCAGGGAACTCCAGTCCTTCACTTTGATCTGTTGAATCATTCCTAAGCTAGATACCTAACATGGGCATGCATATATGATGTGAAAACCTGCCAGAATGTGTATTTTTATCAGCTAGGCTATGTTACAAAATTGGAACAAATAGATGGAAATCCCTAAATGAAGGCTGGATACTTGAAAAAAACCCAACTCTTCCAGAAACCGTTAGCTTTATGAAAGAATCCCTGAGTGAAAGCCTATGGCTCATGTCATGAGAATTTTAGAGTCATATTAGAAGGACAAAATGGTCCCTTTGGCCTTAAAATGAATACAAAAATAATTTTAAGTTGCTCCCAGGTCTCTACACCTTATGTTACGTGCTGGGCTATAGGGTTTAAGGTAGAATGTAGCATATTTGTGTTGTGTCTTGTCTCCACTGTGGCAAGTTTAAGAAAATATAAATAATCAAGAATTTATTCACTCCTTGGTCTCAATTTTAATTTCCCTCCCCTTTATATACTGTAGACACACACAACATTTTAATTGAATCAATTATAAGTATGATGGGCTAGTTAATAGGATTTATATGTGTTGTATATACTTCATAAAGTCTGAAGCACTATAATGCATTAGAGTTATAGATAAACTATATGAAGAAGCTGGTGAATTGAATAATAGAAAGAATAATAGGAAAACAGTAATTGAAAAACCTATAAACTCCATTAATGTGTGCCCTTCCTGTATTAATTTGTAATAATAATGTAGTGGCTAAATCAATCAAGGATATTACAACAATAGCTGACTTAAAATATTCTCTTCTAAAGTGATTTTTTGCAATTTTATTCTAATTCCACATACTGAGTGAATTAAGGATGGAGTCAGTCAGATATTGTTCTGTGTTTCACCAAACTGATTTTGAGTGGAGCCATATTAGTGTAATTGGTATCAGAATTTGGCCCTGAACAATCATTTCCCATGCGAGGAAGGAGAGGGGAGAGACACTCCCTAGATTTGCCTGTAGTTTTTTAATTTGAGACTTGCGCAGAATGAAACCCTGAGCCCAAGTACCTCTGTACCCACGGCAGCATCCATAATGCATAAGCTATTAAGTGTTGTGAAGAGTGCTCTGCTTGTTGGATAGCTGCAGAATAACATGGCTAACAGATGTTGTGCTTCTAAAGCAGTTGAACTCCTGAGTGTGTTTTTATCTTCTGATCTGCAGCGTACTGTGGCTCCCTCACTGGTGCGTACACAAGGCAGACAGATTAGCGTTAATTAGAGATAGGCTTTGCTCATTTTTCCTTGCCAGTTTCAGTTTTTGGGAAAGAAAATGTTTCTCTCCTTTGCAATTTAAAATAAAGGCATTTTAGAATATACGAAGAGGGGGAGGGGGATTAGGCATTAATCAGTGGTGCTTATGCTTAAATTGGCTGGTGCAGGTCTGGAAGTCAACTGTCAAAGTCCTAAAGTGGATGAAGGCTGGCAGGGAGGATGGGGAGGGCAGGGCCAGGCCTGGTGCTGACTTTAGTACAGGACTCCCAAGAGGGAAGCCAGAAGAGCCAAGGAGACATGCCATTTTGCAGCATGGCTTCGTGAGGAGAAGCATTAGCTGATTATTCCTTCTAGGGCATTGCTGAGCTTTATTAAAGCATTTTGCATTGCTGCTTATAATGAGAAAGGAAAGAGAGCTCTCTCCACCTTCTGACCCCCCTCCCTCCAGCACCAATGCAAGGGAGGATTTATTGCTTCATTAGCAGCATGATCACGCTTCACAGTGAGTATTAAAGTATTGGCTTACTGAGTTATTTAGGGAATGAGTCTTCCCCCAGCTATTCCTCTCTCCCACTGCCATTGCACCCCCACTTTATTTCATGTGATTTTGCCATTTACCCATCATGATCAACATATCACTGTTTCCCTTACAGTAGTGATAGGACACTGGCAATAGAACAAATATTTTTGGGTTGACAGTGTGTTGCAGAATTGTAATGTGGGCTGGGTAAATTGAAATCAAAGCAAAACCAGATTCCACTCATTCTTCAGATTCCCAGGCAGATGGAGACATCTTTTGTAGTTCATTGATCTTTTAGCATGGGCTCAGAGATCATTCCCAGACAAGGGGTGTAAGTTCTCAGATGGTGAAGGCTATGCTCTCTGCTCCAGTTGTACTTGTTTTTGGTTTTTTTTCATCTCCACAGCTCTGTGTTTCCTGTTGTGAGAATATGGCAGGGCCTCCACAGTGCCTGCATTTACCTATCCCCCTTGTTAATGACCCCTATACTGTGGTATTTTATCACATGGCACAGTTCACTCTGTCTAATGTCTTCCTGAATATATCAGTGATAGAAAAGAACTTCTGCTTTTGCAAAGCTGTTATCGTGGGAGGCTTGTGAGTGTTGCTTTCTTCTCTCATTTATTTCAGTTATGTTCTGTTAGATTTCCACAACAGCTGTCCAGCAGTGAGGATCTGTAGGCCACCATGCCATGACGCTTCAAATTGTGGTTATGTTTAGAAAAGGGAATTCTTATTCAGCCTGTCTGCTGCCTGTGTGCTTTGAGTCATATTTGCTTACTTTACTGACACAAACACATTTTTATTACCACTACCATCACAGTGCCAATATACCTCCAAGCTGCAGGATGACCTGTAGTCTGCTCTGTCTCATGTAGCCTCAACAACATTGTCAGCAATGCTTTAATTGCAGATGATATTTTGGCCCTGGTGCTTGGAACAGATGCAGCTTGGCCTCCATCCACAAAAAAAAACAACAAAAACTTGTGACAATGTATTTTTTTCTTTATCTGTTAGGAGGCAATTCTCTTCTTGGTAGGTACTTGTTGGTTTTGTCACAAGTGATCAGTCTTTGATACTACCAGAGCAGCAGCCAGTGAAGCGAGGGTTCAAGTCACTTCTTTGGTGAACCTCAGCGGTGTTCAACAGATGCATATGCTCACTCTCTGAAGTCTCTTCAGAAGCAACATCCTTCTTGGACTTGCTGCATTTGTATGAACTGAATATTCTGAGCTGCCTACCTGTTTCCCTGTTTTTTTCCTTGGACTTGCAAGAATGCTCTGCACGCAGAATTTTACTATCAAAGAGTATGATGCTTGTTTTGGCTCTGTAGCTGATACTTCTTTTGGCTCTGTAGTAATGAATGGATTTATTTTTAACTTTCAGCCAGGCTAATTTGACAGTGCTATTGCAGTTTAACAAATTAACGCTTTAATTTGTCATTCCTATAATCTCTGAGGGGAGGGGTTGTTCTGAAGGGTAATGTAGTTACGGTGGCAGCAGGCACCACTGTCACTGGCAGCAGCATTTCCTGACTCCTTGTAATTTTGAAATGGTGAAAGCATCAGTACTGGCATGTTTTTCAGGGTATGGGGACACCTGCACTACAAGCACTCATGCCAGGATGCTTCCTTGCTATGGAGGAAGGAATAACCAGGGCAGAGCAGAACTTTCCTGCTGCTAATACTCATACTGAAGATGAGTACTGTTCTTGTCTCTATTTCAGTTTTTTACCATTAGTGACGCTGTGGCTGCCTCTCCCTTTGATTTTTAGGACTTCCTTTTTTGCACTCAAATCTCTAGAGTTAGTTGTGCCAAAGATCCTTTGATATCCCTGAAGCAAAGGAGTGTGGCACAATATGTGTGCCCATGGCTAAACTTTCTTGCCCCTCAAAACTTGAGGATCCAGTTCAAGCATCCTGTGGGAAACAGGGGGCTAGAGGTAACTATTGTGGGACTTCGCTATTTTAGCTGCACAGATGTGGTCCTTGAGGCCAAATAATATTGTCTCTAGTATGTTGACCTGTGTCTGGTATATATCAACACTGCCCTTGATCCAAACACTAAACAGAAAACTTAAGGGCCAACCCTTGTGTTGCCAGTGGTCTTTATTGTGTTCCTTCACTGAGTCTTGATGATGTCTGTCCAACATGTGTCTCCATTTTTTGTTCATGGTATTGTGTCTCTTGCTTCAGTTCTTTTCAGAAGGTCCACGAAGTCCTCTAAAACCTGTGTACACAAATAGAAACTCAAGGAGTGAGGTTTTCCGTTCCTGTCCTCCTTTTCCCCACCAAAGCCATCTCCAAGGGGCAGGCATCCAAATCCCTCTGTATCCTCTTGAGAAATGGTGAAAAGATCTGATGGGACATGCTGGAGGGTGGTATGGTGGTCACGGCGCAGAGGTGTTGATCCCTGTTCCATGTAGGTACTCATGTGATTGAGCTTGTAGGTGCTCTCTGCTGCTTTTTCTGCTCCAGGGGGACAGATACAGGCCCTGGCAAAATGGTGGTCCTTAGGCTACATTTGCCCACCCACTCCTCTCTTTTTTAACATCAAAACTGTGCATGTTGGTGTGTTTGGGCCTGGCATGGTTTGCCATGGGACAGCAGATGAGCTTGGCCTGGCCTGGGAGGTTCCGTGGGAGCTTGTAGGATGCATATAATTAAAACACATGTGATTATCATGCAATCATATTTTCTGTTGTTTCTGTGGTTGAGAACACTTGGCTTTGATTTAGCTAGGCCCCGAGCACAAGCTTATCATTAATAATCAGGAAACTCTTTTACTCTTTGTCTTTAGTTAAAAGGAAATTTTTTCACTATTCACCACATAACCACATCCTTTAGCGTCACAGTTTTATTTTCTGGCAGTTCAAAACTTTGAGAGGTTAATACCTCAGAGCTCAGGCATTGGATGGGATAAATATTCCATTTTTAGTGTCAATGGTTGTCATAGATACTCATAATTAATATTTAGTGTCTACAACAGACCTCAGAATAACTTAAAGGATGCTGTGAGATTTTGGCAAATCAGAAAGTAAGTACCTGTTGCAGGAATGAAAACAAATCAATTTCAACACATTGTCACTGACAATGTTTATTTTATTGTCTTTGTTCCATAACCTTGTTTCATGGATTTTCAGTTTCTGACATTTTTTCCTCACAGTGTAAATGGTATGTTGGGATTAAGGCATTAACTCTAAGACAAGGCTTTCCAGTTTCTACATTACCTCACTTGACAGTTACTATACATTAGGTTTCACATTACAGCTCTTTAATTTCCACAGTCTCCTAACTTGATCCTCTTACAGAAGAGGGTTTTCCAGAGTGTTACAGCTACATTCAGCTCTGCTTTAGTTTCTGCCTTTAACAAACATTTGAGAAACTAAGGCATGAATGGTACAGGAAAAACCACTTGTTAAAGACAATCGCAATCATGTCCTTGGAAGACATCTTCCTAAATGCCAGTTTATTTTGTAGTGTGCTAGTTCTCAGGTTGAAAAATGTTTCTGAGGATTGTCAGGGTACTAATCTCTCAGAAAGTGGTAGATTTTGTCTGGCCTTTGAAAAATTACAGTTTTGGATATGTAAATTTCTTTTCATTGGCACTCTATTGTGAGGATCATGATTTCTTAAAATTTTCTAGGCAGCACACCTGAGATGCTTTACTTCTCACTGGATAAAGCAGGACTCAAACATTTCCATAGAGTCTTTAAGTTGTTTGTCAAGTTTTGTGCTGTCTAGAGATCAATGGCAAACCTCTGTTTTGATGTAATGCATACCTCAACTGTTTCACAGCAGTTGGGGTTTGTTTGCACAGCCCAGTGCAATTCCCCCAGTATCTTTCTTATGTCCAGGTGAGAAGATGCCAGAGTTATCAGCAACGCCTCCAGGTAAGAGGCTCTTGGGGCAATATAAAACTTTATTATTCCCAAGAGCTCTGAAAAGAGTTCAGGAAAAGCAAGAAATAGGAGTGCTGTTCTTGGTGAACGATTTTGATTTTCCTTCCTAAGCATTCAGCAGGAAGTCTGACTCTGGATTTGCCACGTAGTTAACACCCATGTTAACCCCATTGCAGAAAACTATCCCTGATTCTCCAGAAAGAAAACTTTATCATCAGATCAGTTTCTTCATTAATATGAAACTACTCTCTTTTTGTAAAGTTCAGCAAACTGCAATCCACTAATACACTTCTATGGACAGACAAGTTTATGTTCTCCTTTTTCTTTCTTCCTTTTAAGTAGCCTTAAGAATATGGATTAATTAATGTTTTTGCTTTTTATGTAGAAACAATCCACAGTAATCATTTGGTTCTTGCAATTTTTGTGCCCTTTCCCAAGTCGTTCCCTGATTACTACAATGTAATTTCATTTGCTTTTATTAATTACTTATTTTTGCTCGTACTGTCAGATTAATTCTGAAATATTTCCATTGCAGGAAGTATTAAACCTTCCTTCTTTAGATCCATACCAGATAACCTGGGCAATTTGATTAAAATGGGAGGCTGACTTTTGATTCATATTTCTTTCTTTTTACAATGAGGGAAGAAAGTTCAGGTCATCTTTCAACCACACACAATACTAGTCAAAAAACAATATGATAATCCTGACTCCAGTGGTCTTCATCTCAGCAGGAACTTAATTCTCTTTATCTACGTGCAATTTCTATTTAAAATCTGAATTAAAACAGTGCAATTAAAAAAATACAACTGTTCACACAAAATGCAGAGACGATTATGCTGAAGAATCTGTAGAGACATAAATCTTCGCCCAGTACAGCAGAAATAAAATGTGTCCATAGTTCCCGTTAAGAAAAGAGAATGAGAAGTGAGACAGCAAAATGTGCAGAGGACATAGCACTATTTTGATGTGAGATTTTTAGAGGGTACTTAAAAATTCTAGTTGGGTGATCAGCATAGCAGCCAAGAATTTTTTGTCCTGAAAAATGTAGATTAAGGCATGGTCAAAGGTAGATTGCTTCTTTCTAAGCACTTGGGAAGCAAAGCTGGACAGCACTGCAGGGAGTTCTGCATGCAGAAACGGTCAAAAGGCAAACAAAAGACTTGCTTCAGTAGCTTTCTTACTGTCCCTGGAACTTGGATGTTTTTTTCCTGAACTGGATTGAAGCCTTTGGGTTTTGCATTTTCATCAATATGAAGTTATTTTAAAGGACAGTCAGCTCCTGCTGGTAGTAACTAGACTGATTCTTTTAATCATCCTTTATTTTCTTCAACACATCAAGAAAGCAACTAACAGATACCTGAAGACATGACTGACTTCTTCCTCTGAATTTCTGTGCATTTCAAAAATAATTTCTTAGTTATTAATTTTAATTGTGCATGGTTCTATATAACCAAGACATATGATAGTAATAAGAAATACAAGTCAGCTTTTCAGAATTATGTTTATATATTAATTTAGTTATAGTACAATTCAGAAGAGGACTGCTGGGATGTTATCTCTCTTCAGTTTCTGTTTGGGTAAGATCTGCTGGCTTACCAGTATAAGCTGAATGTCTTCCTTCAGAGAAAAGGGCAGAGGACTATTGGGGTTGTTGGAGTGCAGTGTCAGATGCTGTCAGGTGAAGGGGCATTTTCCTAATTCCCATCTGTTGACACAAGAGAGTGGCCAAAGCAGCGTGGCCAGCAGGGCAAGGGAGGAGATTCTGCCCCTCTTCTCCACTCTCCTGAGACCCAGCTCTGGGGCTCCCAGCACGAGAAGAATGTGGACCTGCTGGGGCAAGTCCAGAGGAGACCCACTAAGGTGGTCAGAGGGCTGGACCATCTCTCCTAGGAAGGTGGACTGAGGGAGCTGGGTTTGTTCAGTCTGGAGAGGAGGAGGCTTTGGAGAGACCTTAGAGAACCTTCCAGTACCTTAAGGGGCCTTAAGGGGTTTCTTACAAGGGCATGTGGTGATAGAGTGGGGGAAAATGGCTTTAAACTGAAAATGGATAGGTTTAGATTAGATATTAGGAAGAAATTCTTTACTGTGAAGGTTGTGAGGCTTGAAACAGGTTGCCCAGACTAGCTGTGGATGCTGCATCCATGGAAGTGTTCAAGGTCAGGTTGGATGGGGCTTTGAGCAACCTGGTCTAGCTGAAGGTGTCCCTACCTGTGACAGGAGGGTTGGAACCAGGTGGTATTTAAGGTCCCTTCCAACTCAAACCATGCTATGAAGCTATGATTTTATGACACTGGAGTAGTTAACCGATAAATAGGATTTCTTGCATTTCCCATTTTCAGGATTATTTTGAGACTATTTCAGTGCTATAAGTGTGACTGACCCTACATTGCCAGTGCAGCATGGCATTTGTTTGTGCCTGCCCATGTTCAGCAAGGATGTTAAGTGCATTCTTAAGTTAAAATATGTGAGTAAAGTTAAGTATGTGCTTCACTGCTTTATAAAAAGTTATGGCTGTCTCAATCTTGACCAGTAAAGACTAGTTTTCTGACATCTGGGCAAGCTGCAAAGTCCTGTCCAGCTGGGAGTTGCCATCTCTCCTTTCTGCTGCGATTCAGAGGTGTCTGCAAGAGGTCAGTGTGGCTGAGGGACTGCAGATTGCAGCTTTTCTAGCAATGCCTGCATTTTCCCCATTATACCTGGCACAAACAATCAAATAAATGCAAACCAGAGAAGCAAAATAAATCAGACAGAAGCCTCAGAGGTAAATGAAGAACCTTTGTTTTCCATTTAAAATGGCTGGAAGCAGTAGTCTGTATGCCAGACCTTGGATCTCTTGAAAATGACTTATTCCCAGCATAATTTGCCACCTACATTAGACTGAATGAAAATCCATCAGCAAAAAGCTTCCAGATAGAGGCTCTGCAACACTTGGATTTAGTTCCAAATTTCAAAGGTCATTTAGAAAATCCAGGTCAGGATACAGAGTTGAATTTCAAATGTCCCTGAAGTTCATGTTTGTTCAGACCTAAGCCTAAAGATCTGAACCAACATGATAATGCAGATTTAAAACCTGAGCTTGTAGGTTTATGCAGAATCATTTATACAAACCCTTGGTTACTTTTTTCCTCTATGGTATTATTTACCACACACAAGGGCATGTAAAATAACTGCTTAATAATTATGAACTGCTAAAACCCCTCATTATGCATTGAAAATGTGTGAGTGCAAATTCTCTAAACGATGTGGAAGTTGGACTGTTGGGAACATTCAGCTTGTACATTACCAAAGTGTAGGCTACTCTCTAGTACATTTGTCTGATATACAAGACAATTTCATCTCGGCTTGGATGAGATACAGAAGCGTGGGCTCTGTGGAATATGAAGTGGGCTTGGTGGAGCAGAGGGAAATTCATGTTATGTTCAATGTGCCTAGTAAATAATGAGATATTAAATTATAATGTGTTCCAGGAGTTTTCAACTGTATTTTCTCTTTAATCATTTCATTACTCAGAGTCCTTTGTTTCTGACTTGTGTCTTTCATTAGTTTTTTCGTACTTGAGTATGTGTGTGGGGAGCTCTGGGTCCCTGCGGCACCTTTGCTGTATTGATCCTTCAAATGAGAAGGAGATTTGTCCATAGCAGAATCATTTTTTGTTTCCTGAACTACAGATTTCTGCTAGGGGTGTGGGCTCTTGGGCAAGCCCATGAAGACAGGCTTCACCCGCAGCAGCCACCATGTGTAGCTGAAGCTCCCTTGGACCGTATCCCATTCCATGGCCCTGTATTCGGGGTGAGCAGATGTGAGGCCTTTTTCAGAGAGACCGGCAGCAGAAGTGACCTAGTGTCACTGCAGGGATGGCAGCAATGGAAAGGACTCTTGTGGCCTTATGTGAGCAAGCAGTAGCCTGCTCAGTGTTCCTGTCCCTTGGCATCACTGCCTGAGCATTGGACCAGCAAAGCAGGGTTGGTGCCTTCAAACAGATGGGCCTGAGCACAGTCTGAGCCAGGGGAAGCATATATGTGAATCATTTGTGGGTTTCAAGGGCAGGATTCCCATTTGGTGTTCTCAGCACTGTAGGGTATTAGGCTCCAAACATTTAAACAGTGGAAGTGACGTGAGCCTATTTAAAAATGCATCCTGTAAGTGGGAAGTGGAAGGATGCTTCTGCAGGTAGGCTCACCAAGCAGCAGAGGATTTAGGGATGTGCACTCTGATTTGTACCAGTGAGTCAAAGAAACCCTGGCATGTGAATTTGAGACCAAATTTGCCACAGGAGAGCAAATAGGCTTCTAATGCATGGACTTAGTGAAACCCAATGACAGATTTTTCAGCTATTTCCCTTTGATTACTAGGTGCTAAAGTATCTATTACAAGAACGCAAAGAAAGTGCTTTAATTATGTTTCCATAAACAAGGTCCTGATTTCTTAGGCTGAAGCCTCAGGGAGCATTACAGTGTGGCAATTGGTATGGGCTGGTGCACTGGTTGTTTTGTTTGACCTTGTGCTGTTTAAAGGAGCCTAAAGGTGTTTGATCCCTGGTCGCTCATAACTTTCTTATGTTTCTTTGAAAATCTCCTCTTTAATGTCTGCTGTAAAGTAAAACCTGTTGACATTGGCTATGTTTATGGCACCAGCCTGCGAGAGCTCTCCTTTCTGTGCTTCACAGTCTGGGCACACAGAGAATTTATCCAAATATGGTGCTTACTGAGTAACCTGCCAGATTTATTTGTGAGAACGCTTACTTGGGGGCACAGTTATTTCATGTCCATGCACGTGCTGCTTTTTTTTGTTTTGTTTTTTTTTGTTTTTTTTTAATGTGAGTGAATGATGGACCAGCATACAGGTATGGTTTTCAAGGCTGCAACTGGAACAATTTGAGTGTAAATAAAAGGCCAGAAAATCATTGCAGTCTTGTATTTTACTGTGGGTCCACAGTTGCCTCCAAATAAACTAATATAATGGCAGTGAGAGTACAGTAAGGTTGCAAAGATCCTGCTCTAAAACTGGAAATTTTGGACCATGTGCTGGCTGAATTCTGTGATGCATAGTGGCGTTGTCTTTAACAATAATACACAGGCACACATACGCTGCCATTAGGAAAATGTGCCCATAGAAGGCACTCAGAAAAATGTAACTGTGCTTGTGACTTATGTAGGATCAATAAAGTTCATTGTTGTGCAGTCCAAATGGCTCCCTTCGGTGCAGCTCTCTTTACAGCAGCTTTGAACAATAAAGACCTTGTTGGAGGGTTCTGAGAAATTATAATGAATTTTCAAAGATGCTCATATTTAGTTATATCTATATAAATAGAATCATTTGATAAATAATAGAAAGCCAGCACAGGAAATATTAAAATTGTTTTAATTTGGTTGCTGTAATGCAGGGCGCTGTCAAATAAATATGCACTTTCATTTCAGAAGGTCTGTATTGCTTTGCTTTGGTAAGAAAATATGCAGTACTTGCCTGAAAAGTAACTTGACACTTGAAAATATAACCTAGAACTAGCAAAAGGAGTAAAACCAAATGTGTTGGCTTGCCAACCTCTTAGCTTAACACCTGACTCAAAGATGCCCTACATTTAAAACATCTATTTTTTTAAATGCACACTCATGGATTTATTTATAACATGATTATCTCAATTTCTTCCTCCACATTTTGTTCCTTTTTTGAACAACTGCTAACTGTGCTCTTGCATACTGTAAGCTGGCTTGAATCTTTCATGAAAAGTACACTCAAAACCTAATTGTATGAAGTCATCTGGGAGCACTGATGCCTTCAGAGAGGCAGTGGTATCAATCTTCCAGGGGTAAAGACTCCTCTGTTTGGCAGAGGTTGTCCCCTCTGCACCCCAAATCTGTGAGCTGGTGTCAGACTGTGTGCAGTGTTCAACCTGTGTAGATGGCCCAGATTCAGCATCCTGCTTGAGCAGCCCTGAATCTTCTGCAGAGAACAGAGAGGGAGTTTCCCAAAGAAGTGACATTGATGGATGGGCTGGACAACTGTCAGTACCTTTTCCTTGGCACATCAAACACAGCGTGTGCTGGGCTGTGAGTTCTATGAGTCAGTGTTACAGCCACCCTTGCCCGCAGTTCAGCTGTTTGGATGACAAATTCTCTCTGAACACTTCATGCTGTAATACTCCATCCTTTTTCAGTATGGCAGGAAGTCAAATCTGTATGTGCTTACATCTAAATACAAATGAATACAAATAATAGGTGCATATTTTCATTTGATATTCTGTCCAGTGAAAGAATCAGTCAATTGATTAATCTATTATTCAGTCCATTATTCAGGGCTGTATCACTATGAAGTCACAATTATTTAGGAAACTTTGATTAATTTTAAATCTGTTCTTGGCTTTAGGCCATCAATTAGACTATATAAAAAGAAGCAATTAGTCACTTTACCTTTTAAGAATTTTTATTTAGGTCCACACAAAGATCTATTTCTGTTTTGAAAAGACTATAGCCATGTGCCACTATTTTGTCTCTCTTAGGTCTATTATTTCACAGACTGTTTTCATTTAATTCCATAAAATTGCTGAAAGCTGTGAGTACTCAGCACCTTCCCAAGCCAGTCTACTTCAGTTTCATCGTCTAAGTAAGCATTCAGGCATTCGCTTTAGGTAGAAATGTTTTGATATGCTGGGCAGTGGTTTCTGGCAGGAATGTTAATCTTTACGAGTGCCACCACTGAGATTTCAGTCTTTGAGGGCTACCCCTTGCGGTAATGAAAGAGCCTGTGTTTCAATGATCCTATCATCTCTGCTGGCTGGAGTTTTAACTCCTGGTAGGGCCACTTAAGTCTAGCAGGTCAAAGAGGCCAGATGAAATGAATTTCACTGTTTTGCTAGACTGGCAGGTGATTGATAGTTCTATGACTTCTACTCATTAGCAAAATAAAGTCAAGCATCAAAAGCATGCTAAAGTAGTCGCACAAGCAAGGTAATGCACTCAGCAAGTTTTGCAAGTCTTTCCATGAATTGTTGGGAAAGCCAGGTCTCTACAACAGACTTTTCTGAAGGTAAGTATGTGCAAGAATTTCTAGAGCATTTAGAACAATAGTTGCAATAATGGAAGTTGATAGCGGCAATGAAAGAAATGGACAAATGGAAGCCCTAAATCCTTGTAGTGTGCAAACATCACTGCTGACAAAAAGCATTTTAAAAATGAGGAAATCTGCAATATATCCAAGGGTGCAAGATAGTTACTATTCAGTGAGCATAACATTAATGCAGAAACAGCCCCATCATTCATAGGCTAAGAGCCAGTTATGACTGTGGAGTTACTCATCAGCGTGCTCTGACTGACAACATTGCTAAGCCAGGATCTCTGCAATAACAGCAATAACAAAAGTTGAGGCAGTCCAAATATACTGGGGAATGCAATGAGCAAGTGCCATCCCTGTATTTTAGATTAGCATGAGGAAAAAAATAATAATCGGTGCCCAGTGTCAGAGTTCAGAGTGGGTGGAAATCACTGTTAAATCTAGCTGTCTACAAGTCATAGGAGTCATCCAAATAGAGTCACCGGGGATTGCTTTGATTACTTTAACTTCGACTGAAAGGAAATTTGGGTCGGCTTTTGAAGATGTGAGCTGGTGTAGGTGAGCTGATGCTAGAAGTTACCAGATTTTTTTTTTTTTTTTTTTGTAAGAACGAATTCATTTAAAAAGCACATCCTTTTATTATGATGATGCAAAAATATGAGAATGAGGTTGTGGGATGTTTCAACTTTTTTCTCAGTGGCAGGAAACATGCTCTGCTCCTCCTCAAGCTGGTGTAACTGCACTTGAAATATGGTTTTTGGGAAATGGGTTTAAGAGTAGACAGACTGGATAGACCCCAGAGGAAAGTAACAGGAACAGAGGATTAGAAAAAGTGCCTATGGAAATCAGGTGAAGGAACTGATTTGTCTAATTTAGCAAAAAGAGGCCTGAGGGGAAACTTCATCTTCCAAAACATACATGAATGATGGGAAGGAACAGTGAGCAATTGTTGCGGCACTGGGACACTCATTCAGAGCTCCTCATTAGAGGTTTTAAAAAAAGTACTTAAAGGAAGCTCTGCCAGGGATAGGCTAGGACTCCTTGATCCCAGGTTATAATGCAAAGAGTGGGGCCAAAAGAGCCTTGCAATTCTTTTCCAAGTCTTCTTTTTTACAATCCTAAAAAGCATAAGGAAAAGGCCATTCAATACACAAACCCCACATTTCAGGTTGTACCAATGAAATGAGTCGGCGTGAGTCGAGGCTCAGGCCCTGCACAAGTCAGCCCTGATGTGCCATTGTATTTTTTGAATGACCATATCACTGAGGCTGCAACAGCTATTACTGATTTTCAGAAAAGTCTCAGAAGTCTGCATAACTGAGGGACCAAAAAGGAACACGGCAAAAAAAGTACTAACTGCTCAGAAACACCTTTGCAAAAGGGGACAGCAAAAAGTTTTAAGGACAGTGTAGTACAAGGCAATGTGAGTAGGAATGAAGGCAACAACATAGATCATTTAATCAAGAAGGTCAAACAGTTGGTTAAGCTGCAGTAAAGGATTCTACCAGCTCAACTATTAATGCTTTAAGACTTTGACCCTTCTGAAGTTACTATGATAGCACTTGCTTTACAGGTACAGTAGAAAGATATGATAAACATTCAGAAACTTAGAAAAACTTCAGATGAAGCTCATATCAGTAGGGAAATACTTGTGAGAATGAGATGGCTGATAAATTACTGAACTCTTTTGCAAAGCAGGGAAATAGGAAAAAGTCCCACAGAATAATGGAGAATACAGCATTATAGTCAAAATATCAAAGAACAGAGATGTAAAAAGTGATAGCAATTAACAAAGTAAGCAACGATGACTGTTGCACTTCTGTTGACAGGCAAACTCTTCCACATTGATATATAAAACAAAATGAGAGAAGTAGCAGTGCTGCAATCTAGACTTTGACATGAAAAATTAACCTGCCAACTCATTTTTCACCCAAGGTTTAATCACTCAAGAGTAATGAAATGGTTTAAAAAAAACCTTCATATTTTTCTGAAATCACGTGACAGATTTCTTTACAAATTACTCTGAAACATCTTGATGTGTCACAGTGTACTTGTAAATATAGTTTTATCCAGGTGCAATGTGCACAGCTAGATCAATGTAATCTTGAGTGAATGATTTGATAATAGATAAATGTCAAACATCATTGCATTATCTCACCTCTGACATTTGACTGGCCATTAAAAGGAAAAGTAGCTGGATACAGCATAAGCACAATATGAATCAAAAGCCGTTCACTGCAATTAGATTTTTCCGGTTGCAGAAGTCCTTGAAGTGGCAAAAAAAATTCCCCCCGTGCATTCAAGACATCTTAGCATCGTAAATATGAGCTGATTATCAGTCAGATATGAGTGAACAACAGGTATTGCAGCCAGAACCCCCCAGGTCCTGGCTCATGTGTTATTTTAGGAGGCAGAGCATAAAAAATACTAATGCACATCCTTTGCAATAGATTATGGGTCAGTACAGATATATGAGGATATGCTGTCAAGTAGCGAAAATGTGCCTCCACTTGAAAGAGACTTGATTTTCAAGGGTCTACAACTGGAAGGCTGACTGACAGATCTTCAGCTCAGAAGTTACTTCTGATAGATAGAGTGCCTTAAAAGTACGAGGCATTAAGTGGAATTAATTTATAACAAATACTAGAATTCATCAGAGTTTTCAGATAATTATGCTTTATCATTAATGCTATTCAGCAAGGAAAATGGGAAATATTTGCTGGGAGTTGTGAATCAAAGGAAAGCATCAGCCGTGACAGCTCTGCCATGGGGCAGTTGGAGGAGACAGGAAAAAGGCCCACAGAAAGAATGTTTCTAATTGAACTTTACGCAGTGTGGGAAATAGTGCAATATTTAACAATTCTGGGAATATGTAGAAAGCTGTCCAAATGAAAAAGAACCAAAACCTGTCAAAGCCTTGTTCTGGCCTGAAGCTACTTTGGATGGTACAGGAAAGAATCATGGAGGAGTTTTAGAATCTCTTGTGTTTCTATAGTCCTCACAGTTGTAAGAGGTTTGTGTATGGAAGGGAAGTATTTCATATGAGCAATATATTACAGAGGGTAACTAGCTGTTACAAGTTCATTTAAGAAAATACTTTCAAAAGGCACTGTGTGCCTAAATTGCAAGAATAAATATATTGTATTGTAAAAAAAGACATTAATGATTGCTTCCTGGATATGGGCATTGTAGGTTCCAATTTGTAGCTACAAAGCAATGACATTTTCAGTGCACTCAGAAAATTGTACATTGTCTATTAAGTCAATTGAAGACTTTGAAAATGGATATGGGTGTTCAGTTTTTATCTCCACACAACTGCTGAAGAACTAGATAAAACCACTTGCTTTGACATGACTCCTAAAGGAAAACACTGATCCAAAATGGTTACTTACAAGCAAAACAAAAGTCACACACATTCCCCCAAGTTGCTCAAATGTGTTCAGCACAATCTTTCTATAAGTTAGCAGAATCACTCAAATACTTGTAAAAAGGAATAGAAAACTGAACAGAAGCTTTAAATCACTACAGTCTGGGCAATCACAGACTCCCTTATCACTTCCAAAAATGACTTGCTTAGAGTAAATTGAAGAGCTTTGATAGTTCAGATAGCTGTACAATTCACATGTTCAGAGTGGTGATCACCTTCAAATTTAAGCACTTAATTTAAGAGCTTCAGTGATTTTAAATTGCCATGTTTCACTGAGTGGCAGGCAGAGACTCAAGTGCTACAGTATTTCAAAAAACTTTGGGTGTTCTGCTTAATATTTTTATTTCAGGGAATCCAGAGAGGATTTCTATGGTCAAGGGTGGAAAATGGAACAGATTTCAAGATTACTGTAGAAAAGTAAGAGTCTTTATGCTTCTTGAAAATCGGAGCAGAGGAGGTCTTCTCTGGGGAATGTACAACTCCTAAGCCTGCGCTTGCCCTTTTCTGTGAACTGTTTGACCAACGTCCTTGTGTGGGCTGCGGCAGAAGGCAGAAAGAGAGGTAATGACGTTTACATGGGCATCAAGAGACTTCTCTGTCTATTTGCTCTCCTGAAAGAGCCTGCCCAGGTTAGGTTTGTTTCCATTAGGCATTTCTGCTTAACACTACTTCCAAAGAAGCAGATAGGAATGAGAGTTTGCTGATATTTGAACGCTTCCCCACTTGTGGATTCAGATATTTTTACCTGGCTGTGGGTTTCTTCATTTGTTATTTTGTTTTTACTAGGCTTCAATTTGATGTCACGATAAATCCTTCCTGTGTGCTTTTAACTAGCCTGGTACAACATTTACAGATTAAATACTCAGCTGAAGATTGAGCTGAACACTGTAAGTGGTTGCCATGCACTTTGTCTTAGCAGGTAGGAGCGGCGCAGAGCATATGGCAAAAACCCTCACAGCCCCATACCTCTGCCAGGGTCCAGATGTGGGGAGCAGGATTTTTGAGTGTTACAGGAAAGTCAGAATTCAGAGTTGGTTATTCAGGCCTGCCTGGGAGGAGGTGCAGTTCTTTGGAGCAGGAAGATACCACTGCCGCCTCCTGTAGCCTGGCTCACAGCATGTACTGCTCTTCAGGCTGGAAGGGAACAGGGCAGGGAGCCACAAACTACAACCTCCAGAAAACTTGCAAATGAAATGTCAAGAATTAAATATTACTTGAAGAGCCTAGGAGAGATTCGTTGGAGCTGATACCTTGTGACCTCTCAATTAGTGGGACAAGACCAAAACTAGGCTCCTGTGAGGTAAATGTAAAGAGTGTCTTTCACCTCCAGAAAATTAGAATCCAGCTCAAAAAGATTTTATTATTCAGGGTGCCACTTTAAATGCTAATTGCTATTTGCAGGCTCATTGCAGCTTCAGACTGGCTTCTTCAAAAGAATCAAGGGGTATTTCACATTCATCTACTAGTGAAATTTGAAAATCCCAGCTCCAAGGTACAAGGGACACAGGCCAAATGTGACTTCAGTGATTGTTTTGTCAATGCCTCTTTCAGTCTCTGTGTCTGTGAGCAGCCCTAGCTTAGATGGTGATCTTGTGTTGGAGTACCTAAGTTGGACCAAGGGAGTGCTACAAAATCTGACACCAGACCAATGTCCCACAGCTGGAAGAGAAGAGGCTGTTTCTCTGAGGTAGCTGCAGTAAGCTGTGTTGACTGAGAGCAGAGTTCTTCCCCAGTGCAGTGTGCCGAAACACCCATTGATTAAAATAGGAGTTTAGAAGTCCTGATTTTAAATCTGTTAATGCAGTCAGTGTATACACATCATAATGGGTACAACTTTTATGTTATAAGGAAACCCAGCCTGCTTCCACTGTAGACTCTGGTGGTCATCCTCAGTTTGTCACTTGTCTTTGGCATGACAAGAAGGCGTTAGAAACTTCCCAGTGCACACCTAGGGAGTTTCTGCCCAGAATAATTGCTGAGACCTGGAGACATGCTCTGAAGCACCTAGTTTTAGGTATTTCTATTTTGGGAGGGATAAAATGTAAAGTCATTCTGAACAGTGGTAATGTGGTTACATAAATGTGGAGAATTCTGGGTATTTAGAGAGGGGTGTTGTTCATTTCACACCCTCCCCCATTTGCTGGTTAGAAGTTTGAAGGTGAGTATCTGAGAGGACTGTGAAGCTTGCAGGTATTGGAGTAATAGGGTTGATAAGTTGAAGGGCTTTTGCCTAGAAAAAGTAGACAGGAAAAATCAAATTGCATTTCTTTGAGTGAATTTATCAGCCATTATTAGGGACAGAGTTAGGTTTCTTTCCTGTTTTTATTTAAGGAAAATCAGTAATCCTTGCCTTGTCTCTGAATTTATACTGGCTTCCTCTGATTTTTCAAAATGAATGTCTATCTCACTGCAAATTTTAATTTCTTGTGTTTTCCCTGTTAATAAACCTGCATGTGTTCATTTACTTGTTCAAATTCTTTTTCCTGAAAGTTGTTGGCTGTAGAAGAATTCTTACTGCTCCAAATATTTGCAAGTCCTGGAAGGACTCAGTAAACGGTGATTACAGATTGTCACTGAATGAAGTACATTCTGTAAGAGCATGATATTAACTTTTGTAGGTGGTATCAGACAGTTACGTCACAGTTCACTTCTGATGCCAGCTCTATAATACTGAAGGGCACTGGGCTTACCTGACTAGCCCTCTCACTAGGCTTGGCCTGAAAGACATGGAAAGACTTGCATGTGAGGAAAGACCAGTATTTTTATATAAAGGAGGCTTATAACTATTTCTTAGATTTTTTTTTTTTTCAAATCCATTAGCCTTGTCTTTTACAAGAAATATGCTGCAGCTATCTTGTCCAGCAGCCTTTTAATTTTAGGATCCTTGTTTGAGTTTCTCAATAAGTCACATCAGGTGCACAGCTGTCGGGTCAGGATTGTACCTCTGTATACCCACAGCTGGAAGGAATACTCGGGGTTTTCCCAGGGATGTGATTTTGTCATGGAAACTGCACTCCTTACCAGTGAAATTGTGAACATTTTCAATTTTTTCATGGCAAAAAGTAGAATAAAATTAATTCCAAAGCTGAAAATGTTGAATGGCATTCCCAGACTCACCAGTGGCTTATATAACAGAATCTGTCACTTCAGAAAATTCATAACCCAATCTCTGCATAGTACAGGCAGCCTTATGATTTAACAGCCTAAGAAAATTCAAGAATGCCAATGTGGACACCCCTGTGTTTCACTGCAGGAAAGAATTACAGCACAGTTCTTAGGAATTCTATTGTGCAAGAACTACCAATAGCATAAAAAATGCTGGTATTCAACTAATATGCCTTTCTTTTACACTATGTCTCAATTGAATGAAGGAAAAATACCCAAACAAAACTGTACTGTATTTTGATTATTACAAAATCATGGTTATGTTTGACACTGAAATAATTCCATTGAAATAATTTTAGTAAGTGTATACTACAAAATCACAGAAAATACTATTCCTATAAATAAAGATAGCAGCATGTGAGGTGGCTGAGTCAGTGTGAAGAATAACAGGGGTTTACTGGCAAAGGGTGATATTTTGAATACTCATAATTTATTTACTCAGTCTGTCTTAAAATTTCAGCCCATCAATTATACATGAAACTGAATACCATAGTATAGGAGGGGACTAAAAGGCAAGTATTCATTTCCAGCTCTAGCATCTCAGTCTTTAAACAAGACCTACTCCTTAGCATACTGGTAAGACAGATGGATAAGTGTTGGTAGATATGAGATTTATATTTTGGCATTATTTAACTGCTCCATAATTTGCTTGTACTAGCACCCTTGAGACACATTTTTTCAGAATGTCTGATTTTTCTGCATTCATTCTAGTAATGGTATACTGAGAGTTGTTAAGGAAATTAAAGTCCCATTTCAGGCCCCAGTTCAACAAAGCGTTTAAGTAATTCTTAACTTAAAGTACATCTTAAACTGAATCCTATTTAAAAAGGGGGAAAAAAAACCCACAAGTCTTCAGAGAGACTTCCTTACATGGCTGAGGTTAAGAGCATGGGGTGTTTCTTAAAGTGAACTTAGAAACACTTCCTAATGTTTCAGAGAGTGAAGAGACTTTCTGTGGAAAGGGACACAGTGAATGGAATTACCTGTTGTCCAGAAAGCCTGCATGATGTGGTGAAGAAGGCGGAAAGCTTGATTCAAATTTTGAATCAGAATATAGAATGAATTGGATTTATCATGCTTTGAGACAAGATTAAAAAAAATAAAAAAGCTGTTTTGCAAGGAAAAGAGCAATCTTTCAATCACAAACTTATTGGGCAGTTAGGCATACTCTCCTGAGACCTGATGACATTGGAGACTTTGCTGAAAAGCTAGAAAAAAGATGTTTTCTAAGGATGAAGGGAGAGACTTCTATCAAACTGGCAGCTAAATTCCTTGTATCTTTCTGCCATTAGGACCATCTTTTAGTAGCATTGTTTCTGCTCCCTGTTCTGGAGAACTTTAGGAGACTGTACTGAGAGCTAATGGCTGTTTTGTCTTGTACAGTTCCAGGTCCTGGTAAAGGACTTAAAAAATGTGGATAGATATTTATTAGGTTTGGTATTGTGGAGCATAATAATATGTATTTCTAGGTCTCCTCAGAAGATTCTATGATACAGCTTTCAGTTTTCAAAGTAAAACACCAATAAAAAATATTTATGTCCACCTCACCTCCCCAGTAAATTGGAAGCTGTTATTTACAGTCATTAACCCAGATACAGTTATTTACTTCATACAGGTGATCTTCCTTATGGAAATTCTATGATATTCACCAGGAAAATACCTGGTAGCCTTGTGTTTTGCCACCTGGTGTGATGCAGGATAAACATACACAATTTCACCTGTGAAGACACTCAGATGACAAATTGTGAGGAAAAGAAAAAATTACTTTCTGTCTTAGTAAGCTGTTTCCTAGTTGTTCATGAATGAAATTAAAAATAGCCATCAAGTATAAAACACCAATCATGATGACAAAGACATTTTTACACTCACTACTTTGGATCATTAGGGAGATCAAAACATATCTAAACCCCAAGCTTTGTTAGAGGAAAAAAGGCAGTTTTAACATGTTTAATGAAAATTCCCTTGTGACAGATATTCAGTCCTGCAAAATGTGTTATTTTTCCATATGACAGCACAAAACATGGCATAGGGAAGTTCAGATTCAATATATTTCTTAATTAATTATGTGTCTGTATTTCAGCATATGACTTAAAGTTATAGCAGCCTTACAGAAACTTTATAAATGGGTCTGTAGTGAGTCTAAGCAAACACACATTAATATGTAGCTAATGACAAAAAACGCTGTTCTTTATGTGATTGCAAATTGTTATTAAGCAGAAGAAAGTTAATATGCTAATATTGTGCTGCACAGTTAATTTCACCACATTGTTATTTTAACTTCAAGACACTCAGAACTTCTGTGTACCTTTTATTAAGTTTGTCTGAAGAGGGCAGCCTTTCCTAATACACTTGGATTTTTCTTAATTTGACAAGGTTACTGTATGCTGTACAGATTGACAATGGACAAGCTCACGATCTGAAGTTTGCCTCTCCTTATTGTCTCTGTTTTCACTGAAGTTTCTCTCCATGTATATTTATCAACCAACTACAAAGAACATTATTATTTTAAATATTTGACCTCCCTGGTAAAAGACAGTCCAATTTCATTTACTCTCAATGCTAAAGGAAGGAAGACTTGCTGTGATATTTCTAGAAAGAAATTTAAAGCGAATGTTATTAAGAAATTTCTGGAAATATGGGTGTTGTTTATTCTTTCTGCAGTCTATAAATAGGTGTTTTTCACTTGCATTTTTAAATGCTAAGACTGCATGTGAATAGAGCAGGAAAATATCTGTCCCTTTGTGCTGACAGTCCTCCTAATCTTTTATGATTTTCATGCTGAACTCCTCTCCAGGCTTCAAAAAAAGCGTTAGCCAGAAAGTAGACAGGGATGTTAAATTTTCTTTTATTTTATAGTTTGATCATAAGGAAACATTTTTTAAAAATCTTACAAAAATTTCATGCATTGCCACATTACCAGGAAAGATGAATGGCTACTCTGCATTTAGCAATCAATGTGATAGATTTAAGGACTCTTAGAAGAATTTATTGCTCTGGTGTGCCTTGATCACGGAGCAGGGAGGGGCATTTGAAGAAGCTGGGATGATAAATTTTCACAGTTATTGCTGCTCTAGCCACTGTGTTGCATCTCTCCTCTTGCAGAGACAGCCAGATTTGGATGCCTGTCTCACCTTCTGCGGTGTTGGGATTTAGATTGCACTCTAGGCCTGGGGCGAGAAGGAATACTCACTGAACACAGGGAGCGAGCAGAGGGGTTTGGAACAGGGAGAACCTGAAAGCTGCTGATAGTAGAAGAGGAAGGCAGGTGGAGACAGTAGGTGTGGGATTTCACAGCTTTTACATGAACAAGCTTCCTGGTAGCAACAGAGTATCACCTGGATGACTGGAACCCCTATAAAAACTGTGTCCAACACTTTGCTTGGGCTGTAAGAGTGGTGGTGTGGATCCTGTGCAGAACAGTCAGCCAACTCTAGAAATGTCTGCAACAATATGAGATCCCTTTATGTACCCAGGAGCTCAGTAAGTTAGCTGTGGTGGCTGGCAGCTAGCAAACCTTGTGGCACATCCCAACCACAGCAGCTGGCACCCATGCCAGTTATATTGTGCTTGCACTGACTACACTCAAACTGCAGTCACCCCTTCCATTTCCAGCTTCTTTTCTCAGCTTATGATTAGGCAATACCAGTGCCAATCTAGTCAAGTGATCTCTTTTTTTAATTTGGTGACTTTTAGGGTTTTTTGTACAAAGAAATTTTTTCTACTGTCATTAGGTTCAAAGCAGCAAATGCTTGAATTTATTTCTCCCACAAACTTCTACTATTATTTGAAGCTGCCAGCTGTTTAGGCTACCAAACTCATTGCAACCTCATTGCCTGACAGAAAGCTTGCTCAAAATCTTATTATTACAAGGCTATTTACCTGGTTTTACAATCCTTGAGTATCATTCATGATCACTGATCCAACCCACCATTTTTTCTGACCCTGTCTTTCCTATAGCAGCCACTTTCTCAGAAGTCAAAACAGATTGCTTCAGTGCCTTCCAGCCAATGACTGGACTGATCTGAAAAGTGTGGGGTTTCTTCATCTTGCCACTTTAGCATTGGATTGCTATGAAACAGAGCAGAAATTGCATTGTCTCCCTACCAAAAGCCTCCAATCTCTTACATAGCAAACAGTTGCATGCTTGTGCTGTAGTGTTCCAAGATGTCAGATAGTCTCCTTACAGGCCAAAGACCCACTAGATTATTCCTAAATCCTCTAAGATATTACACTTCAATTGTCATTGTATCAGCATTTTCCCTTGACACAACACCTAACTAAAACTGATTGCTTGTTTTCATTTTTTATGACTAACCTTGGGAGGGAACTCTTTGCCAGACACCAATATTTGCTGTCACTCACTGTTTCCTGTGTTTAAAGAGTATGTGTCTGTAAAAGGTATGGAAGCTGGGTTTTTGAGGTTGAAAAGGAGAAGAAACATAAAAACAAGTCCTACATTTCCAATACATCCTTATTTTGAAACTGAAAATGTGACTTTCTACTCTTTGTAAATGTTATCAAAATTAGGTTGTAAAAAATTTTGACTAAGCTTATTGTATCCAAGTCTTAATAATTTAGCAGGATTTGCCAGCAGTTCTCCTGAATGTCTAATTGCCTTTTGAATACTTTAAAAATTTGATTCTTCTGAGAATGACTCCTTTATCTAGAAAATAACCATTTGTTGTTCACTTTTATCTCTCACCATTAAAGAGATCATTATAGTACCTCCTCCACCTTTCTATGATTGCATTGTTTGCAAATAAAGATTTTTATTTTTGTACTTTACTGAACCTTCATTATTCATGCCCTTGCCTCCCAGTACTGAAACACATGTAAAATACTCTGATTATTGCATCTACTATATGCCATATTTTACTTTAATTTCTGCACTGTTGTCTTTTGCATTATCTTATCAAGGCTATTCTCTGTTCTGGCTTTATTATATTCTTCAATGTAAGCATAAAACTGAACTCTTATTTTCTTTGGTGAACATTAATTAAAAAAAAGGAAAGATCCTCCCACACCTTTATGAGAGCATCCATTGTCTTTATATTTGCATTTGTTCTTCTAATGTTTTTTGGTACTCTCTCTAGTGCGTCTCTGATGGTTTCCTATTCAGTATCAGTTTTCAGTGTGGTCACTTTGTTATCTTTTAATACCTCAGACCCAATATTACTCAAAGATTCTGGGTCACTTTTCATACTTCTTGTCTGCTATCATAATGGAAAAGATAATCTTTCTCAGAATAGCTGCTCAAAGAGAACAGCTCTCATTACAATCAATTTATTTTACGTTTTTGGTGTTAGTCCTTTATCTCAAATCAACGTAGATTTGTTAATTCCATTTGCAGACCTGTGCAAACTTCTGAAGAAAGCCATGTCTTTTGGTCCCACAAAACTAATCCCATTTTGCTCTCTGCCATAGCCAAGACTGTCTGTGTCATGGAATCATAGAAACATAGAATATCCTGAGGTGGAAGACACCCACAAGGATCATCAAGTCCAGCTCCTGGCCCTGCACAGCACCATCCCCAAGAGTCACACCGTGTGCCTGAGAGCATTGACCAAACACTTTCTGAACTCTGTCAGGCTTGATGCTGTGTCCACTTCCCTTACACCTCCTTGTGCCCCAGCATTTCATTTACTCAGGAAAATGGTGAGAGTCCAAAGGACATAAAAGATGTCATATGTTCCAAGTTTTTCTGATAATGCATCCTATATTCCCTTGTACACTCTTTCAATAGGAGTGGGTGTCCTGGTGATATCTGTTCTCTGGGGTTCCCTGGCTTGTTGTTTAAGTTACTGATTGCTGATAATGGAATATTGCTCAACATAATACTACACTTACTCCTTAGCTCAGTCTTTTTTGCACAGAAGCAGCCGCTTTAGAAAACATCCATAAATTTTCTCTCATACGGCTGTGTTGTGCTTCCCTACCTTCTCTGTAGTGCTTGGGAGAGTTCTTGACCTCAAAGCATTGAAGGCCTCCATATTTTTCTTGTTTTTTCTCCAACTAATTTCTTCTCCTTATCTAATTGCATATTTCCAAGTCTTGTGACTCCCTTACAGTTTTTTAATTGTACATTTTGTGGGGTAAGAATGCCAACTTTATGTCAACTCCATCTGGAAGACTTGAAGCTTGTTTCTCGATCTCTTTACAGCTTATCTTCAAACTCCCTGGCTTTGGAAGAAAGTGCTGACTGCACAGCAAATCATGGTGTCTATAGCATCTCCACAGAGAATTTCTTTCACCATGCAAAATTCCTAAGAAATATGTTATTGCTTCTCACCAGCAGTGACAGTTGTTCAGCTTATTTGTGATTTCAAGGATGCTGCACTTTGTTTGATCAATACAAATCGGAATGGAGAAGGAATTAGTGGTTAGAGTATTGTTGGCTCAAGCTTGACCAGTCAGTTCTGCTAATGTAGATGTGGTTTGAGATGGACAGCACAGTTTCTGATACCAGTTCTTATTTGATTTGTGAGATCTAAAAGGCCTGTGGACTTCATTACCATTTAAATACATACTTTGAAACTTAAAATACATTGATCATTACTTTTAACAATCAAGTAAGATATGGGAGGTCATATAGGGAAGGACTGGCGTTTACTTAGCACAGAACTCCTGGCTGGTAAGTGTAAAGAGAGTTTGTGAAGAGAGGGTATTTTTATCTCTGGGTTTGTCTAAAAGTTTTCTTCTTTTCCTTCTTCAATGTCTTTATTAAATGTGTAAACAGGAGTGGACAAAGAGAAAAAAAGAACGGGAATCACAGTGTCATGACAACCCCTACACCATGGTTCAGAGCCTGTGTCAAATTGTTAGGTGTCAAGAATCCATGGGTGGGGGCGAGTGATAGATGACATATACTACTTTTGGCAATTTCACCTCAAAAATTATGAGTCACGATGTTGATGATTGAGACTAGACAGTGGATATAAAATGTGAGTACTTTGTGTGAGTGTCTGAGTTACTATAAAAGCATCTACTGAATGCATTTGCTTCATCAAAGCCCAAACCCACAGGTTCAGAGAAATGTACTTCTATGGTTGACAGCTCAGTCAATATCTCTCCTGCTCTGTCTCTTCCTGTCATAACATTGATTTCTGTAAACTAGAGGAAGTAATCCCTAATGACATTGTGTAACAGTGTTAAGGAAAAATTGTTTTCCCACTACGCACTTTCTCATACACAACTTATAAATGTATTTCATTACTTACAAACTTTACCTCTTGTAACTCTGTTACATTTTATGTCCTGACATTTTATCCAGATCAGCTGCTTTCTTAATGTTTTCTTCCTGATATTTCACTTTTATGGAGCAACATACTTGGTGATTCCCCTGCATCATCTCATCACTGCAAAACAATGATGTCACTCTGACATATGCTATTCTCTCAGCTGCCAAGCAAGCTGAAGGATGTGTCCTGCACCCTTTGCATGGAGGAGAAGACCATATTGTCATGTCATGTACCATCCTTCCACTGCTGTCAACATCACTGCGCTTCACTTCGTGTCCTAACCCCATGATCAGCAGTGTTTGCCGTTGAGTGGTAAAAACTGCTGCATAGCTGTAATGAAATTACATTCCTGTTTTTAATCTGATTATCTAACCTTTTCTGTCTTCCTTTTCTCTAACAAAAAAAAATCAAAACAAAACAAACAAAACATCACTCTGCAATTTTGTAGAGCTAGTTAGCATCACTAGAAATCAGGCAGTTTTCCGGAAAGTTTTGGAGGATTTTTAACTTGCATAGTTTTGAAGAAACTGTGGATATTTAAAGTACTTGGAATTTGTTTTATCTTGTGTCCAGAGCACTAGCTATGAATTTCCAGCATAGTATTGGTATTGTTGAAAAAAGGGGATGAGGTTTTGAAGGGAGCAAAAAATGGTGTATATTTATGGCACAGAAGTGAAAATGGCTTCATGGGTGAGCAGCACGTTTGTAATTAACAGGCTTTACTGGAGTCTGTCTCCCCATGGAGCCAGGTGTGATACCAGACTGGAAACACAGAGATACCCTTTCCACTGAGCTGACTTCTCTGATCCCTTGAGATGATGTTTGTGAGGAAGAGGCTGTAAAGGATTTAGTATTATCAAGTGTGTGAGGTCTTACCTCACGCAGAGAATCAGCATGGCTTAAGGGTGTCTGGAGCCAGACCAGAGGCAGGTATGGATTGATATGTAGGCAAGAAGTCTGTGTTGTTTCATGAGATATCACTAGTTCACATTTCAGACTCTGTAATTCCTCTAAGCACCATTTTTGATCAGATAGAATCAGATAAGTTGTCACCATTTCTATTTACCTTGTACATAGAAATTAATAACTTGTCATTTTCTGTACTGCATTGTTGTGGGATAAGCTCAAGAAGTAAAAAGAAATAAAATTCAATACTTCAAAGACCAGCTCCCACTGCTCCAGTCTGCTGTGGTTAATGTCAAAAGGACTTCACTCATTATTTGTTCCTGGAGAGTCATAAAGGACATTATACCCCTTTATAGTATGAGAAGTCAAAACTTTATTTTTCACTCATGTTTCTCTTCATAAATTTCTGCTCTGAAAAAAAATAAACAAGTAAACCCAAAGGCCTGTGTCCCACAAGAAACATCCACTAAATATTATTTCTTTTTGACACGACATTACTGGTTCCTCTTTGCAAAATCACAGATATACGAAATTCCATGAAAAAAAAGAAAGCAGGCTTCAGAGAAAGAACTTGAGTGCCTTAACATCTTACAGAATTGTCAGCTGTCTCTATTACTTTGTTCAGGAATTGATTTTTTTAATCTAAGAGAAAATCAGGGAAATTCCATAGCAAGTACTAGAAAAAAGTAATCTAGTAATTGGACAGTGCAAAACATATTATCAATTTCATATCTGCCTTTGCATAAACAACTGGACTTTGTATTCTTTAAAGGAGCAGAATCTCTTGTAAAGCTGATGAACAGGAGACAAACTGAATGCCAGGCCAGAAAACCAAAGAGCCCAGGAATTGGTGGTATATCAGGTGTTTCATGTAACTATAACTGTATTCTCAGAGTACTACAGGTGTGAGTTTAAGTAGTTTTTCTTTGATGAAAAATGGTTTTGATATGACTAAAGGTTTAGTATATGTTCAATTTCTTTTCATATTTTATTTTCTCTATTTATAAAGAAAATTCTTTTCTCCCCTTCTTGCCTGGCCAAAAAATTCCAAGCCCTGCAAGTGAAAACAGCACTTCATGTCTTCACCAAAGAGCTGCATTTTAGAGATTAACACAAGTGGTTGGAGCTCACAAGGCAGTTCACAAGTACCCCGATTGCATAACAAATTTGCTACCATAATAACCCTTTGAAACGTAGAAGAGGACAAATTGCTTAAGTCCCTTGGTAGCAAGGAGAACAGGGACTGTGGGTAGATTTAATTTCACCTAACATTAGCCAATCCCAGTTAGATGTCTCAATTAAATTGCCAGCTTAGCCTCTCTCCCCAGTGAGTGGATGGGAAGAGACAGGTGCTTCCAGACAGTAAATCATCCCATCTCAAGATACTTTTCCAGACTAATGGGATGAATTGCCATGCCCATCAGAAGGCTTTATAAGTTTGTTTGGGTGTAGAACAAATAATAAACTTTGGATTTGTTATCAGAATATACACTCCGTTTTTTGCTTTTAGAAATATTGTCAGAGTAATGACACTTATAATTCTGGGCTCTACTTTTCTTTCATAAATTTGAAGTGTGGCCTTATCTTGAAGCTCTCCTTAACTGACTGAGGAACTATTGAGGGACTGTATATGTTCTTGGCTTGTATTGCATACAGTCACTGCTAGCCTTATCCCAAGAATGAAATAATAACACATATTTCCATGAACTCTCATGTTGAGCTGTACTCCATTGTATTGATTTCCATGTATTCTTCTAAAAGTTTTTTTTCCCTTGGCTTCTTGCTATGTTATCCACTGTGCTCAGTAGTAGGAATCTTCTGAGAAAACAGTTTTCCTGTGAGCTGCATATAAAAAAAGCATCTTTGCACATATACTGCATCATTTGCTCTTCTTTTATCTGTGCCACTTGACTGCTGTGAGAAGTACTTTTTTTGTCTTAGTCTCACTGGGATTTGGAGGCAGTCCGATGTTTCATCAGCATTCCTCACTTTCAGGCTCATGTCTGGCCGTGTGCTTGAAGCATTGCACCTGAATCTACACCAGATTTTCTCCTCTCATACTGACTGCTGCCTGGGCAGCAGTGTGCAGACCACCAGCTTTCCTCTCCACTTTTCCCATAACTTCCATCTCAGATACAAGGCTCACACATCCAGCCTCCAGTTGTATTGTCTTTAGAAGTACAGTCTGCTGTGATTCTGAAACCTTTCTAAAATTTTCAGCAGAACTTCATAGTCTTTTAAAACAAATGGTGATCACCTGCAGCTCAGTGAGTTTGAGCTCTCTTCACAGGTGGGGGGAATGAGGGAAGGGGCGAGGACATAAGGAACAGCTTGGACAAGCAGGTAATTAGGGCAGACAGTCTTAATTAGTTTTTAATAGTTGGGGAGGGGTTTTTGTATCTGCATATGGCTGAGAGGCAGCTTAGGGAGCAGCAATGAGCTGGGAAAGCAGAATGGAGCTAAAGTTAGCTAAGAGAGGGACTTCTTAGAGGCCTTGGAGGTGTTGATGGTTGTTTGGTTTAGGTGGTTTCAGTGATGCTGTTAGGGAGCTCTGCAAGACCAGAGAGGAATTTTATGTCCAGGGCTTGTGCTAAAGTGCTAATTGTGGCAGAGGGAGCATTCCTAAGTGTTCTGTGTTTGTGCTCTTTCTTTCTCAAAAGGAGGAATGATGTGGGAGGTGATTTTAACTGAAGAAAGGGATATGGCTTAAAGGACTGAATGCAGTCTGTGTTCTCCCTGGTAAAATAGCTTGTGAAAATGCAACACCTTGAGGTCTTTGAGGTGCAAACTCTATGCAAAAGCTACTCATCCAGCAGAGAATGTGGTCTGGCTTATGACCTTTGCTGCTATGCTAGGTGTGGAGAGTCATATTCCTAGAGGTAGGTGGTTGTCTAATTTCTATTGATTGCAGTAAAATAGGGGTGAGAGTGTGTGTGTGTTTGAAGTTTGCTCATGCATAACTTTTTAGGTCATCTGCTATAAATATTTTAACCACTGAGATGAGCAGGGGTTGTGGCCTGGCCTTCAGGTTCTTTTCCTGTTGCCCTTTAGAACCTGGACAGAAACTTGAATGAAAGTATTTTCCAGATATTTCAGAATTGACACCAAACGGTCTGGTAGAGAAGCTTCTGTGTGTGAGCAGTGCAAGCCTTTGCTCTATGACCCAGTAGTCTGGTTGCCTTGGAACATGAAAGTGAGTCAACTTTTGGTCTGTGAGTGGAGAAGATAAACAGAAAAGCCTTGGAGGATATGGGAAATAAAAGTTGATCTTGGGTCTTTTATACTACTATTTGCAGTGTTTTTAAGGTGCCTTCTTAATCATATTGGAAGATGGAGGTACTTCTGAAGCTCTAATCTTTTCTTGTTTGTAAAATTGGGAAAAAAAAAAAAAATCATCTTTTGACTTTGTCTTTGGAGGTGTTTGCCTGCTGGGTGTCCTGGAAGGGATTTGCCTGTTTCTCTGTAATATTGCAGTACTGTTTCTCTGTGGGATATTTATCATTCGTGTGTCCTTGAAACTGAGACAGAAAAGTTCAAAAGAGTGATTGCTGTGAAGGAAATGTACCTACTAAAGGTATTGGAGTAAGTAATGAAACCCAAAGCTGGTATTTATGAGTTTGGACAGGAGGAAGATGCAGTTTTATTGGACAATACTAAAGGCAGACATACATTACACATATATTAATTAAGAAAGGTGTGTAGTGCTTGTAGAAAAGCATCTTGCTGGAAAACAACTTCCAGATGCTTCTAGGAAAAACTCCAGCTATCTCATTATTCAACTTGTTATTCAGAGATTGGCCAGTCATTCTTCTGAAGCAGATGGAGATAGTTTTTCATAAAGCTGAAACCAGCATTTTGTGCACTTTGTCTTTTCTGAAGTTTCTGTCAAAAGACAGTGTTACTCTGTGACAAGGTGTATCTGTATATTAAAAATGCCTGTCCTTTTAAGAGTGTCTAGGACAAGATAAATACACTATACAGTAATGCTAATAATTAAATTTGTAAAATAACTGCTTTTTGATAGACTAACATACAAATACAATTCCAGCAGTGGCTGTTTCTCATTAGTGGGAATGACATGCCAGCTTTAGAATATGTAATGATGTATAAGCCCTGGTGGTTATAATTGGCATAGAAATGTACTATATCCTTGGGTGTTAAAAGCCATAAGCTATTTATTTTCATACTTACAAAGAATGTACTACATTGTGGTATAAATCTCACGTGGATTGTCATAATTGCATTTTTTTAGTAATTTATGTCCATATGGTTCAAATATGAATCTGTCCCCCTTATTAGCATCCTGCTGGTGACATAATGTACTGATAAATTAGCATCTCATGTCTGGAAAGCCTGTTGGAATTCAGATCTCATGTAAAAGAAATTTAAACCTACCTGGTCTTCCTGATACAAGTAGCCTTGTTGTCATGAAGATTTTGTAATGCATGAGCTTACACAGTATAGTAGTGATGTGCTTGCAAAAGTCTTGGTTATTGGCTGTGGTGTCCAGTGGGTTTGTTGGGTTTTTTTGGTTGGTTGCTTTTTGGTTTCTTTATTTTTTTGGCATTAGTTTTTTTTTGTCTGTGTGTGTTTTTGTTTGGTTTTTTGTTTCCTTTGTTTTGTTTTGATTTTTTTTTTTTTTTAGAAGCACCAAATTCACATAAGTAAGGGGTGGATTTGAAGGTCTTGTTTTATGCGAGGCTCTAGCCTAAACAGAGAGTAGATGGTGTTGAAGTTGATGGTATAAAATAATTTTGAAGACAGAGATAATGTGTAATGAAATAATTTATGGAGTTCTGTTAGATGCCATATTGCATTGATTCTTCTGCAGTATCAAAGGCAGTTTGATTGTAAAGTCTGTATGTGACAGACATGGTATGGAAATATGCTATGGATGTGAAAGTACATGGTATGGTCTTTTTTTTTTTTTAGGGCTTTGGGAAAAAAAGTAGAGAAATGGGTGAAAGAAATATAGGGATAAATCGTAAAGGTTGTTTTTTCTTAAAAAGGAAAGTTGGTATATAAATAATCCATTATGTATTCCAAAAATACCCGAAAATGAAACTTAAGTAAGGTGATGATTCTGAAAGAACAATTCTGCTTTATTTTTTCTTGACACCCTCCCTTCAGTCCTTCCAACCCATGAGAAACACCATGTGTCACTGATCTCCACTTGAACAGTGAGCCTTTGACCACAGCTCTGAGTGTGACCTTGTTGCCAATTCTTTATCTGCTGGGTGATCTCTCTGTCAGATCTGTGTCTCTCCAATTCAGAGGCAAGCGTCTGGTATGGGCCAGTGTCAAAAGCTTTGCACAAGTCCAGAGAGATAATGTCAGTTGCTCTTCCTTTGGAGCATGTTTGCTTAATCTGAGTAAGTTATCTGCCTAGTGGGTAGAGCTTTGTAGCCTCAGTTTAGGTTGGGGTTTAGTATTTAAATATGCAGCCTTGTGAACATTTCCAAATTGAAGCTACTATTAGAGTTCTGATGGTCAAGGATGAACAGAGCAGTGGTTGCAAATTCAGCAAGCATTCATCCATGTGATGTTAGTGCTACTGTCTCATATTTGTGGTTTCTGAAGGCTTTTGTTTAGATTTTTTTTTTTACTATAGGCATTTACATGGTTGAGATTGGCGAAGTTGCCTGTGTGTATGACAGACATTTGACATGTCCTTCTTTTATTTTCCAGAGACCTACAGCCAACAAGACTTCTGGTGCTCCTTCCTACAGCAGATGGTCCAGTTCACAGCCCCATCAGGTAATATGCCCTTGTCAAAAAGGATATGAAGCTCAGGTTGACACATGCTTCCTTTTAAAATGAACCTGTGAGGGGATCCAGAGTGTTACCTACCTGCACTAGCCCAACTAGGTCACGCTGGTCTCTGAGGTTGTTGCAGGATATCCTGTGGCAAACTCTTGGATGCAGTTGCTGCTCATGGAGGAGTTTGTACAGCTGTGCCTCCTCTAATGCATTAGTGCCTCTCTGGTTTGTCACGGATGGTTATTGTGGCTGGATCCCCCTATCCTTTGCATTTTGGCACTTAAGCTACAAGTGTGTGTGCTGGATGTCGTTTGGCAATGCATGAAGTGTTCTCCTATGCTAGCCTTTCCCCCCACTGCCCCCGGGTTTTTTGTGAATTGGTTACAATGCTCAAAATTTCCAGGAAAGCTTGTAAATTGAAACTGGAGCCAGAAAGCTCCTCAGTGATAGCCAGGAAACAATATTATTGCTAACGATTCTTTAAGAAGAATTGTTAGCAATGAGGATTAAGAATTCTTATAAGAATTTGAATGGTATGCAGGGTTTCTGATACTTTATCAAAAATAAAAGACTTTTTTGACTATAGACAAGCATATGCCTGCTTTTGTTTTTAAAGAACAATGTATTTCAACTAAAGCAACTTTAAAAACTCTGAAGGTGTCTTTTCAGTAATGAATGTATTGACATTGTTTTCTTCCAGTCTCTACTTTAGTTTTTTCCTACCTCCTTCTACATACACTCTTTTAAAAAAACATACCAAAACCACCACACACCCTTGGAACTATGAAAAATTTAAATTATGGTGGGCAAAACCTTGATCTGACATGCTGGATTTTCCTTTTGAAGGACGTTTGTACACTAAGAGAGGAAACTTCCAGTAAGTTGAGATTTGGCCTCCAAAAAGCAAAAGAAACCATGAATTCAATTTGTATTCAGATTAGGATGGGGGAAAAAAGTGGCAAAGTGCTTCAGAGGCTGTTAGCTACCTTTTTCACTATCTTCCCAGTGTTAATATTTCAGTTTACACAAAGTATTGTGAGAGTTTTGTGTCTTCTCTTAATGTAAAAATATGGTTCTTTTGCTCGCAAAGTTTTCTGTGTTTTCTGTCTTTCACTTTTTCAACATCGAATTTTTACTGTTGAGGGTAAAAATGAAGAATGTGTAGACAAAAGGTTAACTCTTTTCAGTGGTTGTTGCTTGCTCCATCCTAGGGCATTAGACAGTGAGCAAGAAAAAGTTCATGGAGTATCACTAATATGTACGAGCTCTATTCCTCTCTTCCTCTGTGTGTCTGCAGTTGTCTGTTAATGGGAGATGAATTCCTAAGTCAGGAGGAGATCATCCCAACAAATCATATAAAACTCACCTTATGCTCTACACACTTGATTTCCTTTTTGAGAAGGGAGGGAAACATAAGTGCATAATAAAGATTGTTTGTAGTGTTACAACCCTGTCAAACCACTAGCAGAGTTGAGGGATTAACTACCAGGAATGCTGCTTGAAAGTATGTCTAGACTATCCAACATCTGCAGGAAAAAAATTGTTTTAATGTATTAAAGCATGCCTGTGGTAATTTCCCTCCACGTATGTTCTCCCCCTCACATTTGACTCTTGTTTTCCTTTGTCATTTCCACTCTAATCTTTCCTTTTTCATCCTTGTTTATTGTGATCTTTTGTCTTCTGTGTTTTGGGTTTAATAAACTTAAAAACTTGCCTCATGGATATTATAAATGCCAGTACCAACTGTGAGGATGTATAGGCTTGCTGTGGTTCTGTTTGGGAGGCTGGGATACTGCTGTGCGCTCTCATGAACTGAGTGGCAAAATATTTGTATTGGATCAGAGACTTGTATTCAGCCTTGCAACTTGCCAGCATCTATATATAGTTTTTTTAAACTTCTTTTTTTTTTTTTTTAAGATGGCTTTCCAGGAAAGAAAAAGATTAAAGTTCAAAATTCATAGTCTGCATTTTCTTCAGTCTCATGCAGTGAACCCAGTGAAGGCTTTTCCACATGTATCTTACAAGAATACCCACACAAACCTAATAGAAATACATAGCTGAGACCTTTGATGCATCTAAGAAATGTTAAAAGTTAAATTGATTTATTCCTTTTTTCCCCCATGTTTTTATTTTTTCATTTCCTCTATCTATGTGAAGTTGAAAGGTCCATTGGGTGAGAGATTTGAAAGGGTGGGGTCAATGAGTCACAGAAAATAACACATTTTTCCCTGACTTATTTTGCTTTGTGCTACCCAGACATGCTTACATTTTGTATTGGATAAACTGAAGCATGTTTATCTATCTCAAATATGCTATCTGGGAAAGGTTGTTAATAAGTTTCTATCAACTCATCGCTCTCATGGACACATGGAATTTGTATGCTCAGGTTTTTTTTTTTATATGAAGCTGTTCAGAGAATAGTGTTCAGGCTTTTTTTTTTTTTTTTTTTCCTCCACTGCCTCTTGAGCCTGGGAAAGTGTCTTGTTGCAGGGGAGGCATCTTTGTAACTTGATTTAGCGGTTCCTTCTGACTGCCCTGGGAAAGAGGCACTGGTACCTGGTTCAAACTAGGATTCTTCAAGCATTCCTCTTTCTCCATGTCAGAATAAGAAGCTAGTAGTCTAAAAGGTTGAGTTTTTTTTTTAAATCCAGGGAATTAATCTACTGAATTAAGGAATTTGAGGGGTGGGCAGGAAAGCCAAACCAAATCTCAGCTTCTGAACTGGCATCCATGAAGCCGTGGGATCTTACTACCTTCAGATGTACTGAACTGGCTTGAGGGTTGGAATCAAAGAGGTACTGATGCTAATGAGCCAAAATTGCCTACCCTATGTCCTTGGCTAGTGGCATTGCTTGATGTGTGAAGAAGTCTGCAGCAATTTTGTGAGAAGCTCTGAACTTAGTCCTTCTGTGGTACTCTGAATGCTGCGTGTGCTTCCTGAAGTGTAACTGGCTCTTACCACTGATGAAAATGAATGAGGAAGTGGCACTTTATCAGGGATGATGATATAGCTGTTTCTAACATGGTGCTGCTTTTGCTGAGTGGGATGACAGCCATGGCAGAGCTTCTTATAGTGATGGCAAATCCTTGTGTGGGACAGTCTGCCTGACGTTAGGAATCATAGGTACACTGACAGGGTGGGGCACAAGGCACTCAGTTTTGCAGCTCCACTGTCCCTGCAAGCAGTTTTAACATTAACAGTTCACTCATTACTGGTAATGACTTGAGAACTTTGTGCTAGTAAAAATAAAGAAAATAAAGAAAACCCCACTTTTTTCTTCTTAGAGAAAAGAGAAGGAACCTGAAATTTCAGATGCCAGCTTAAGGTAGAGGCATTGAGAAAAACCACAGAAAATGTGTCCTAAAAGGAAGAGTAATGGGACAATGATCCTTCTAATTTGCTATGTCCTAACTGTTAATGAGAGGGAAAAAGTCAGTAGCACCTAGTCAGATCTCACAAATAAATCTACCTTGTATGCAGGTAGGAGATAGTGATAGGCTGACTTTTCTTGCTCATGAGCACACTAGGGCGCTGGTGAAATCTGACAATTCATTTGGTCTCCACTGTTGGCTGGCATCTTAGTGGCAATATTCCAGGTCTCTTGCACAAAGGTTGTTAGCAAGACTATATTTAGAATTGCCTAGATTATATTACTTTCTAGAAATATACGAATGCCTCTTCAGTGTTAGGTGCTAAATGAGCCTGCAGAATAATTGGCGTGTATTAAATGCCATTAAAAATAATATAGAACATTTCAGCATCTTTCTTCTCCTCATATCTATTAGTAAGGCATTAGTTTATGAGCTAATGAAGTAAAAAATGCAGAAAGCGAAGCTATGTCCAATGGGCCACGGGACAGGAGGGCTCTCAGCTGTGATTCCATAATGTTCCTCTGCCTGGCTCCACTGCTGCTTTGTTACAGAGTTATTGCTCTGACTTTCTGGTAGTGGCAAAATAAGCTCATTGCTTTCTTGCTGATACTCAGAGCTTTGTCCATTGCTGAACTTTGCATCAGTGCCTTAAGGCCAGAATTTGCTTTTTCTTCAATCTCCTGCTCTTAAACATAGGGATAAGTACTATGTTTTAGTACACAATAGTTAGCAGTTTCTTAGAGGAATCTGGACAGAAAATGAATGCTGCTAAACATTGAGTATAGTATCTATATTTCAAACAGCTGAAATCTTTTAGCTCTCCTTATGATAGTTTATAATACAGCTTCTTTGTGATGGAGATTATGGAAATACCAGTATACCAGTCAGGAAGACAGAAGCTAGGAAAGGTGATGTTCCAGCTTTACTGTGGCAGCTGTTTCATTGAATTCCAGGTCAGAGATTTCAGTATACATTATTTCTCTCTCTTGCTTTGTCCCTGTTGTGTGTGTGTCCCTGCTTTCCCCTTGCCTTGTTTTTGCCCTTGTGTTCTTCCTGTGTATGTGTTGGAGCAGTAATGTGTTGATAAGAAGATAATTAGACAGGTGTCAGTTCAGTAGGCTCTTTCACAGTGCACAAGGTCAAAATGAACCTTGTGATTAATTGTGCAGCATGAGAGTAGAACATTTATTTAGTTTTAGGCTGCTGGTAGCAGTTGAGATTGTTGTAGCCTAAGACACCTCCAAGTGGAATTCATCTACTTAGAGCAGAAAGATGGGTAATAGTGGCTACCTGAACACAAAGATAATTGCAGCAATGTCTCAGAAGATCCATTCCTGTGAAGTGAGTTTTTTTATTTAAAGAAGAAAGCTGGTGGAAGACAGCTAAGTCTAAATACTAAATAAGAGATAGTAATGTATTCAGCTGTTTTGAATCTTGTTTGTTTTCCTTCAGTGCCTCAAGTCTGACTTGGAAAAAGTATTGAGGAAGTCACTGTCTCCCTGATGATCCAGCTCTTTGCTTTTCTGCTGAGCACTGCAAACTGTGGCAGTAAACTTTAGGTTATGTGCCTGTCCACTAGGAAGCTTGCTGAGAACACCAACAATTTTCCCAGAAACCATTGAACAGCTTTAGAGTGGCAACAACATTCCTTCACTGTTGACCTAGGTTTGAGCTGCACCAGTGTGCTCATCCAAATGACAGTGACTTTGTCCAGCTACTAGGGTTAAACCTTATTTTTAAGGGTCAAATGAGATCTGGCAATTTTCCAAAGGTAAATCAGACAACTCTGGCCACAGAAATATGTTCCTTCCTCCTGGCACTTGGTGTTTACCCAAAAAACCTGGCAAAATTCAATGGGCTTAATTAGACTTAATAAGGGAAATTTGCCAGTTTTGCAATAAATGGAGTGAAAAATCCCTAAATACCTCCTTTCCATAATATATCTTTTCAGAACTAGGCATACCTCTATACCATACATCATCACAGTTTTGCAACATTGCATTTTCATCCTAGTCATTTGGATAAGCACATGGAAAAATCAAGTATGCAATGATAGAAGCTGAATTTTTTTGACATGTTGTCAAATGAACTCACTGAATTTTAACAAGTCTCTGTTAGGTTTACCTTAGATCACTCATTCAATTTGAATTTGAGGTGGAGACAGTGCCTCCCAAGAGCAAATTTATCTAGTTAAACACTTAGAAGCATAATTATTATTTTATACATCATTTATACATCACTAACCACAGAAAGTTTGGAAGATTGGAATATCTGTGGTCAGCACTCCAGGTCTGCTGCTCTTGTTACATCCACTGTATGTGCCGTGTTACGCACATGAGAGCCTTGGGGGGGTTTTGTCTACTATTGGTAAAGATTGACCCATGTAGTAGATCAGTCTTTATTAGTAGTAGACAAAATAATAGCCACTCTTTTTTTTTTTTCTTGTGTCTCTCCTCTCGTGTACTCATCCATCTCTTCTGCTGCAGCTTGGTAGGTTCAACTGGAAACCTGGCGTTAAAGGTTCTGCTTGACTCCAGAGTTTGATACTTCCTCAGTAAAACCTGTGAGCTCCTGCTTCTGGCATGATGCTTTTGGTAGGACAATATAAGGGAAGATTGAACCTGGCATATGTTTTGTAAAGCCACAGGAATCTGCACTGGCACCCCCAACTTCACCAAGGTCGTGGGCAAGGGCAGAGCAGACCTGTTAATCTCGGTGAATGCTTTGCAAGTAACAGGAGAGCAGGGCACATTGAGTTGGCTGCTCAGTTAAATGCATCAGTACACCAGGATGCATAAGCTATTTTTGTGTGAAGATAACTCAGCCAAATGAGACTTGGGAGCAGTTGTGTGTGTTGCCAACTAAAGTACAACATAAACTTAGCTTTGAAAAGTTAAGGCTTTTGTAAATGAAATAAGAAGGGAACTAAAAAAGGAAACTTTTTTTTTTTTTAAATGGTCAGTGGCAGAATATGAGTAAATGTAAATGTATGCACTATTATTCAAAGGTTGCTCATCCAAGTATGCTACCTGTTGTGTGGACATAATCACCAGGCAGCTGACTGAATCAAACAGAAAGCTGTTTTGCAAGCTCCAATAGGGTGAGAGCCTGTGCCTGGAGGGAAGCAATGGCATTGATAAGGTCCAACCCCATGCTTTCTCTTAACTACTTGTGGAGAAACACTGTCTGACACAACTACTTACACAGCAGGATGAAGACTGATGGTATCTTTATAAAGAACCCAAAACTTTAATTTAAAACAAGGGCTTATGTTTTACAGGTCAGTGTAAATGACAAAATGCAGGCTCTCTTCTGCAATCTGTGTACCTCTAGGTACCTCTAGGCTACTCAGTGGGTTGGATATATATATTCCTCACCAAGTATGGGATTTGGGCATTAGTTCCCAATACCCAAGTCTTGGTAAACCAATTATGTTAAATTTCCCCCTTTTATGGTGAATAAATGTTAAACTTTAAGGATAATACTTAGGAAAATTTAGGAGGACTCTTCCAAGACACAGTATTGTTTTTCTCTTCTACAGATCTGAGGAAGAATGTAACAGGTTTCCTTTCTCAGGAAGGGAAAATTATAATTTCTCAGTCAGATACTGTTGGTATCATGTTGCACTTTCAAGTTGAGGTTCAGAAGATTCCATCTATAGATTGGCAAATCTTTAAAATCAGCATGCAGGGGGGAAAAAAAGGCTTTTGTGCAAACTGATGTTTCTAAACAGATGGGGTTTTTTTCCTAGGCCAGCAAACTTTTTACTCCCTTCAGTTGCTAAGTAATTGCTTTTGATGACAAACACCAAACGTATGTATTGTGCTAAGTGTCTGCTCAGTCTGCTCAGGTTTGTCTACAGAAACGTATGTACTGGGCATGAGGGAAACTAGCAGCATTGGTAATGACTCCTGTAGATTTAAAATGTTTCCAAAAGCTATCTGTCAGCTGCACTTATGTTGTCTCTCAGAACTATTTTTTTTCTAGAAGAAGAATTTAATAACATTTAAAAAGACCAGAAACTATATCAGTCTACAAATCTTTTAACTGTAAAGACAAAATTCTCCCTGTGTCACGTAGTGTATCATCCCTGAAAGATGCCCAACCTCTTTTGGAAACCTCACTTCGAAACTGCAGACTCAGTTTGAGAACTGCCATGACTTTTCAAATATCATGGAAGAGTAGCTTTGAAATCAGCCAATTCCCTCAGTACTCTGGGATACATTTTGTTGGGCCCCATAGATTTATTTGCCTTCAGGTTTGTCAGGTGGTTGTGAACCTGTTCTTTAGTTGCAGTAGGGAATGTGGTCCCCAGCATGCTCTCCATCCACTTGAGAGTTATGAGAAGAGCAGTTGCCATTGAAGACAGGGACAAAAAGTTTTTGAGTACTTCAGCCTTCTCTTCATCTGTTATTACCAGATTTCCAGCATTGTTCAATGGGGAGAATACACCTTCTTTGACCTTCCTTTTCTGCTTAATATACCCGTAGAAGCCCTTCTTGTTATTTTTTTTCATCCCTTGCCAGGTTCAGTTCCATCTTCGCCTTGGCCTTCCTCACCCCATCCTGATGCAATCAAATGTCATGTCTGTACTTTTCCCAGATTACCTTTCTTTGTTTCCACTGTGCATTTTCTTCTTTCTCTTTAGTTTGACCAGCAATTCCCTACCCAGCCATGTGAGTCTCTTGCCTTCCTTGACCAACTTCTTGCTCACGAGGGTTGTTAGCTCTAGCACTCTCTGGAAGACCTCCTTAAAGATCTACCAGCTCTGTTCTACTCCCCTGTCCCTAAGGGCAGTCTCCTGGGGGTTCCTGTTGATTATCTTTTGAAGAGCCAGAAGTTTGCTTTGCTGAAGTTCAGGGGCCTAAATATAGTCTTTACCTGTCCCATATCTCTCAGGACTGCAAATTCCAACAATGCAAGACCACTGCAGCCCAGTCTGCCTCCCATCGTGATGTCCACCATTAGCTCTTCTTACATTGGCCATTTTATGTATTTCCTATCACTGGGGCTAAAGACTCAGTTGTTAGTGTCTGTGTTTTTTTTCAAGAATGATGCTAAACTTTCTCTGCTGTGCAGATTTTCTGGTTAAGGGATGAGCTTACCCCAGAGCTCAAGGAATAATTCAGTTAAAGTCAATCAGCTGCAAGATGTGTGTACATTCACTATCAGGCTTAATTAGTTTTGTTGTTCACACAGTTGAATTCTAACAAAATTCTATAGTGGATTGATTGAATTCAGAACTCTTTAAATCTGTGAGTCTTTTAAGGAAACTATCTCCTTGCTGTGTCTAGCAACATTATTCTTGATTCTTCCCAAGGTTCAGATCTTGTCAGATAAACTTCAGATAATATTGTTTGAAGCTGCACATAATCTTACAATAGGGTCTTTTCATTATGTTTTCTGTAGTATCCCTGATGTGTTGACTAATAGCAAAGATTGGCAAAGTTTGTTACACACAAACATCTTGCCTCATGTTCTATTAAATATGTCATTTGATATCTTCTATTGTAGATGTCTTCGTTTTGACTTTGCTATGACATCTTAAAAGAAAAAGAAGCTGCCAGCAGATGATGTTTTAACACTTGTCAGCAATTCGTCATGATTCTTCTTACTTTAGATTTAATTGTTCTTGGAATGAACAGTTCAGAGGGATTTAAAAAAATTTCTGCTTTCTGTTTAATGCAATCAATTTGATGCAGAAGATAATTAGTATGATAATTGCAGCCTACACACATACTACTGTATCCCCCCACCGCCTTCCTCAGTGTTCCAATGTTTTTAAAGATTGCAAGATAGGTGGGAGCAGAAGAGTTTAAGTTATTTTTAGGGGCCTTTTGCCCCCTTGTTCTAATATTTAAAAGTAACAGATGGACTTTGCTCTTTGTGCCTCTCATCTTTCATGCTCCTGAAGCCTTACACCTGGAAAGGAAATGCAACCAAGAGACATGGCTGGGTCCACCATCAGCTGCACTAACAAAGGGATTGATGGCTTTCCAGAGCAAACATCAGCTGAGGGGGAGGACTAACATTTGGAGGAGAAACAGCTGGCATTGAGCTGTGTCCAGGGGCTGATCTGGGGCTGGGGACATGTCTAGGGAAGACAGTCAAATCAGGGCTGGTGGCATAGAACTGTTTCTCTGTCTTTCTAAACAAGGTCCAGATCAAAACTTCTTTAAGAGCCTTTCCCCTTTTCTATCTTTCACATGAAAGAGGACAAAGCTGGCTGATGGATTGTTTTAATAATCTAAGTGATGATCATTCTGTTTGATAATTAACCATGCAAATCTGAGAAACAATTGGTGGATCAACAAAAATAAATCTTCAGGCTACATTTGAGGGAATAGCTGAGAAAGCTAATTTGGTTATAAAGATAGGTTATGCTTTGTAATGAGAAACGACAAGGCGTTTTGCTGCAACTGTCATGGCAACTTTAGAGCTTCTTTATATAATCTAATTTAAAATGTATTTACCCCGTAGCAATTGAATTGCAATCTATGTATGAGTCATAAAAGCTGGAGATGGAAAATACCTCTTGAACATATGGACCAGTTCCTCAAAGGATACCATTCAGTTTAACTCAAAGTCAGAGAAACAGATATTCTCTGTCATCAAAGTCAGATTGTTTGCCCCAGGTTTTCTGAGTGTGGACTCTAGAAAGGGCCCATTTGTCTTATCTTGGAGCTGGTCTTGCCTAAGAAGCTTTTGTTAACTAAAGATCTCGATATTTAAGTTTTGCTTCAACGGCTTGTGAGCGGTACTGTCTACTACATGGCTCTACATAAGCTTGAATAGTCATTGAACACTGATAAAATTCACTTATATCAAGTCCTCATGTTTCAAGGCACAGATTAGTTGCCTACTGAGTTGAGATCTTAATTGTGTGAGTGCTCCATTTTTGTTCCATCAAGCTGTGTTGATATTTGAAATCAAACTGTAATCAGGAAATGAAAGCCTTTTTTCCCCCCCCTTTCTGTATTAACAGTGACTCAGTTACTTGTTAGTGATAAGCATTGGTGGCAATTATCTGAAAGGTAAGAATATGGTGCTAGAAAGAAAATGAGACTTTTATATTGGTGCTTTAAATCAATGTAAGGTCCAGGGTGCTGGTTCCCTCTGAAGAGATCCTGTTTCATTCTGATGACCAGCTTTTAGACTTAGAGGGAAATTCTTTGAGAATTTCATGATGTCTTCCTAGCAGAAGGTAATTAATTTCCTCAAAGTAACCAAACTGTGACTTTGTATCCCTAGTTTGGTACCCTAGCTAAAAGTTCTGTTTTCAAGGTCCATGATGAATATCTTTATTACTCTGTAGTTCTACTAGTGTCTGAGAACATTTTGTAGAGTGACCATCACCCTACCTGTGAAGTGGGTTATCAGCTTTGGCTGGGATTATTTTAAAAAGCACCAATGTTTCACACATTTGGGAGAT